>CM016622.1:29379203-29736823 GCA_005393395.2 Gossypium australe
TGTTTGATGACTTAAGGGCTTGCAAGGGAGGTCTGGGTTCGAATCTTGGAAATGGGAGAATTTATTTTGTTTTTATTTTTGGGCGTTGAATGAAGGGGCCAAAATATGAAGGCCTTAAAGATAATTGGGGAAGGTTCGTAGCATGAAGTCCAGTGAGTAAGAGTGGCCTGGGGCGCCACTTGAGGGAGAGAAGTCTCGGGTTCGAGGAACGAAGGGAACGTTTCTATTTTGGGTTTTGAGTTAAAGGCAGAAGGGCCGAGAGGTAGGCTAAAATTAAAAGATAAGGTTCTATAGCAAGAAAGTCGGGAGAGAGTTGGCCTGGGACGTTGGAGGGGCTGCTGCTGTTAAACGTCCCTGGTTCGAATCTAAGAGGTAGCAAAATGAGTTTTTTTTTCCTTTTTATTTTGCTGCTAACGTGGGTGAAGAGTTTGGCCTGCACATGGCTCTTTGTTTAGCATTCGGCTGGAAGAGTTTGATATGCACATGGGTTTTTATTATTATTTTTTTTCTATTTGATTTAAAGGAGTGATAAGGAATGGGATAATGGATAGATATGATTTTTAATTTAATTGGAAGAGTGATAATTAATAGATAAAGTTTTATCAGCATAGAGAGGAGAATTGGCAGCATTAGGACTCTTTGGGGAGCTGTTCTGTACAGCAAATAGAGCTAAGAAATTTCCAGCAACAGATTACTTTTCCTTTCCCTCTGCTACTGCCGAAAATTTCCTAGGGAATTCTTCAAATTTTCCAGCTTTCTTCTATTTTATTTGGCCAAAATCACCTTTGATTTCTCCTACTAATTCTCCTTTTTCTTTCTTCCACCATTGGCCGAATAATTCACCACCTTGCTGCCGAATTTCCTCTGCTGTTATTAATAAAATTTCAGCATCTTCTCCTACTTTTTGTTCTTCTTTTTCACTTAAGCCGAACCTTGCTTATTTTTTAACCGACAATAGCCGAATTCCCTTCTCCCTACTTTGAGAAATCTTGGTCGAATATTAAAGCAAGGGTGTTCTCCTCTTTCTTATTCTTCAATCGGCTTGGTAAGGTGGTAAGGATCTACATATGTATTTGGTGTTCATATAAAAGCCGAAGGCTTTGGTTATTAATATTGACCAATTGTAGTTTGTGAACCAGATTTGCGATTTGGGTGCTGAAGCTAGTATTCAAAGTGGTTAGGTAAGGATTCGGGTTCAAAAAGAGAACCCTTTTTAGTATTTGGTTTGGCCGAATAGGCCATAGTACTAACCCGGGTATTTTGGCCGAATATAGGGGCTAGTGGATCTAAGGTGGCCGACTCCTCCTTTTGGGATTAGACTATTCAGTGGTGACAGGTGTGTACATACACACGTATAACTATTTAAATGTGCTGAGTGCTATGTATGCTAACTTTGATTTGTGTAGCATCGGATTAATACCATAACGGTATGAGTGGTGATTCAGGTAAGTACCTGTTAATATGAATGTGTTATTGATGCTTTTGGTAAGCATGATGTATTGATACATGATATGTATACATGACTGATGTGGGATTAATGAGTGGAGGGGGCAGTATTATTGTGCCGACGGGCACCAGTGTTTTGGTAACACACTGTGACTATGGTCACCAGAGGTTTGGTACCTCCAGAGGTTTGGTACCTCATTGCGTCTCGTCCCAGTGGCTTAGCACCACAGTGGGTTGGCCCCACATATTATATAAGGGATTGACGCCAGTGATTTGGCATCACGCGATGGGTTGGCCCCATCAAACGATTTGTGTCTTTGGACACCAGAGGTTTGGCACCTCCAGTGATTTGGCATCACATCTGTGACTATATGTCACCAGTGGTTTGGCACCACCAGTGGTTTGGTACCACAACGGGGTAGACTGTGGCGATTGGCTGGCTAGGTTGGGGCACATAATATTATGCACGTTAATTGTTATATGTTGTGTATGAAAATGTTTAAAATCGGGGGAAGGGTTACATACTGAGTCTTGGTGACTCACCTTCTCCTTAATTTTTTTCAGGTGATGCATAGATCGCGGATATGGAGCCGGATGGACTCGAGGTGGCCATGCAGTGGATTTAATTTAAATGAACTTTAATTTCAGTTGTGATATTTTTATTTTGGGTTTTTATTCTATTTGGATGTAATAAGGCCTCCTGATATTTTGTTTTTGCTACTTTTCATACGTTGGATACTTTGTTTTAAACTTTGTTATTAATATTTAAATCACATGTTTCCAAGTTAAAACGAAAATTGTTTTTAACGTGCTATCGGGCACCTTCAAAGTTTTAATATAACTCGGCTTAAATAAATTTCTCAAATAAGCACTAAGTAAAGCTTTTACAAAACAATCAAATAAAAAGGTTTTCAACAACTTAAACCGATTTAGAAAAACGACTTTCTCAAAAATGTTTTCTACTGTAACAAGCTAGATTCGGCCATAAAGTTTGGGCCGGGTTTGGGTTGTTTCAAAGTTGGTATCAGAGCCCAGTTCAAAGCTCGGCTGTGGGGGCCCAAGGCCCAAAAAGGTTTGGTTTTATGGTTAGTAGGCCTTATTAAGGGATTTGAAATATTTTGGGTTTTTGAACGGCATGGCCCGAGTCTCCGGCAACTATCCGCCCAGGTAAGTACATCTAAACCTCTTGGTGAATTATATTCTGTAGAAGGGTAGGAAGCATGGAACGTAGATAGACTTATAGGACTTGGACCCTAAGGTTAGATTACTCAAACACAAACGGAACATAAGACTTAAAGAACTAAACCAACCTATGGCTAAGCCATTGAGCTAGGGTGTGGTAACCTTTGTACGCATGTCTAGGATTGGAACCGGAAGAGCTTGGTACTTAAGCAGTCCGAGTGACTCACCTCCTCTTCGCAGGTATCCTACCTGGTGCGTAGCTTCGGTTCACCCTAACTCAGAGGGCTCAGTGGTGTGGCAACCTCTGTGCGCATGTCTAGAAAGGTTCGGTGGGAGCTTGGTATTTAAGCAGTCCGCGTGACTCACCTCCTCTCCACTCGAAACCTGCCTGGTGCGTAGCTTTGGTTCACCCTGACCAAGAAGGCTCGGTCATAGGCTAAACATAATGACTAAAACCCGAAAGGGACCTAGCCATGTTTTCGAAAGGAAGGAAACAACAAAACTGAGTTTCAAAATTTTTTTTAAAAAAAAATTTACTCTTCCAACTAAAAGAACAACTCTTTTTACAATGTTTTCCCCGAAAAGTTTGATTTGTGGAAAATTACGAAAATGCCCTTAGGGGTAAAATTACTAAAATGCCCTTGGTTCATAAAATATCAACTCAATGTTTTTGTCCAAAAATTTCAATTACTTCTTAAATATTCAACCCTGCTTTGAAAATCATCAATAAAATACTGTGGTTTTGGAAAATTACGAAAACGCCCCAAATTGTAAAATTACCAAAATGACCTTGACTTTTGAACTTTTTGCAAACAGCAACGTTTTAAGAAAGAAAACTCTCAAAAAGGACCCTCAGAGTTTTACAATTGTTAAAAACATCTTCGACGTGCAAAATTTACAAAATTACCCCTGATTGACAAAATTCCCAAAATACCCCTGGTTTCCGAAATGATGCCATAACTTCAAATTTTACAAATTTTCAGAAATACTCTTCAATTTTAAGAATTTCAAAGTGACCAGTTTTATTAAAGTTTTGGAAATTTCTCGGAATTGATTACGAAAATACCCCTGTAGGAAAATGACGAAAATACCCCTGGGATAGAAACAGGGCAGAAATGTCCGAAGAGCGAATAGGTATGGAAAGTATTAGGGAATGAATGTATATACTCCCTTGTGTGAACTAAGATAGAAGACTGAAATCTTGTTTGCACGAAAGAATCTCTAATTAAAATTCCTTCATAAAATTTCTTCGCGAGTAATGAAGTGGAACAAACGCTAATGCATAAAATTTCTCTTAATCAGATTAAAAGCGCAGTAGATAGAATGAGTTCTAGAGGACGTGGACGCCGTGGACGCGGTAGGGGTAGGATGACCGTGTCGGAACCTGTCGGGTCGGGACAGGGTTCTGAAAATGATGTACCTCCGCCACCACCACCTCCTACTTTTAGAGCTGAGGAGCAGGATCAGACCGGTGGTGAGGCAGTATCGCAAGCGGTATTGCGAGTTCTGGAGATTGTGGCTGGGGCTGGCGGAAATTTAGGAGCTCGAAATCTGTTCCTGAGCGAATTCGGTCCAACGGAGCTGAGGTATTCCGGGGTGTGTCGGGAGTAGCACCCAGTGCAGCAGAATATTGGCTGGAATCGACTGAACGGATCATGGACGACCTTGACCTGTCCAATGAGGAGAAGCTGAAAGGGGCAGTGTCGCTTCTGAAGGATGAAGCGTACCAGTGGTGGCTCACGGTTCGGGATGGAGCCACGGCAGATGATCTCACGTGGGAATATTTCAAAACCGCTTTTCAGAAAAAGTATATAGGCACTAGCTATACTGATGCTCAAAGGAAAACTTTTCTGGGACTAGTGCAAGGAACTAAGTCAGTAGCGGAATATGAGGCGGAGTTTCTAAGGCTTAGTAGGTATGCTAGAGGCATTGTGAATACTGAACATGAGCGCTGTGTCCGCTTTGAGGACGGACTTAGAGACGATTTGAGGCTACTGATTGCCCCACAGCAAGTTCGTGAGTTCTCATCCCTGGTGGAAAAGGCTAAGGTAGCCGAAGGGATCAAGGAGTCTGTGAGGCAGGGTTATGATAGGAGTAGGCAGAAGAGAAACTTTGGGTCGTCTGGGTCTAGTAGTAATGTTCAGAAAAAGGCTAGACAGAGTGGGCTAAGTCAGACAGCGAGGCCCATGGACGCTAATCAAAGACTGGCTCAGTGTAGCCGTTGTGGAAAAGCCCATTGGGGAGGTTGTTGGACTGGTGAGAGGGGTTGCTTTGAATGTGGGTCTTTGGATCACCGTGTGAGGGATTGTCCCCGGAAACGAGCTCAGAATCAGCCAGAGGGGCAGAACCGTACTCAGAACAGAAATGTGGGACCTCAGAGGGGTCGTGTTAATGGCAGAGGAAGCAACGGTCCTAATCGAGGTCGTGGAACTCAGGGCAGAGGTTCAGTCAACACAGAGGCTAGGCAGCCTGGCTTAGTCTATGCGGCGAGGCGTCGCGAGGAGGGTGACGCACCGGATGTCATAACCGGTACGTTCTTAATTTTTGGATTTCCTTATATTGCATTAATTGATGTGGGTTCGACGCACTCGTACATTGCTAGTAGTGTGGTAGAGACTATGGACATAGACTCTGAAACTGCTTCTAGGAAGATGACTGTAGTTAGCCCTTTAGGTCACTCTATAGTTGTAGACAAACTATATAGAAACGTACCCCTGGAACTCCAAGGGGTAGTATTCGTGGCTGATCTGATGGAGCTGCCATTTGGGGAGTTCGATTTGATCCTCGGTATGGATTGGTTGGTTAAGTACCAAGCGAGGTTGGATTGCGCTGCAAAGCGCATGGTTCTTAAGAGGGCTGAAGGGGACGAAGTGGTTATGTTTGGTAATAGAAGGAATTACCTTTCTAATGTGGTGTCTGCCTTGAAGGCTGAGAAGATGGTCAGGAAAGGTTGTGAAGCGTATTTAGTTCGAATTTGCGCTTTGGAGGCGAAGGAATCAGCAGTAGAAAAGGTCCGAACGGTAGGGGAATTCGCTGATGTGTTCCCAGAAAACTTCCGGGTCTGCCTCCGGATCGAGAAGTTGAATTCGGTATAGACTTGCTACCCGGAACGGCACCGGTGTCTATAGCACCGTATCGAATGGCACCAAAGGAATTGGTGGAGCTGAAGGCTCAAATTCAGGAGCTCTTGGATAGAGGGTTTATCCGACGAGCATATCTCCGTGGGGAGCACCTGTGTTGTTTGTCAAGAAGAAGGACGGTTCAATGCGGATGTGTATCGACTACCGCCAACTGAACAAGCTAACGATCAAGAACAAGTACCCGTTGCCTCGGATCGACGACTTATTTGACCAGTTGAAGGGTGCGTCGGTATTTTCGAAGATAGACCTTAGATCGGGTTACCATCAGCTTAAGGTGAAAGAGGCTGATGTTCACAAGACGGCTTTCCGAACTCGGTATGGACATTACGAGTTCCTAGTGATGCCATTTGGGTTAACCAATGCACCGGCGGCATTCATGGATTTGATGAATAGGGTGTTTCAGCAGTACTTAGACCAATTTGTCGTGGTGTTCATAGACGACATATTAGTTTATTCTAAGACGGAGAAGGAGCATGATGAGCATCTACGGATAGTTCTACAAGTATTGAGGGAGAAGCAGTTATATGCCAAATTCAGCAAGTGCGAATTTTGGCTTAGGGAGGTGGCTTTCTTAGGTCATGTAGTATCGGCAGAAGGAATTAGAGTGGATCCCCGCAAGATTGAAGCGGTGTTGGATTGGAAACCGCCTGGGTCAGTGGCTGAAATTCGAAGCTTTTTGGGTTTAGCGGGGTATTATCGTAGGTTTGTGGAAGGGTTCTCTCTGATCGCAGCACCATTGACTAAGTTACTAAGGAAAGGTGTTCCATTTGTATGGTCAGAAAAGCAGCAAGAAAGTTTTGATAGGTTGAGGAAAATTTTGACAGAAGCTCCGGTTTTGGTACAACCCGAGGCAGGGAAGTTATTCACAGTCTATTGTGATGCATCTCACACTGGTTTGGGATGTGTGTTGATGCAGGATGGGAAGGTAGTCGCCTATGCATCCCGTCAGTTAAGATCGCATGAGGTTAACTACCCGACGCACGATTTGGAGTTAGCAGCAGTTGTCTTCGCTTTGAAGATTTGGAGACATTATCTGTATGGGGAGAAGTCGATAGTTTACACAGATCACAAGAGTTTGAGGTATCTCTTGACTCAGAAGGATCTAAACCTGAGACAGCGTCGGTGGATTGAACTATTAAAGGACTACGATTGTTCAATCGAGTACCATCCGGGTAAGGCTAACGTGGTAGCTGACGCGTTGAGCCGGAAGGTTGTGACGGACTTAAAAGCAATGTTTGCTCGGTTGAGTCTATATGACGATGGGAGTCTCTTGGCGAGCTTCAGGTTAAGCCAACGTGGATTGAGGATATTAAGGAAAAGCAGTTAGTGGATGAAGGCTTGATCGCTAAGAGGGTACAAGTTCAGGATGGTGGGTTGGAAGGGTACAGTCTGACTAGTGATGAGTGTTATGCTTTCAAGGGCGAGCTTGTATGCCGAAGGATGTGGAATTGAGGCGAAAATTCTCCACGATGCACATAGCAGCCCATACGCTATGCATCCGGGAGGAAGCAAGATGTATGGAGATCTACGAAACAGTTCTGGTGGCCGGGGTTGAAGCGTGAGATAACTGAGTTCGTAGGAAAATGTCTGACGTGTCAGCAGGTTAAGGCTGAACACCAGTTGCCATCAGGGCTACTTCAACCGATAAAGATCCCTCAATGGAAATGGGAGAGGATCACTATGGATTTCGTTAGTGGGCTACCCCTTACACCCAGCAAGAAGGACGCAGTTTGGGTAATAGTAGACCGTCTGACTAAGTCGGCTCACTTCATACCGGTGAGGGTGGATTACCCTCTTCAGAAGCTGGCTAAGCTATATGTATCGGAGATAGTAAGATTGCATGGTGTGCCGGTATCGATCATCTCGGATAGGGATCCCAGATTCACGTCAAGGTTCTGGAAAGCTTTGCATCAAGCTTTGGGTACACGGTTGGATTTTAGTACCGCCTTCCATCCACAGTCTGACGGACAATCGGAAAGGGTGATACAGATCTTAGAGGATATGTTAAGGGATGCGTCTTGGATTTCCGGGGTAGTTGGGAGGAATTTCTACCATTAGCAGAGTTCGCCTACAACAACAGCTATCAGGCGAGTATCCAGATGGCACCATACGAAGCATTGTATGGGCGGAAATGTCGTACTCCGACATGTTGGACGGAATTAGGTGAACGACAGATTTTGGGTCCAGAGTTGGTGACAGAGACTGAGGATAAAGTCAAGGTGATTCGGTCTCGTCTTAAGGAAGCATCGGATAGGCAGAAATCCTATGCTGATCTGAAACGCAAGGAAATGGAGTATGCTGTGGGAGACAAGGTTTTGCTGAAGGTGTCGCCTTGGAAAAAGGTGTTGAGATTTGGCCGGAAAGGGAAGCTAAGCCCAAGGTTCATCGGGCCCTATACAGTTGTAAAGCGAGTGGGACCGGTAGCTTATCAGCTTGAGTTACCGGCAGAACTGAATCAGATCCATGATGTCTTTCATGTATCGATGTTGAGACGGTATCGGTCAGATCCTTCGCACGTGGTGCCAGTGGCTGAGATCGAGATGAATCCGGATTTATCTTTCGAAGAAGAACCGGTTCAGATCTTAGATCGTGATGTGAAGGTTCTACGTAGGAAGTCAGTGCCCTTAGTGAAAGTGCTATGGCGCAACCATGGTACAGAGGAAGCTACGTGGGAACCCGAGGATGTGATGCGGCAGCAATACCCCCATCTGTTTTAACCAGGTAATTTCGAGGACGAAATTTATTTAAGGGGGGTAGAACTGTAACACCCTGAATTAGGGGTTATTTGTAATTTAAATAAATTCCAATGGGGCTTCAAGAAATAAAATTTATAATTTTATTTGACATGTTTAAGGGTCTAAAAATAACCCGAGCTAGGCCTGACCCAGTGTTAAAAATTTATTTTTAAAGTGTGTACAAGGAAGGAGCTAGGTAACGATAGGGCTTAAATAAAATTTAAGGAAACTTGACACAAGATTGTAATTGGCGTGTTGGCTTGATGACTTAAGGGCTTGCAAGGGAGGTCTTGGGTTCGAATCTTGGAAAGGGGAGAATTTATTTTGTTTTTATTTTTGGGCGTTGAATGAAGGGGGCCAAAAATATGAAGGCCTTAAAGATAATTGGGGAAGGTTCGTAGCATGAAAGTCCAGTGAGTAAGAGTGGCCTGGGGCGCCACTTGAGGGAGAGAAGTCTCGGGTTCGAGGAACGAATGGAACGTTTCTATTTTGGGTTTTGAGTTAAAGGCAGAAGGGCCGAGAGGTAGGCTTAAAATTAAAAGATAAGGTTCTATAGTAAGAAAGTCGGATGGGAGAGTTGGCCTGGGACGTTGGAGGGGCTGCTGCTGTTAAACGTCCCTGGTTCGAATCTAAGAGGTAGCAAAATGAGTTTTTTTTTCCTTTTTATTCTGCTGCTAACGTGGGTGAAGAGTTTGGCCTGCACATGGCTCTTTGTTTAGCATTCGGCTGGAAGAGTTTGATATGCACATGGGTTCTTTTATTATTATTTTTTTCTATTTGATTTAAAGGAGTGATAAGGAATGGGATAATGGATAGATATGATTTTTAATTTAATTGGAAGAGTGATAATTAATAGATAAAGTTTTATCAGCATAGAGAGGAGAATTTGGCAGCATTAGGACTCTTTGGGGAGCTGTTTCTGTACAGTAAATAGAGCTAAGAAATTTCCAGCAACAGATTACTTTTCCTTTCCCTCTGCTACTGCCGAAAATTTCCTAGGGAATTCTTCAAATTTTCCAGCTTTCTTCTATTTTATTTGGCCAAAAATCACCTTTGATTTCTCCTACTAATTCTCCTTTTTCTTTCTTCCACCATTGGCCGAATAATTCACCACCTTGCTGCCGAATTTCCTCTGCTGTTATTAATAAAATTTCAGCATCTTCTCCTACTTTTTGTTCTTCTTTTTCACTTAATCCGAACCTTGCTTATTATTTTAACCGACAATAGCCGAATTCCCTTCTCCCTACTTTGAGAAATCTTGGTCGAATATTAAAGCAAGGGTGTTCTCCTCTTTCTTATTCTTCAGTCGGCTTGGTAAGGTGGTAAGGATCTACATATGTATTTGGTGTTCATATAAAAGCCGAAGGCTTTGGTTATTAATATTGACCAATTGTAGTTTGTGAACCAGATTTGCGATTTGGGTGCTGAAGCTAGTATTCAAAGTGGTTAGGTAAGGATTCGGGTTCAAAAAGAGAACCCTTTTTAGTATTTGGTTTGGCCGAATAGGCCATAGTACTAACCCGGGTATTTTGGCCGAATATAGGGGCTAGTGGATCTAAGGTGGCCGACTCCTCCTTTTGGGATTAGACTATTCAGTGGTGACAGGTGTGTACATACACACGTATAACTATTTAAATGTGCTGAGTGCTATGTATGCTAACTTTGATTTGTGTAGCATCGGATTAATACCATAACGGTATGAGTGGTGATTCAGGTAAGTACCTGTTAATATTAATGTGTTATTGATGCTTTTGGTAAACATGATGTATTGATACATGATATGTATACATGACTGATGTGGGATTAATGAGTGGAGGGGGCAGTATTATTGTGCCGACGGGCACCAGTGTTTTGGTAACACACTGTGACTATGGTCACCAGAGGTTTGGTACCTCCAGAGGTTTGGTACCTCATTGCGTCTCGTCCCAGTGGCTTAGCACCACAGTGGGTTGGCCCCACATATTATATAAGGGATTGACGCCAGTGATTTGGCATCACGCGATGGGTTGGCCCCATCAAACGATTTGTGTCTTTGGACACCAGAGGTTTGGCACCTCCAGTGATTTGGCATCACATCTGTGACTATATGTCACCAATGGTTTGGCACCACCAGTGGTTTGGTACCACAACGGGGTAGACTGTGGCGATTGGCTGGCTAGGTTGGGGCACATAATATTATGCACGTTAATTGTTATATGTTGTGTATGAAAATGTTTAAAATCGGGGGAAGGGTTACATACTGAGTTTTGGTGACTCACCTTCTCCTTAATTTTTTTCAGGTGATGCATAGATCACGGATATGGAGCCGAATGGACTCGAGGTGGCCATGCAGTGGATTTAATTTAAATGAACTTTAATTTCAGTTGTGATATTTTTATTTTGGGTTTTTATTCTATTTGGATGTAATAAGGCCTCCTGATATTTTGTTTTTGCTACTTTTCATACGTTGGATACTTTGTTTTAAACTTTGTTATTAATATTTAAATCACATGTTTTCCAAGTTAAAACGAAAATTGTTTTTAACGTGCTATCGGGCACCTTCAAAGTTTTAATATAACTCGGCTTAAATAAATTTCTCAAATAAGCACTAAGTAAAGCTTTTACAAAACAATCAAATAAAAAGGTTTTCAACAACTTAAACCGATTTAGAAAAACGACTTTCTCAAAAATGTTTTCTACTGTAACAAGCTAGATTCGGCCATAAAGTTTGGGCCGGGTTTGGGTTGTTTCACCTAATGTAACCCACTCCTTAGAGCTAATTTGGCAATACTTTTGAACAGTGTTGTGGTAAAGTACTTTTAAGAATGTGCTTTTGAAAAGTTTACTTTAAAATTTGAGTGTTTAGCATTGCTGTCAAAAAGTGCTTTTGAGAAATAAAATGTCCATTTTAGACATGTTATTATCAAGTAATAAATATGCATTTGAATAAAATTTAAATAAGTTAATATTATTATATTTTAGTAAAAATATAAAAAAAATTACTATAACTTGTTAATATTTTAATATATGAAATATAAATTTTAATATTTTTAAGTAATAAATATTAATTACTTATAAAATTTAATTAGAATATATAAACTACATTTTAAATATTTAAATATAACCATTAAATATTTGTAATTACTATTTTAAAATTTTTTAATTAATGATTTTAACACATTTGTAATTAAGCACCTAAGAAAAAAAGAGAGGAAAGTACTATGTTATTGGATGAGTGAAAAAGTAATTAAGTACTAAAAGTGCTTTTGGGAGAGGAAAAGCTAAAAATTTTAGCTTCTCTTTTTTAGAAGTGCTTTTCAGAAGCACTTCTGAAAAACTAAAAATTCCAGCCAAAAGCAGCTTGTTCTGCAAAACTTTTCTTCCAAAAGTGCTTTTAAAAAGCACATAAGAACTGACCTGAAATAGGCTTATTGTGCCTTTCGAGTACAACTATATATGCAATCCAATTTTATTTTTAATTAAAACAAGTTCATATAATTATTCAAGCCAATAACTAATTTTCTATTCTAAAAAATATTATTCTATTCAATTAAATTATTTTCTCAACTCAATTCTAATTTCGGCAAAATCATGACAACTTTACAATATTAGAACCTACAAGTAAATTTAATCGTTTTATTTGGTAAAATTGCGATGACTAATTAATTTAATTTCACTTTATACTCATTATTCAATCACAATACATTAAATAATAATTCAAAGAATTTTAAACAATTTTCAAGTCATCTCTTGTTCCTTTTACGAAAATATTTATCATGGCTAGTAATTCATGCAATCTATTTTTCTTTCATCATTTTCATTCATTTGGCATATCAGTTCTAATTGCAAGCAATACAAGGTTGTATTGAGTTAGTGAAAGAATCAATCAAACATATGTAATTGGGGGCTTAAATAATTTGTAATTAAATTTCAACTCTTTGTTTATTAATTACAACATTATTTAGTCATGGAGTCCATCCACTAAAAGTATCATAATTGAACTCTCTATTATTTTATGCTAACTACTATAATTAAAAATATAATATTTTTAAAAATTAATTAAATATTAAATGCATAAAATCACAATATGTGACATTAAAAATTAGTTATCCCTTACAGGAAGGGGAGCTGGATTTTGGGCTATGATCGTTTCTTGGGGAAGTGCTCAGTTGCGGTTGCTGAACTTTGGGACTTATTGGATGGATTAATTCTTCTTCAGGAACAAGGATATGATGAGGTCATCATTCAATCGGATAATCTTAAGAGAGTTATATCTATTAGAGACAATAAGATTATAGGTTCTAAAAACATGCTAATAAGGAGAATTCAACAAATTCTAACATTTGAAGGAAAGTGGTCCTTAACTTATGTTCTTAGATAGACCAATCGAATAGCAGATGCTTTAGCAAAAATGGCTCTATCAAGTGATGAAGTGTTGCATATGTGAGGAACCCCCATTGGAGATTAAAAAGATCTTGAAAGAGGAATTTTGTTCGAATAACATTGTTATGAATTTTTTATGTAATCTTTTGATTTATTAAAAAAAAAAAGTTATTTCAACTTTGAAATTCATTACCCTTCTTACAATTCTTTTTAATAATATGTTTTTCTTTTTTATCAAAATACTACAAGTCTTTTTGTTTATTTGTTTCTAGTTAATACCAAAAATACTTTTCCTTACAATGTTCCATTTCAACTTTTTTTTTGTTTTTGAAATTGCTTGGTTCAAAATTTAAATACTAAAATTAATAATTTTATATTTTATCAGCAGGACATATGACCAAGGACCTTTTTGTGTCACTTATTTTATAAAAAGTTAACAAAAGATATTAACATTTTTTTTGTTGGTCAAAGACCACACTCCAAAAAAAAAAAAAACAAGTTAGAGTTGTTCAAAATATATTATTATTTATTTATTTTAATAAATTAATAATGTCATACTTTATATTCTACCAAAAAAAATCATACTATATAAAATTTTAAAATTAGTTGATAATATATTTTATTGTATTATATATTACATTAAAATATCTTACCCATCACTATAAATTGAGATTTAATATTTATATTTAAAAATTTAACAATAATTTTGTTTTTCAAAATTAAAACATTGCACCATCATAATTTACTTATTCTACGGTATAGTTATTGAGTTCATAATAATTTATTTTCAAAGATTGTATGATTGCATAAGTATATTAATGATAAATTTTGATTCAAAATATTAATAAGGTATGGGCTATTGGATTAAGGGTGAGTTTGGATGGGCGGTGCGGTACGGTGCAGTGCGTTGTGTTTAGTTTACTTTTTGTCTCACGCTATTGCTATAGTATTTAATCTTATCGCCACCGTTGTTTTTACACTAACGGAACGTACTATCCATCCAAACTCACCCTAAGGTTTTTTAAATTAAAAAGAAGAGAGTAGCTTATAACTTTTTAAGTACATAGACTAAATCACAAAATTTACTAAAGTACAAGGGCGAATACCAATTTTGACCAATATTTTTTGTGTTTATAATAGCTCCCCCTCCAGTTGAAGACTCATTTCCCGCCTCTTTTCAAATTTATAACTAACTGCAAAATAAAAAAGAAAAAAAAATTAGTGGCGTCTTGTAATAAAGGTCATCATCAGAACCGGAGCGTCGTTGATGAACCGGTTGTTGGCAAATCAGGTTCTCAATCGATGGTACTCTCTCTCTTTCGATCCGTTTGATTGCTTTGAATCCAAGTTTTTAAATCTTAGATTTTTAGAAATTCTGATTTCTTTAATTTCAAATAAGTTCATCTTTATTTTTCCTTTCAGTTCGGATCGCTAACTTTTTTTTTTTTTTACCTACAATCCGATTAGTAATTGATTCATTTTGACTTGTTTGAGCATTTTTCGTTTCGATGATTTTGCTTCCATTTGTGATTTTTTCCTACTTAATTTAAACTGTATTTTCTTATACGTGTGCGTGCGCGCAGGAGATTCATCGAACGAGAGCCGACGCTATTATTTCCCAGAAGAACGTGTCAGCTTAGTTCTCATCAGATGCAAGAGGAATCATGGATATTTTGCTGGTATGTCAGTGTTTAATCTCTTTATGTGAATCAATTAACTTTCGGAAATTCCTCTTTACTAGTAGTATCCGCATTGTACTTGGTGATTTGTGTGAAACATAGTTTGATTTGAAAATTTAGAATGGCTGGTTAAGTGGATTGGATCAGAATCCAACTTCTAGTTTTTGGTACAAAAGAGGCCTCGTCCTCAATGTCACAATTTAAGAGAGAAGTCATGAACACTAGAGTTTGATTGGGATATAAGTGTTCATATTATTGCAACTGGAGAAGCATTTTTCTTGACAAAATCATGAGGTCCAATTGGTTAAAGCTGATAATATTTAGTGAATTGGTATGGATTGTTAGATGAAAATAGGAGATAGTTTGTGGATGCTAAGATTTAAATCTTATATTTAAAAGGTGATTGCATGAATTATGTTAAATTTTGAGTTAAATTTGGTTTTATTGTTGATCAAGCTAATATCATCCTTATCTTTATAATGCGGTGTTATAATCTATGTTGCTTTGGATTTTTGTTTTTCAAGTGTTTGTGTTTGATACTTATGTTTAATGTATATTTGGATAATAATATAAAGATAACATTTTTAAAGATAATAAATACTATAAAATTATATAAAAATTTATTTTATATTAATAATAATATTTTGTTGGTAATACAAAAATATGATCGTACAATATTAGATATTTTACGCGCAAACTTGTTGAAGTAGTTCAACACATTGTTGTACGTAGAATAGATTGTGGCACCACCCGAGGGATTTCTATGAGTCCTCAAAAGAGGACGCTTCTGGAAAGAATTTTTATCCAAACATTAATTGGTCATGTATTAGCGGATGATATATATATGGTTCCGCGGTACATTGCCATTTGAAATCAAGATATTGGGCTTGGGCTTGTCGATCGATTCAGAACCTTTTGAACACAATCAATATCTATTCGAACTCCCTTTACTTGTATGAGTACATCTTGGATTTGTCGATTACGTTATGGTCAAAGCCCCACTCATGGTGACCTGGTTGAATTGGGAGAAGCTGTAAGTATTATTGTGGGACAATCCATTGGAGAACTGAGAATGCAACTAACATTAAGAACTTTTCATACAGGCGAAGTATTTACAAGGGGTATTGTAGAAAATGTACGAGCCCCTTTTAATGGAAAAATCAACACGTTATGGGCATCCTGCTTTTTTATGTTATTCCATCAAAAAGTTTACTTTTTGAACAGTTCAAAACGATCAATATGTAGAATCAGAACAAGTAATTGTTGAGATTCGTGCGGGAACATACCCTTTAATTTGGAATCTAACTGTTGCATTATGGCCGTTGAATTTTTTAGACCATTTTACCTATTTGAAAATCCTATTTCTTTTCATTTTACAAGCAACAAAAGTGTAACACCCTTAACTTGTATCCGTCGCCGGATTAGGGTTATAAGGTATTACCGAACATAACATAGGACACAACAAATATTTACTGTTCATATGATCATTTCTGAATGCGTTATGAGTAATGCGTTTTCATAATACGATTAAACAATATCGTACACATCTTAAACCCATTAGCCAAATTCACATATAAGCTTCATTCATCAAATAACAAAGATTACTATTCATTAGATCATACAAAATACCTTGGCCGAATATGCACTAATATTACTTACTAAAATAAAAATTTCCATTACCAAAACTAAGTATACATATATGTTTTCACATAAACCCACATAAACCTTAATTAACCGAATTCAAAATATACCTATTTCATTCATTCAAATAAATTATGAATCAATTCGTTTATAAGATTTAAAATCGATTCAACTAAAACCAAAAACAACATCCATAATCTAAAACACTTAAATATGAACATTATACACATACACATTTGCAAACCATGCCCAATAAATCAATCCTAAATACCTAACCCACAAATTTCATCAATTGACCGAACAGACAATTTACCAAATAAATTGATCTTCAAGTTAACTTCATGTTACGATTTAGTCACCTCAAAGGTATGATATTATCAATCCATAACCCAAACTTATTCAAGAATATTTATGTCAACTTTCCAAAAACACAACTTATAAGACTTTAATAAATACTTCATATCAAAACATATATTTATACTTGTGCATATAATGTACTCACATCACCACCATACTTATAATCCAAGCATGATAAACACACATAATACGATTAGGAACATTTAAGCATTAAATCATTTGGCATTAAGATCAAGCCATTTTCGCATGGCTTATATTTACAGCATCAAAACATCATCTAATTATTAAACTAGTCTATACATACCTTAAGTTTAAAATCTAAACTTTAGAGGTACCAAAATAAGTCGATAGTGTGAATGACTTTATTGACGATCCCCCGAGCTCGTAACTTGAAACCAAAATCTACAGAACAGAATAACAAAACACACAGAGTAAGCTAATTTAGCTTAGTAAGTCTTAAGCAAACATAGCAGATCAATTGAACATTCAATCAAATTAAACCAAACAATTTCTAACATTGATATAATAACATAACACATATAGACTGTCATAGCCGAGTGCCAATATCCTTATATAGCAATACATTTATCATTATCTACTTTAAATATAAAAACTTACAAAATGCACATCGTTTAATATATTCCCATATACAACCGAATAAACAATTACCATGTACATATTAATCCCACGTAACCGAATGTGTGTATATATATATATATACACACACATTTATTAAACAATCTCATGTTTGCAAGTATATAATATCAACACAATATCATTTTATCCACACATCTAAGTAGCCGAATATACAAGAACATTTATCTATCAACTTACTTGCTCAATAAACATCACATATAACATATACATATATAAATACATAACTTATGGCTGAATATAATCTAAATCATTTAAATAAGCTTTAGCTTGCTCAATTTCCACATAACTTGATCATTTCATAAGCATAAGCTTGTAATTTAAATCACCGGTATAAAACCTGCTAGGCATAAGCCTGAATCACACACCGGCGCTAAGCCTGCTAAACCCGAGGTCTGATATTCAATCACCAGCAATAAGCCTGCTAGGCACAATGCCCGATTAAATTCACCAGCCCAAGGCTTGCTAGGCTCACAGCCTGAATAATGATACTTTAAGCTGTCTCACACAAATCATTTCATATATCGAATCTTTTACACATTTCGAACTCATTGTACGAACATTCAAATAACATATATCAATCGAATAACTTAAACAAATCAAATATTATAATTAACCAAATTCGGCTATTCCATAATATAGCTACAATATTTCCAAAATCAGCATATACTAGGTTACGTACATAATTTACGATGTTTTATTGCTTAAAGACTTACCTCGAATATCGACGTACGACGAAAACTGGCTATTTGACTATTTTCGCTTTTCCCCAATCCAAATCCGTTTTCTTTGGTTCTTGATCTAAACATGTTCAAATTGAGCTCATTCAAATATATTTACATTCAGTTTAATCCAAAAACACATAAATGGATAAATTACCATTTTACCCATAATATTTCACACTTTTTACAATTTTGTCCTATTTGCACAAAACACAAAATATACAAAATTTGAATAAACACCTTAAGGGCCGAATATCCATGGTAGTATGGTACTCATACAAGTCCATCAATTTCATTTATTTCACATTTTAGTCCCTCTAAAATTTATTTTTGCAATTTAGTCCAACATACTCAATTTCATCAAAAATTCAAAGACAAAACTTGTTAATGTAACACACATTTATCATAATTCATCCTCAAACAACATAAACAACAAGCTATCATTAATGACTCAACTCAAAATATTCATCAAACTCAAAAATTAAAGCATGGGTCTTGTACATTTCATAGCAACGATCTCAAAAACGTAGAAATTATCAAAAACCGAACAAAAACTAACCTTTAATCAAGCTTGAAGTTGGCCGAACCTAGCTTAGGTTTCTTTCTTTTCTTTTTCTTCACTTTCGGCCAAGAAAGATGAATGAATAATGTTTCTCTTTCATATTATGTTTTATTATTATAAATATAATATAATGTTTAATTAATAATAACATTTATAATAATAAAATTTTACATAATATAATCACTTAAACTCACACATGCCGTCCACTATAACTTAAAATGGGCTATTTTCCCTTTAAGGACCTCACATTAAAAAGCCACTATCAAATAAGCACTTTACACTTTAATTTGTAACTTTTATGCTTTACGCGATTAAGTCCTTTTATTAAATCGGACACCTAAACGACAAAATTAAGTCACGAAATTTTAACACAAACAATTCACACATAATAAAATACGGAAAATAATTTTAAAATATTTTTCGGACTCGGATTTGTGGTCCCGAAACCACTTTTTCTATTAGGGTCAAATTCGGACTGTTACAAAAAGAGCTTCTTTCATTCTTCTCGATTCTCTTATTTTTTTTCTCTAAAAATTTGACATCTTACTAAAATTACATTAGAGAAAATTCTGTCTAGGTGATTGGATTTTAAACGAGTCCTTTCTTGAGAATTGAACCTAGTGTGATTTTTCTGGCCAAGTTTTTACGACCAACTTTAAAGCTTTATTTCTATTTTATTTCTCGATTTCTTAAAGAAGAGCAATACCAATTATGTTCCGCCTTCTTTATTTGGGTGTACGAATATTGAAGTTCTGTATTAATCTTGAGGGCAAGGTCCACTACACGATTACACTAATCACATCGAATTTGCTTTTAAGGCAGTGATTCTTCCACGATATATTGATTCTTTCTTTTATTTAAGCTTGGTTTATTTTCTAGTTAGTGCCAACAATTTTGTTTTGTAGTTGTATTTTTTTACCATATTTTTATAATTAAATTAAAAATTTATCATTTTTGTCATCAAATAACAATAGAGTTTTGTTTGAAGTATAAATTTTTTTTATCTAAGACCCAAATGGTATGAATTGAATTTACATGATTATACTGATATCTCGACTTTTACACGATTCATTTTATAAGTATGGAATATTGAATTGATTATTTAGTGAAAAGGTTGAAAATCCTTAAATCGGAAATATACGGTTGTGTATTTGAATTCATTTTCTTATATATTTTTTATTGTTGTAATTGTAATAATGTTAATAGGTAATTTGATTTTAGTTTTTTAAATAATTGTGATAACATTGGGTGATTAATAAAATATCGTTTTTATTAAAAAATATGGACAGAAGAAAACTGAAAATGAGGCTATTATTTTGGAAGTGTGTATATAAAACCTTGTTTCCTCCTTTGTTAGAAAGTTCTTCTTGTACACCATAATAGATTATTTTACTTTATAATTATATTAATAAGTCATTTTAAAATTTGTTTTTAACTATATCTTATTTTAAATTATTATTCAATTTATGTTTAACATATTTAAATTATCAAATTCATGTATTTAATAAATTCGGGAAGATTAATATTGAATCTAATGTAAACAATAAATGAAACAAAAAAAATTACGTTAATTTTTATAACATAAATAACAAAAAACCTTCTGGTGAAATTTAAGGAAAAGCAGCCTTAAAATTAACTAAAACTGAATAAACTGAAAAACAAAAAAGAGTGAAATTTTAAAATAGAAAATAATATTATATTATTTATACAAGCCAAAGGGACTCCGGGAATTGCTGTGAAAGAGAGAGAAATATTTTCTCTCTTACGCCTAAATGACTTTTTCTAAATTTTACCTCATTCTTTTCCCTTTCTCTCTCTAAGTTTCTTTCCTTAATCAAAATTAACCAAAAAAAACTGTCTTTTTTTCCATTGTCTCCCTTCATTTATTGATGTGCAAAAGATATTGACTGTTCTTTTTGAATAGTTTTGAAAATGTTCCTTTTTTTTGTTAATTTTGTATTGAAGATGAACCAGCCTCCGTATTGAAAGGTACCTCTCTTTTGTTTTAATGGCCTCCCTTTCCTTATTGATTTTGTTTCTTGAAATTCTTTCTTTAATGAATGTCAGTGATATGCTCATTTGTTCATATTTTGAAGTACTATATTTGTATTGTCTTATTTGCTACGTTGCATGTGTTTGACACATCCATATAAAGATATGGAAAACTTTAAAATATTCATTATACTCATATCAGATACATACCTGTATCCAACACTCGTAAGTTTTGGTTGTTTATTTGGATATTTGAGGTGAAATGTGGAACTGTGTATGACATCTTCTCCAGCTCTGTCAAATTTGTTTTTTGTTTCTGTTGAATTCTGGATCTTTGTATTCTTTTTTTCGAAAGAAGATCTTTGTATGTTGGGAATGGCTGTATGGGTGTGTTTTTTTAATAATAGCTACCTAGTATTGTTTTTGATCGATTTGTAGGTTTAACCAATGTAGATTTGTTCTCATCTTTGTTTTAATTTATCATTTATTCCTAGAATTTTGTAGCTCATAAGACTTTCTAATCTGTGTTATGTAAGAACGTTGAATGTGATTTAAATACGGCATGTTTCAGAATGTTTGTGCTTATGAATTGTGAGCTTTAATTGTACTTGCAAGCTTCAATTTGTAACTGTTAGATATGTACTAATGTTTGATTACCATTTGGTTTTTTGAAACAGGAGGTAAAGCAAGGAAATCGTGAAGGAGTGGCTGCATTAATATCCACTGGTGAAGGCTAGATTTGGGGGCTTCCATTTGTTTGACAGTTGTGTCCTGTTTTTTTTTTTTATTTTAAGTTTGGTTCTGAGAGATGGCTAAGGGTAAGATTAGAGCTAAGATCAAGCGGAGTCAACTTTATACATTCGCATGTGGGAGAAAGTCTACTCAAGGGGCAGTGCCATTTGTAGAAGGGGCTGGATGCTCACGAACTGTACATTGTAACCAACCTCATATGCACAGGAAAAGGCCTTTAAAGTATCGATCAAATTACATATCGACGACCAAGTATAATTTTCTCTCTTTCTTTCCAAAATCTTTGTATGAACAATTCCACCGAGTGGCCAATTTGTACTTCCTCGCAGCTGCAGTTCTTTCACTTACACCCCTTTCGCCATTTTCTGCTGTGAGCATGATTGCTCCCTTGGCCTTTGTTGTAGGGCTTAGCATGGCAAAGGAAGGTTTAGAGGATTGGCGAAGGTTTATGCAAGATATGAATGTTAATAGTCGGAAAGTAAAATTTCATAAAGAGGGAGGCGATTTTGAGTTTAAGCAGTGGCAGCAGGTTGAGGTTGGAGACGTGGTGAGAGTAGAGAAGGATGAATTTTTTCCAGCAGATCTGCTACTCTTGTCAACAAGTTATGAGGACGGGATTTGCTATGTGGAGACTATGAATTTAGATGGTGAGACAAACTTGAAGGTAAAGAGAGCTATGGATGTAACACTGTCTTTGGAAGAAGATGAGGATTTCAAGAACTTCACAGGATTAATTAAATGTGAAGATCCCAACCCCAGCCTTTACACCTTTGTTGGTAATTTAGATTATGATCGTCAAACTTATTCTCTTGAACCTGCACAAGTTCTCCTTAGAGATTCGAAGTTGCGCAATACAGGTTTCATCTATGGTGTTGTGATTTTCACTGGTTTTGATACCAAAGTCATGCAGAATTCCACGAAGTCCCCTTCAAAGAGGAGCAGAATAGAAAAGAAAATGGATTACATAATATATGTTCTTTTCAGCCTCCTTCTGGTAATCTCATTGATCAGCTCTTTAGGCTTTGCTTTGAAAACAAAGTTCCACATGCCAAACTGGTGGTATATGCGGCCCGATGATACGGAGCAATTCTATAATCCCAAAGAGCCTTTTATATCAGGGCTTAGCCATTTGGTCACTGCCCTCATCCTTTATGGTTATTTGATACCTATTTCACTTTACGTTTCAATTGAGGTGGTGAAGGTTTTGCAAGCAACCTTTATTAATCAAGACTTACAGATGTATGATGATGACACTGGGATTCCTGCTCAGGCTCGGACATCAAATCTAAATGAGGAGTTGGGCCAAGTAGATACAATCCTTTCTGATAAAACAGGCACTTTGACATGCAATCAGATGGATTTTCTCAAATGTTCCATTGCTGGTACTGCATATGGTGTGCGCGCTAGTGAAGTTGAACGGGCTGCTGCACAACAGATGGCTAATGACCTTGAGCAGGATGGGAGACAATCATCTGTTTCCAGCAAAAGAAGCAAGCAAGATATTGAATTGGAGACTGTTGTTACTTCCAAAGATGGAAAGGATAATAAACCTCCCATCAAATTTTTTAGCTTTGAGGATGACCGCATGACGGAAGGGAACTGGAGGAAAGAGCCCAATGTTGATATGATTATATTATTTTGCCGAATATTAGCAGTTTGTCACACTGCTATCCCTGAGCTGAATGAAGAGACTGGCACTTATACATATGAAGCGGAGTCGCCTGATGAAGGAGCATTTCTTGTTGCAGCCAGGGAATTTGGTTTTGAGTTTTTCAAAAGAACTCAAACAAGTGTTTTTGTCCGTGAAAGATATATAGGTTCAGGACAAACAACCGAGCGGTGGGGATACCAATAAATGAATTTTGTGCTCTTTTCTAATCTCTCCTGGATTTCTATTTTAGCATCTTAATCCTCTCGGTATCTTGTAGGGAGTACAAAATTCTAAACTTGTTGGAATTTACCAGCAAAAGAAAGCGGATGACAGTAATTGTGAGGGATGAAGAAGGGCAGATTATTCTAATGTGTAAAGGTGCTGACAGGTCAGTCTCTATATTACCCGTTTGACTTCTTCAAGGTGTTAATAGATGAAACCAGTCCTTACCCTTCAATGGCCTGATGATTTCTGTTTGACTGATTTATTATCCCTATGTTTGCACAGCATTATTTTTGACCGATTAGCAAAGAAGGGGAAAACGTATCTGGAAGATACTACTAAGCATTTGAATATTTATGGAGAAGCTGGATTGCGTACATTGGCACTTGCTTATAGAAAGCTTGAGGAGTCTGAGTACTCTGCATGGAACAATGAATTTCAGAAGGCAAAAACTTCTATTGGGGCTGATAGAGACACAAATCTTGAAAAGGTGGCAGAGATGATGGAGAAGGAGTTGACTCTCGTTGGTGCTACTGCTGTGGAAGACAAATTGCAGAAGGGGGTATGTGATGTCCCTGCTTGCTTTAAGAAACTTCTGTTTTGGGTTTCTTCATCCTGTGTTAGGTTCTCTTCGTTTCAGGTACCCCAATGTATAGATAAACTTGCACAAGCGGGTCTAAAGCTCTGGGTTTTGACAGGGGACAAGATGGAAACTGCTATAAATATAGGGTCTATCTCTTTCTGTTTAATATTAGGCCCTCTTTGCTGCCTCAAATTTTATTTCTTAATCAAAAGGTGCTCCATAGAAATTGTTTGATGTTTGTTTTTTCATGCGATGCAGGTTTGCTTGCAGTCTGCTAAGAGAAGGCATGAAGCAGATCTGTATTACTACACTTGATTCAGAGTCCAAGGAGGTATGTATTTCTTCATGAAAGAGCACTGGAATTTTTCTTTAGGAAATTGATTTCACTTTATTTTATACATCGTCACTTTTGTTATTGATCAGGCAATTAAGGAGAATATATTGACGCAAGTTAACAATGGTTCACAAATGATCAAACTAGAAAAAGATCCATATGCTGCATTCGCGTTGATCATTGATGGGAAGACTCTTGCATATGCCTTGGAGGAAGATATGAAGTTTCTATTCTTAGGCTTAGCTGTTGATTGTGCATCTGTCATATGCTGTCGTGTATCTCCCAAGCAGAAGGCACTAGTAAGATTTCTTTTTTCCTTCCTAACCTTTACAAAGTTTCTAAAGGATCAAATCAGGTGATATTCATTGAAGTGGAGATCTTATTGTGTACCCGATTTATTTGGTACATTTTCGTGATACCAGGTTACAAGATTAGTAAAAGAAGGAACTGGTAAAGTCACTCTAGGAATTGGTGATGGTGCAAACGATGTTGGAATGATTCAAGAAGCTGACATTGGAGTTGGCATCAGTGGTGTGGAAGGTATGCAGGTTGGTAACATATCTAACTCACTCTTCCTACAGTTGCAATGCATTCCTCTAGTGATTGTAGCAAGTGAATCTTTTCTATAGTTTTATATCAAGGATATTTCATGCTTATGGATTGTCAAAAAAGAGAGGTTACCTCATTAGAGGCGAACTTTGGATGGGGAATTTGCTCTTTCGGTCCTTTTCTGAATTCATGCTATATATTATAGATAAATATAGGAGAAAGAGGTAGTCATGTTTTTGAGCTTTATGGTTCTTGTCAGCTTATCTTCTATTCAGTCAGTGGTAGATGTAAAACTTAGCAATTTATATGCAAGTATCCTCATTGGGATATAAAGATATTGTTAGGCTTTTTTAATCTATCATGTTATTCGGACTTAGGGGTGAGTGTCGATATAGGTATGTGTTCAACATGGGTACACTCTCATATATTTGAACCCCATCCTGTGCCCGAATATTGTGTTTAAGATGGGTACTTCAGGGAAAATGAAGAGTCTGTAATGTAGCTTTTAACAGTATGAAAATAATATTTGAGTAATATATTTTAGGCTTTAAGTATTCTATCTTGACATAATGTTTTTTAAGGCAAATACTACATATAACTGTTCTATCTTGACAATGATGCTTCTTAAGACAAATTATTATTGCATGTCAATGAATCACATAACCTGTTTTTTCTCTTTTGCAGGCTGTAATGGCCAGTGACTTCTCTGTCTCCCAATTTCGTTTCTTGGAAAGACTTCTCGTTGTTCATGGACACTGGTGCTATAAGAGGATTGCACAAATGGTAATATACTACATACACCGGTGCTTTGTCCTCCTCTCACTGTACTGGGTTAACTCTGGTATTTTGGATTCAGGTTTGCTATTTCTTCTACAAGAATATAGCATTTGGTCTCACCCTCTTCTACTTTGAGGCATTCACCGGCTTTTCTGGACAATCAGTTTATGACGACTGGTACATGATATTATTCAACGTTGTTCTTACTTCATTGCCTGTAATCTCACTAGGAGTTTTTGAGCAAGATGTTTCTTCTGACGTCTGCTTAGAGGTTAGTCCGTAATCAATTCTTTTTATTAGCAATTAATCTGTAATTGCCGGTGATATTATTATAAGAATTTTTCATATATGCTTATTGGTGTTGCAGTTTCCCACATTGTATCAGCAAGGACCTAGAAATCTGTTTTTTGACTGGTATAGGATACTTGGATGGATGGGCAACGGTCTATATTCCTCTCTCGTCATTTTCTTCCTCAACATCGTCATCTTCTACGACCAAGCTTACCGTGTCGAAGGACAGACTACCGACATGTCTATCTTGGGTACGATAATGTTCACTTGCATCATTTGCGCTCTCAATTTCCAGGTCTCTCTCATAATGACCCACTATACATGGATGCAACACGTCTTAATCTGGTTCAGCATTGTCGCTTGGTTTATATTTCTTTTCATTTACGGCATGCTACCTCCGAAGATTTCCCATAGTGCGTACCAAATTCTCACGGAAGCCCTCGCCTCTGCGCCTGTCTATTGGATAACCACCCTCTTAGTTACAATTGCTTGTACTCTCCCATACCTTGCTCATATGTCTTTGCAAAGATGTTTCAACCCAATGGATCATCATGTCATCCAAGAGATCAAGTACTTGAAGAAAGATGTCAGTGATCAAGTCATGTGGCGTAGGGAGAAAACGAAGGCAAGAGAGAAGACAAAGATCGGTTTCACCGCACGAGTCGATGCACTGATCCGGAGTCTTAGAGGGAAGTTGAATAAAAAAACACATTCTATTGAATCCAACAAATCTTACCCTCCTTCATAACAATGCACTTCAATTTAGTTTCATTTTTAGGGGTCCCTTTTTTAACATCCATTTGCAGGTTTACTTTGAGGTGCTGTTCCTTATCATTGTCATCATTATATTATTAGTATCATCATTATCACTTATATTGCTCCGATTCTTCATTTTTCTTGGAGTATCGATATCGACCTTCTCACCGACATGGATATAAGGATATAACCGTCAAATTAGAGAAAAAGCATTTGAACATATCATATCGAACACATATCCATATCCGACACTCACTCAAGTCCAAGTAACATAGCTTATTGCCATTATATTATTATTATCATTATTTTTTTTTTAGATTAAAAGTCCCATTCATCACACAAAAGTTCTTTGGGGGCTAACTGTATTTTCAGTTTTACACTACTTGAACATTCAAAATTGTGGATATTTTCATCATTATTTAAGATTTTGTCCAATCTTGCTTGTGGAACTCTGTATACTGTACAAATTTGGAACTGGTAACTATAAACTTGTATTCAACTTTATGTTTTAGGTCTTGTTTTGTTCTTTGATTGTCCTAACTCTACTAATCATTGAGTAAAAAATCAAATTCGACTAAGGTTGTTTGAATTGGACCGGACTGCCAGTTGGATCGGTAAGATTGGGAATCGACCGAGACACTAGTCCAGAAAAGAGCATTGAACCAATTGATGCGAGAACTAGTATAAACTGGTTGAACCGAACAAATAGCCAGTTGAACTCAAGAATCAGTATTGATTGCTTGAACCGGATTTTTAATATATATATATATATTATATATTATTTTTTAAGAAACTTTTAATGATTTATTTAATCGAGTTAGACGGGTTGGTCGGATCAATTGAATTGATGAATTAATAACTTGATTAGTTCAACCACCAATCTGTTTCTAGAAATCTTAAATTTGAATGGTTGATTAAATGAGTTGAATTGGAAGTAGCTTATCTGGTTTGAATGGTATATAAGAATTTATGAATGTTGAACTAGTCAAAAATTGGTTCAATATGTAAAAATCAGTAAAATTTCGGATTAAATGGTTTGATCAGTTGAATTAGAATTAGTGGTCTAATCTTTTGGAAGGTATATATGAATTGGATGAATGTTTAACAGATCAAAAATTGGTTTGGATTTAGGATTCAACAGTTTTAGCTGACGCAAGTTCAATTGGTAAAAATCGGAGTGCATTGATGTATATGCAATTGGAAATCAATGGATTTGTTCTGTCTAAGATATATATGGATCGGTAAAAGAAAACATGTTTAATATAAAAAAAAAATTGTATTGAACCAATAAATTATTTTATTTTCAATTTAATGGGTGGGCTCCTTGAAATGTGGTCCGATGGGTAATCAATTGGAATCCCAACAACTAAAGAGTATATTGTCCTCGTGTCGGGGTTTTGCCTCTAATCTTTGCGGAGAATCGTATACGATTTACAGAGAGACATTTAGATACTTGCAAAATTGGGAAAATATGTTAGTATAGAGTGTATGAATAATGATTGAGTTACTTGAGCACGAGACGATTTGAACCAACAACCCGAGGCTTATATGGCCTATACCTACAATCATGATACCATTTGAGTTACCAATAATAAAAGGCTTCATTTTTTGTTAAGGGGGTCAACTCATTTGGAAAAACTTTTCGAAGTATCATTTGTCGAGCAACCAATCAAGATATTGCCCCTGACCTCCGCGGAGAGTCGTGTACGGTTCACCGAGGGAAGGGTACCATGGTTGGTGGATATATAACCTACAACTATGATACCATTTGAGTTATGTAGCCCAAGTGGCGCAGCTCAAGTGGTACCATAGTTGCAGGTAAGGACCTTATAAGCTTCATGTGGTGGTTCAACTTGCCCTGCACTTAGGTACCTCCATTACTATTTACACACCACTTCTCTCGAGGTTTTCAAGTACCACTAATCGAGGCGTCAACGAGTTAAGGGGATTTTTTTCATCGTCGAGTAATTCATTATTGCGTTAAGCCTCCTCGATGGAGGTTTGGAGGGGTACAGTTCCTTTTCCTTAAGCCTCCCCGAAGGAGGTGTGGAGGGGTAACATTCCTATGCTAAGGTCCTGGGTATGATAGATCAAAGGTCATGGTTCTGAGATATTTTAGTCATAGGCCTGCTTGATAGATCTAAGTCTTGGGTCTGATAGAGTGAAAACGATAAGTATAATTTAAGCCTCCCAAGGGCGAGGGCAGCCTCTCCCTTCAGCTTTACCACCCGTAATGGTATGAGAAATTTGAAAAAGCTTGAAAGCCTAAATCGATAACTATACCATATGTATTAGGGTATGGAGCAAGTATCGGTCAAGTATTCACGCGTGTCCTTTTGGGACACAGACTATAAAACAAATAAATGTTAGTCATATCCCAACCCCTCTATAGAATGGTAAACCAAGAGTTCTGCCAAGGTATAAAGAAGAAGTCGCAGTGTGACTCACGCGACAAGTCACAAGACAGAATGGACTTGGCGCGTAACAAGGGGATTCGCTAAAGGTAACTATGAGTGAAGCCTATTGAAAAATTAAGTTTGGAAAATGCAGCAGAAAACAACTTAGTGAAAAACCAGAATTTTTAAAAAAATTCCCAAAACAAGAACTTGATTGTGATATCTGAAGTAATAAATACTAAATTAAAACTGTACTTTTTCGATTCGTCTAGGATGAACGTTTCACTCGAGTAGTCTTCTCTGCTATCCTCAAGCTCACGTTTGTCGATTATGGGCTCGCTTCGAATTAGAAAATTTTTCACAAACATTACCAGTAGGATAATTTTATAATTTCTCTAAACTTTTGGGTCAAGTTGTAAATAAGAAAAATATCTCTAGAAATTTTCTGAACTATTTTCTTCAGAGAATTTTCTCTCTATAACTTTCTCTTTTTCAAGTATGTGTAAATAATGACACAATACTCTCTTTTATATAGGGAGAGTTTAGAGAGTTCAACAATGATTAAACTTAATCGTTTTAATATTAAATTTAATTTAATATTTATCTTGTAAAAAACTATTAAAATAAGTATTAAATTTAATTTAATACTAAATCTATTAAAATAATATTATTTTTTAAATAGTTAATCTGAAATCAAATTCTCTAGTAGAGTCCTGGTTGGAGTATAATTCTTTCACTGCTCAATTATCGAAGAACCGCTGCCGCCAACCATTTGCGAACTATCGAGAAGTTGTCGTCGTAGCTATCGACACCCCGAGTTGGTTCGATTTTCGTAAATTCAGTTCGGGTCAGTGATGGCCTGATTGGTCCGATCTAGCCATCGGTTGGACCGTTAGCTTGATTTCACATACCAAGCTCGGTTTGACCAATTTTTGGGTCTTGGTCTCGGTTTTGGACTCTTGGGCCCAATTTACGATCTCAGGTCCAATTTTCAAGTCCAATTTTCAAGTTTAATTACTCATTAGGCCAATTGTTTGACTTGAAGATTTATTTTTAAAAATATCATATTAATTTTAATTAATTTGATTAATTTAATTTTACTTGATAAAAATTAATTTTCCCAAAAATCACTTAGAATTTCCAAATTAAATTTTCAAGAAAATTCTTTAATTAAATTCTCTTGTTGAACAATTCTTATGACTGCATAATTTAATTCCACATAAAATAAATCGACTTAATTAAATTATTTTCAAAGTCGTAGAATTTACTTCTAATTCAAAAGTAGTCTGATCAAGCTTTTGTTGAGCTAGTGGAGGGACCAATCGGACATATACAATTAAGCTCTAGTAATTGCTATTATGTCCAGAAACATCGTTCCGATAATTTGCAATTACTTAATCATGGAGTCAGTTCACAAGAAGTACCATGATTGAAAACTCCTTATTGTATACCCTTTACGAAAGCAATTCATCCAACTGCTTTATTCAATAACCTCGTCATATGTGTGTTACCCTCATATTATATCATTAATTCCTTTGAGTTAAATTCGTTCACTCAATACAGTCATATTTTATCTCATTTTCACCATTGTGTCTTCTTAATGATTAATATGATCACTGTCAACAAATGGCTGTGATAACTTGCTCGTTCAAGAACGAGCAACTTGTGACCACGTTCCATATTTATCAATCCACACAATGCCAATGAAAGGATATTGTTAACTCTTTAATTAAGCCATGAATTCCATTGTTGCTAGTAAAGCAATGTCATACATAGTCATGTACCCAACATACTGGCTATCGGCTCGATCATCTTTAGAGCATAAACCTCAATTTATAATAAAGCACATGAGTTACATACACATGGTCAGTGACTAACTCAGGATTTAGGTAAATCACACCATAAATGTCACAAGTGAATTAATTCACAAACGGATTCAGAATTAATTCATCTTGGGTCTAGTCCAATATATCATTCTGCTAATGAATACATATATGTATCTACCTGTGGAGTCAATTGCTCCGATAGCCAAGAGTCGTCATCTCCTCAATTGGAATTGTATACAACATAATAATCCTTTTTAGTATTTGAATCAAATACTCACTTTGATTCTTTTACGGGATTACGAACTCATTTAGATTATCTACTAAAGTAAGTTGTCTTTCTCGCAATGTAAACGTTCTTACAGTGCCACTTATTATCAGTTTGAACTTAGACAATCAATGAGCTAATATTTGCTTGTCACAATTTCGCTATGCATGCAAAGTATGAAAGACAGAAATACAAAAGACATAACAGTGAAATGTGAAATTTATTTATTCATCGTTCAAATACTTAGAAAACAATTACCTGTTTACTACAATATGGACACATTTCCCAAAAGAGCCTAGGAAGCGTCTTAACCCAGTTATGCACAAAAGGACGGAGAGATTCCTTAGACAATATGGTAAACGTAATGCTTGCCAATAAGAGTTCGCCACAGAAGTCATGGAACCCATATTAGTTAAGCATATACAGAATGGGTTAGGACAAAATCTTAATTTGGTAATCGACAAAGAGGTAGCTGGAAGAGTGAGTAGACCATCAAGAGACTTCATGGGAGGAAATGCCAGCTCAAGGTTGAATGATCAATAAAGTCCACCATGAATTTACAAAAGAGGTATGTCGGTTAGAACTATAAAGCACGAAAAAGACCATAGGGACTAATAACAAGGAAGTTCACTGAGAACTACCTTGGGTAGGGAGTCCACTAGAAAATAGTAAGAAGTCGAAGTCAATTAGGACCATGAAGCACGAAAAATATTTTGTAGGTCTATTAATGGTGGACATTGTCAAGGGATACTTGAGTAGGAGATAGTATGTTGGGAACTACCTGTCTATTGAAGTATCTTAAAGGACTAGACTACAAGAACAAGTACTATGAGGTTACATTGGGGGCATGAGTCCACCAAGGAAAAGAGGGTGTTGTTCAACCGGGTACTATAATTAAGTTCGTGAAAGAGGGTATTAAAAAGAGACCTTATTCAAGAAAAAGAATTAAGTTAAGGACCCGCAGTCATGACGAATAATTGGATAAACACCAATAGTTATCGTTAGTCCATAATGGCGAATATGGGATAGTAATGGGGCATGCCAGAAAGGGTATAATGAAAGTTTGAAACAATGAATAATAGGGATAACAACCAGATGATAATATCTCTAGATAAAACATGGTTATGACCAAACTAGGGATTATGTCCGCCTACATTCGGCTCAGAGAAAATGAAGCATTGGCTACGCCAACTAAGTTCGCGAATTCCCCCACAAAATCCACGGAGATTAACTCTGTGGTAGAATCTTATTTTCTTAAATTTAAGTAGTCTTTTATAAATTTGTATGTACATATCTCACTAAATTCTTCTAAACTTATAAATTTTACTACTTGGATGTAGGGTAGATAAAGACTTGGAAATAAAGAATGAGGGACCAAGCCAAACTTCGCCAGAGTTAGGAGTTGGGTATAGTAGCTGTCTCATGTATATGGAGGGGCTTCCTTGGAGGCCATGCCCTAGGGTTTAAGTGGTTTTGTTTATAAATGAGTCTTAATTTAAAATTTATAAATATTTGTTGGAATCTAAGTTGTAAAAATTCATCACTAGTTTTGCATGATTTTTAATAATAGTTAGATTTTGAAATTAGCTTGTTTAAGTATGTATTAAAGTAGAATCGTAAATATCGTTAAGTAATTTGGGTCATTGTATCATCCGATATCCAGACCTGATGATTGGGTCGAGTATAGGGCATTACAGGAATATATTTGTGAGCGCAATTGAGAGTAAACAAGTTGTGTTTACAATCTAAATTCTCTCCGTGAGAATTTAGAAGTGAGCGTTCTAGTCTTTATATACAAATGTGAGGTCTTTATACTTGGGGAGTGATAGAGCCTGATTCACTTGTTGTAGTGGATTAAAGATAGTGGAATTAGTTACTGAGTTAGACTCCATAGATGTAGAGAAATCAAACTATGTAAATAAACTTTGGTGTTCTTGTTTATTTTGTTTACATAGTTTTTACAGTGTCAGCCACAACCATGATGGCCACTACAATCAAGCACTTCCATTCATCCTGGATAATTCAAACAATTAACGAATTTAGTTCCAGCAATTGGTATCAGAGCCTTCCACTTAATATAGCTAGTAGTAATTTTGGTGTCAATACTTGTTTGAGATGGAAGGTTTTTTATTGTTTTGACCCCTTATGTTGGATGGAGCAAATTATGCTTCTTGGAAAGCAAGAATGAAAACTTTCATAAAGTTTGTTGATGAGAAGGCATGAAGGTCAATTCTTAATTTTTGAAATCCCCCTATTGTTGATGTTTTTGATGTCAAAACTCCTAAAGCCAAAACTACTTGGACCACTTAAGAAGAAAGGCTTGCAAATTCAAACTTAATGACTTTTAATGCAATCTTTTATGGTGTTGATAGTCAAGAGTTTAAAAGGATTTCTCTGTCTGTGAAGCTTGGTTAATCCTAAAGATAGCCTATGAAGGAATCGACACAGTGAAGCAATTGAAACTGAAAATGTTGATCACCAAGTTCAAGACTCTAAAGATACTGGATAATGAAACTATTGGTTACTTTCATGCTAGGTTGTGTGACTTGTCAAATCAAGCTTTTGCTTTTGGCAATCAATATTCAAACCCAAAGTTGGTGAGGAAAGTCCTTGGATATCTACCTAAGAGATTTGAAATTAAGGTGACGGCTATCGGGGATGTTAAGGACATTGATCAAGTACATATCGATGAACTCATAAGTTCACTTCAAACTTTCGAGATAAACCTTAGTGAATCTAGAAAGAGCAATCCAAAGATGAAAAAATATTGCTTTCCAAATGACAGAGGAACTACCCACTTCTGGCTATACTTCAATTGAAAGTCTTTAGAAACAAATAGAGTTACTTAATGAAAACTTTAATAAGGCTTTCAATAAGCCATCTAAATAGAGCAAAGGATTTGAAGGCGGCCAAAGAGTCAACAAGGAAAAAGAGAAATGTGTGGGCATTGATAAGAATCCTAAAGCAAAAAAGAAAGGCATTCAATGTTATGAGTGTGAAGGGTATGGTCATGTACAAGTCGAATGTGCAAACTTGAAAAGAAGTATTTCAATATAACTTGAAGCAATGAAAAGTGTAACTAGCTCAAACACAAATAGTTATTGCTCTTAGTGTGACTGGATCGACACAAATAGCAAATCAAATGGTAAGTCAAATACAGAGATCCTATAAACCTACTGATGAACCGTAAAAGTAACATATTTTAATCCCACATTTAGCATACTTTTGGATGATTTATTCCCTGAATTGTGTAAAAAGGTGCTCTTAATCCTTTCTTTTCATGTTTTATACTCAGGAAAGCACCGGAGGATGAAAAGAACAAAAAACGAGCTTAAAACAGGCCAAATGGGCCAACTTACGAAATCCACTCAGATTAGGATACTTAGGGACCAAGTAAGGCATCTCAAAGCCTATATAAACCACCTTAGGGGGCAACTTAAGCGGGGAGTTCGGCAGAAGCTGGAACCCAGGGGTTTATTGGCGGTGGTTAGCTAGGCTAAGGAGCCAAGCCGAAAAGGTCAGATTTATGGGAATCACTCAAAGATAGCCAGTTGATCCATCTCAAGAAGCCGGAATTCTACTCAAGACGGCGAATTTCTCCTTCAATTCCTTCAGGGGGTTTTAGGGATTTCTTATGTTTTGTTTTATCTTTTCTTCTGAGATGTTTTCTTTATTTGTTATGAACTAAACCCTTCAGATACCTAAAGGAGATGAAACCTAAAACGGATCTTGTTATTGTTCTCTGAACCATATGATAAATAATTGATTTGTTCTTAATTATGTGTGCTAAAGTATTAAATATAATCTATGCATAAGCATACTAATTATGTATATTCGGCCAAATGTGTTTTATGTGATCTTAACAATGAAAATGATATATGTTCAAGTGAATTTGTACAAATAGCAAATGATATGAGTATACAAGATTTAAATGATAAGCTTATAATTGTGGATGTGTATATTTTGTATTGTTAACTTGGTGTTAAATAAGTAATAGTTGATATTTAGTTTCCTTATGACTTACTAAGCTTAAATAGCTTATTTCGTATGTTTTTGTCTACCTCTGTTTTATAGATTTTGGATTCACGTTACGAGCTCGGGGATCGTCAACAAAGCTATCACACTATCGACTGTTTCTTCAATATTTTACTAAGTTAATTTAGTTTATGGCATGTATAGCGTAGGTGAAATATTTGATTTTGGGACTTGTATATATATAGCCATGCGAAAATGGCTTGTCTTTGATCATTAGGATTAGGCTCGGTTTTTATTAGTTCTTGATTAAGTGTTTAATGTGTTTGATTTTATCAATTCGGCTATGGCTTATTATATGTGGTATATGGTTGCTATGTTTCGTTAATAATGTGGTGAGTGAGTTGATAAATATATAATATGTGTGGTATGAATGGATTTGGTAACTAATTGAGTTGGTTATGTCTTATAAAAATGAAACATGTACATGAAGGTTGTAAACCATTTACGATTTGGCTTTGTAATGAGGAAAAATATGATTAATTGTTCGAATATGTATTGGTTGGATAATTATAAGTTTGGATGTAATAGGTAATTTTTGATTAGGTCGGTATTTGAAAGGTATTCATATATGTTATGCTTGAATGATTAAGTAGGTACGGTGGGTAAATTTGGAATTGTTTGTATTTGATATGTGTGAATTAAATTATACTATGAGAATTTGACAATTTGATATAGTAACTTTGAGTCAAGTTGAAATAGTATGTTTACATTGGTGAAATGGTTTAGAAATGTGGAATATGTGTATAAGAATATTCGGCTAAAGTATTAGACTCATACAAATGGGTATGTGATATGGTTTATGTTATTTATTAAAGTTAATTTATAAAACCAAATATATATATAGTTAGTGATTGGTTATGTGTATGAATTTAAAGAATGCAAATTGAGTGTTCCTTTAGTGTAATTTGTGCTCAAATGGTTCAAATCAACATGGTTATTTGCGCATGAACTTGTGTCAAGAAAAGAAATATATTTGGTCATTGAATGATACTTGTTTTAAAGAGTATATGTGTAAATATGACTAGTATGCCCTGTGATTAATTAATAGAATAAGTTAATATTGATTCGGTAATTATACGTAGATATGGTTTAGACATTAGAAAATATGCGCATGATATTATAGTAAATAAAGCATGTTTGGTTATGTTTTATATTACCAATGCTGTATAAATGAATAAATGAAAATTTTAAATAGTAAGGTTTGGTTTGTTTGAAGTTTTAATTTTGTATATGTCCAAGAGTATGCATAAATTTATTTATAATAATAAATTTGATATATGACTAATGGAATAGTAGTTTTGTTATACGTTCTTTATATGGTATGTTTAGATAGATGCTGGATTATGTTTTAACTATGCAATATTTTTGAAAATTATGATTTTTTTTATATATTTGATATTTGATTAAGTTTCGATCTTTGATGTGATAGAATTTTAAGTTGTGAAATGTAATGAATATCTGTATGAACTGTGATATGACCGTAATGCCTCGTAATCCCAATCCAACGACGAATACGGGTTAGGGGTGTTACAGTGACTAGAGTGATAAGTCACAAAAAGAAGTGAGTTTGGTGTGTCGAAGGAATATAGACCACTAGAATAGTGAGTGATGCCAAGGTTATGTATCAACCCCGAATAGGGTAAAAAGAAAAAGAGACTCCTTAGGTATGGAGGTATTCATAGTATACGCATATAGTAGTATGCCAGGGAAGCTGCAAATTCCATATGTATTAAACAGGCACAGTTTAGTCTGCAGTAGTATGCAATCATATATTTTAAGTTGACGAAAAGGTAAACCAAAGGGTTTAATAGGTTGATTAGGGTCTACATGAGTGGAAATGCATGCCCAAGGTTGAATGGCCAGTAATGTCTGTTAGAAAGTAGTGGAAAGCGAAGGTCAAGCATAGCCATGAAAAATGGCAGTTGACCTACCAAAGGTAAGAATTGCATGTTCTAAGAAGCTTCCTTAGAAAATAGATCGACAGAGCAAGGGCTATGGTGTTATTTAGTGAGCTCTAGTACTCCAAGGCAATGAGAACATTGAAATATGGTAAAGAGCACAGAAGTGACAATTACTTGGGTAGTCACCAAGTGTCGCCTGCCAGAAAATAATGAATACAATTATTAAGGAGATTTATTTTAAGCTGGATGTCTCAAAATTTTCTTTTTAATTCTATATGCGAATCTCACCAAGTTCCCCAAACTTATCAGATATCTGCTTGAATACAGGTTAGTTAAAGATTCAGAAATCAAGAGGGACCAAGCCAGACTTCACTAGGAGCTAGGCGAAACGTGAAAGTTGTGCATGTGTACAAAAGGGCACCCGTAGAGGCTCCGCCTCAAGGTTAAGTGTCATTTAATGTTATAGTCTTTGTCTAAAAAATTGTAATCAATCGATGAAACGAAGCCTTAAAGTTTTATTTCTAGCTTAATACAAGTTGTTTAAGTATGTAATTAAGGCAGAAAAAAAATTTTGTTAAGTCATTTAGGTTAGTGTAGCATCCGATACCCAGACCTAGCGAACGTGTCAGGTAGAGGGTGTTACAATTTTTATTTTCCATGCTTTTATTATTATTATTTTGTTTATTCTTGATGTTGTCTACATGTTATCACTTTATGTGGTTGGTAAAACCTCAACTTGTGGAGATGTTTCTTCAATTGAAATTTCTCGAAGTTCCTTTGGATTTTTATTTAAAAGGAGACAAAGAATAAGCTAAGTTTGAAGGGAGTTTCATATGCTTGTGTTGCATTTCTTGCTTGAAGAATTGGTTGCATGATTTTTGGTCAAAAATGTCGAAGGGTGAGATTGTTGAGGCAAGTTTTGGAAGTGGCAGATGGAAGTGCCCACTTTGGTCAACATTATGACAGACCTATAACTTGCCTTATTCGTTGGCATGTTTAACTAAAATATTATGATGTTTTCGTTGCTTCTTTTTATGGATTTTGTGCAGCCAATCCCATGCTTATCATTAGAGAAGAGATTTGATAAGATTTGGATAGATGAAGATGGATTAAAGCTTACCTTGTGAAGATAGATTTGTGTTCTAAATATGAAGGCTTGATCAACCTTGATAGAGATTTTATTGTTGAGGCAAGTGTTTTTGAAGTAGCTATCAAAGTGCCAGTGAAAATGGCCATTTTGGCCTAGCACTTCGTCAAGCAACATAACTTGTCTTATTTGGAGCTGGAAATCTTTTCAATCAAATCGCTTGGGCAATGACTTAAGTGGTTTTGTGGGCATGTGTTGGCCCTTATTTGAGGGTCTATCTTGTGGAGCAACAAATCTTTGAAAATTGGATTGGATCGGATCAAGCAATCAAATCCCTTGAAATTTGGAGATTGGATTGAAACTGCATTGAATACATATCTCTAAGGATTCTACTCTATATTAGACTTTATTAATATATTGTATCTTGCAATTTAATCCCTAGGGATTAAATTGTAGTTGATCTCCAATATGTTAACAAGTCTCAAATGTCTATATATTTGAGAGACTATTGAAAGCACATATTTGTTCATTGAGGAACATGTTTGTAAGTGCAATTGAGAGTAAACAAGTTGTGTTTACAGTCTAAATTCTCAGGGGGAGAATTTAGAGGCGAGTGTTCTAGTCTTTAGGTACAAAGGTGAAGTCACTATACTTAGGGAGTGATAGAGTGTAATTCACATGTTGTTTTGTGGATTAAAGATAGTTGAATTACTCACTGAGCTAGGCTCTGCAGACGTAAGGCAATCGAGCTATGTAAACAAGTCTTAGTGTTCTTTGTTTATTTTGTTCACTCAATTTTCACAGTGCAAGTCTTAATGGTCACTGCAGTCAAGCACATCCTTTCATCTTAAACAGTTCAAGCAATTAACGACTTTAGGTTTCAACAATTATTAAAAATATTTAATATACATAATATTCTAAAAATAAAATACTTTCAAATTTTAATTAAGTAATTGTACAAAATTTTTAAAAAATTTATATGTACGACGTTTAAAAGATGGACATATTGTAGATTTATAACTTGTATTCTTCAATCTTAATTTTTTTTTTTAATCTCTACAAATTTGATGCAAATAAATTAATGATAATGATAATGTTAAAAAAAATCTAACTTCTTTTAAAAAATAAAATAGAATAAAATTTAAAAATAAATACTAATAATATTATAAATATATTCTATTTTAATATTCTTCTTCGATCAGTCAACTATTTTCGTCATCATCTTCAATCAGCATTGTATTTCTTGTAAAATTAAATCTATAAGGACATGCAGTTATAAAGTGAAATTTTCACATTAAACAATAGATGATGAGAGGGGAAAGTGAATAGGGTGAATTTAAAATAAATTTAGTATATATGTATAATAAATTAAATAAATGTGATGAAAGAATATCATAAATTTATCTCGCCAGATTAAATTGATATTTCATCTATCTCCTATGATATTATCATTTGATTATGACTTAAAATTTTCTATTCAAAAGATCATTACTTTAATACTTCTTTATTTTTGAGACATTTTAAATTTACTGATATTATTTAGATGTTATTTGTTGCTATTTGTTTGAAATTATTTTTAAGTGTTGAATACTATTTATAATGGTAAATTTTAATTTTAATTGGTATACAAATGTAACACTAATTAACTAATAATTAACTTAAAATAATATATATTATTAGTAATTAATTAATATACTCAATTGTATAATTCAAACTAATAAATATTTTATGTAAAAAATAAATTTATTATTGATATGATTTTATATCTATTAATAATTATTATTACTTACTCTCAATACGTTGAATTATTTAAAAACTCTATTATTTAAAATAAAAATTATTTTTCTAACGTCAATATAATAATATAATGAATAATAAAGAGTATTTTCATTAATTTAAAACTTTCTCTCAACTCGTGTTTTTATATAAATTATAGATAAATTAATATGTAACACTAGTAAAATGATAATTAATATAAAATAATAAGTGTATAACTCAAATTATTATGATATTATGAAAAATATTTTTTGTAGATATGTGTTTTTCAATGATTGTGCGATGCATATAAATATTTTAGATTGTTTCGCTTTAATTGTTTACTTAGTCATTAAATTATTAGTAAGTTTATTTTTTGGTCATTTAATTTTAGAAAATTATAAAATAATTATTGAACTATTTGAAAATTTTCATTTAAGTCACTAGGCTGTTAAAATTATTGTTGTATTTGTTTATACCACATGCACTAATTGAAAGCTCTCATTCCTCTCTTTTTTTCTATAGTTCGGTTTTTTTTATGAAACAATTTTAATCGTTACAAATTTGCCAACCAAAATCGAATCATCTTTCTTCTTTGATCTTCAGATCGACTTGAATCGAAGTTATGTTTTTCTAATCGTCGGTAGGTACTAATTCACTGTACCGATTGTCATGTTGTTGCTTAGAGCTTGCTAGCTGGACTTTAAAAAAAAAAAACTTACCAGTCCAATAACTTAAATAAAGACTTTTGAATAGTTCAGTGACTATTTTTAACATTTTAAAATTAAGTGACCAAAACTCAAACTTATAAATAGTTTAATAACTTTAGTGTAATTTACCCTTGTTTAATATATATACACTTAATTATAAAACAAAAAGATACTGATAATTTCTTTAATTTACCCTTTGGTTGGTTGGTGTTTTTAGGATTCTATGAAAAAGTGTGGTAAAGAACAAGTGGGAGAATGGTGTAATCCTTGTAATGATATTTTAGCTACCATCATATACACAACTTTTGGGTAAAGATTATATTCATTTTCTGGTTGTTTGCCGTCATGGATGTCAACATCTGCTTCTCAGCAGACCAATCCCCAGCCCTCACTTTAGAGCAAGTATTAGGATTGTAATCGAGTCAAACCGAGCTCGAATATTGTTAAGTTTGAGCTTAAGTTCAATCGAACATCTATTTTTAAGGTTGAATTTGGTTCAAGATATAATCGAGCTACTCGAGCTCAAGCTTAATTAAGCTCATATATTAATTTTTGTACTAAAACTTGAATTCTCAACTCAATAATTAAGCTTAGGGTTAACAATATATATTAAGGATAATGCCATAATTTAATAATATAAAAATATGAAAAGTTCGATAAGATTTGCGAACCATTTGAATCAAGTATTATTAAGTTCGAATTCAAATCGATCAATAGCTTGAACTTGACTCAATAATTACCAAATCAGATTTAACTTTTTTTAAATCAAACTCGAGTAACTTACGGTTACCAATGTCTCATTAATACCCTCAAGTCGATATCCATTTCTTTCTCATTTCTCGAGCAACAGTTGCAAGTGCAAATTTTATGATCCCTTCTGCAATGGTTCATACGTAGCAGCTTACATGCAATCATTGGACCGATTTTGACCGTTTCAACCAAAAAAATAGGCCTAACTTAGCGGAAAGTATATAGTTTTATATAAGCACGGATAATACTTTTTTTGAAACTTATAAAAAAAAAACCCTACTTTTTTGCTCAAAGGGTATTCGCTCGATTGACATTTTTATTATTGTCAATGTAAGGACCTAAATTCAAATGCATTAAAGCGCGTTTATTTTCCTTTTTAAGGTTTGGAAGAACTCAAAACAATCAAAACAGTAAATGAGACAAAGTTATATATAACAAATACAATGTTTTGAATAAAAATTATTTTAAACAACATTTCGAAAAAATTGTACTTCAGATCATATCTAAATACAAAAATGTTAATTAAATTTATACTTAGAAAAAATTTCAAGGCCAAGTTAATTAAAAACAATATTTCAAACAAGGTAAAAATGCTTCAAGCCAAAAAGTATCGATATTTTTTGTCTGGTATCGATAAATTTCTAATAATTTATACCAAAATAGGTCACTGACTTGTTATTGATATGGTATCGATACCTTTTTTATTGGTGTCGGTTAATTTTAAAGATTATCGATTTTGGTATATTTTTATTGATACATTTTTTTAGTATTGATACAAAAATAACATTCTGTCATTTTTGAGGTATTTATTAAGTATCGATCTAGTATCAATACATTTTATTTGATATCAATAATTTTCTCTTAGTACTGATTTTATCAGTTTAATGGTCATTGAATTAAAGCATTAAATGATAAAATTATCGATACTTTTTCAAAAAGTATCGGTACCTTTTGTTGCAGGTGAATTAAATAAATTGGTATTTTCATCCCAATAGCTTTATTAACTTCCACAACAACTCCAACAGTTATTAATAAATTACAGGATAGAAATGTCAGGTTTCAAAGGTCCTACAACAACAAGATAAAAAATTAAAGCAAAAAGATTAATCATACAACCTTAGTGCTTAAATTTTCAATACTTTTCTTACATACACTTGTGAGCTTTATTGTTTTTCATTCAGTTCAAATGTGTTCTATATAATTGTGCTTAATTAGCAAACAACTTGATCTTGTAAGGGTTATTTTTTTGTTTGCTTCTTTGTATTTCTTTAAGATGGTTTGAGTCTTAAGGTTTGTGTAGAAATCTTAAGGGATTTGTAAGGTTAAACATTTTCCTAAAAGGTTGAACAAATTATTGAATTTAGAAAATCCTTAGTTGTGGAAAGCTAAGGTAGTGTAGTAAGCAACTGGGGCCGAACCACTCTAAATTTTTTTGTCAATTGTTTATTCATTCATTGCTTCCACCAAATTTATTAAAAGACCAATTCACCCCCTCGATTATTTCAATTGAGTTTTCGATCCATTATCAAGATAACAAATATGACGTTCCGGATTTGAATCAGACCGTCTCGACCGGATTTAAGGTGCAACAAATAAAAAATGAAATGTGAAATGTTAGACGCTTAGTTAATGAGAAATGAAAATAAAAGCTTAACATTGTTAACTTTGTCATATAATGAAATGAGAAACTTAGAAATAAAATCCATTAAAATAAAATAGTAAAATTAATGATAATATGTATGTTGTGGATAAAAAAAATGTAAATATAATATCGCTAAATGAATACTTACTCTGTTAGAATTAAGTGGCCCTAATCCTTATTTAAATAAAATACAATGGTTGTATCGCAACACCAGATTTGCGTTGCGGCAGATAAAGATGCAGACAGTTCTTGCACAGATGGACTTAGAGGAAGCCCTGCTAGGGGTAGATAAGATGTCTTCGATATTGACGGATGAAGAGAAGAAGCGTAAGGATCGAAAGACGTTAACACAGTTACATTTGCATTTGTCTACGAAATTTTACAGGATGTGATGAAAGAGAAGACCGCCGCTGGATTATGGAAGAGGTTGGAACAAATATGTATGTCGAAAACTCTAACCAGCAAGCTGTATATGAAGCAGCGTCTTTATGCTCATCCTTTGGAGGAAGGTGCATCTGTAAAGAACACTTAACAGTGTTTAAAGAAATTCTCTCAAACTTGGAGGCCATGGAGGTTCAGTATGATGAGGAAAATCTAGAGTTGATTCTACTTTATTCGTTGCCCCCGTCTTATTCAACCTTTAGAAACACGATTTTATATAGCCGCGAGTCTTTCACAGTTGATGAGGTTTATGATTCTTTGACCTCGTATGATAAGATGAAGCATCTTATGGTTAAAACCGACTCTCAAGGTAAGGGTCTCATTTTTCGTGGGAGATAAGATCGGAATGCTGATGATGATCGTGGAAGGACACAGGAACGGAATCCTCGCGGTAAATCTAAGGGTAGATTGAAGTATTCAAAAAGAGGTAAAATTGTAACTTCTGCAAGAAGAAAGGGCACATTACATTTGAGTGATATAAGCTATAGAATAAGATCAAAAAGGAGGCTGCGAATTAAAAGGGAAAACAACCAGAAAATTTTGGCGAATCAAAAGGGTACAAATACACAACTGAAAGTAGGGTTTTGAAGATTTCCAAAGGTTCCCTTATTGTGATGAAAGGGCAGAGAAAGACTGTCAAGTTATATGTTTTGCAGGGTTCTACTGTTACTGGTGATGCAGCTGTTGCTTCCTCTTCCTTGTCAGATTATGATATTACTAAACTTTGGCATATGCACCTAGGGCATATGAGTGAGAATGGCATGGCAGAATTGAGCAAAAGAGGACTTCTTAATGGGCAAGGAATTTGCAAATTAAAGTTCTGTGAGCACTGCATTTTTGGGAAGTAAAAGAGAGTTTGATTGACCAGAGGAATACATAACATGAAGGGAATGTTGGAGTATATTCATTCTGATCTGTGGAGGCCATCCAAAGTGCCTTCGAGAGGTGGAGCTAATTATACACTAACTTTTATTGATGATTTTTCTAGAAAAGTTTGGGCGTTCTTCCTGTAGCAGAAAAGTGATATGTTTTCCGCATTTAAGTCTTGGAAAACTATGATTGAAAAACAGTCGGGAAAACAAATAAAATACCTTCGCACAGATAATGGCTTAGAGTTTTGTTCTGATGAGTTTAATAAATTGTACAAGTCAGAAGGGATCGTGAGACACTTGATAGTTCGTCATACTCCACAGCAAAACGGTATTGCAGAAAGAATGAACGAACGATCATGGAGAAGGTTCGATGTATGTTGTCAAATGCCAACTTACCAAAGTCGTTTTGGGCCGAAGCAGCCTCTACTACATGTTTTTTGATCAACAGATCTCCATCCGTTGCCATTGAGAAAAAGACTCCACAAGAGGTATGGTATGGTAATCCTGCTAATTATTCTGATTTAAAGATCTTTGGGTGTTCTACGTATGCTCATGTTGATAATGGAAAATTGGAACTGAGATCCATTAAATGTGTTTTTCTTGGTTATAAAGCTAGTGTAAAAGGGTATAAGTTATGGTGTCCTAAAAATAGAAAAGTTGTGATTAGCAGATATGTTGTTTTTTTATGAAACTACTATGCTACCTAACTTATCTCTTAAAGAGTCTTCCAATAAAGAAAATCAAAAGCAGGTGGAGCATCAGTTTAATATAGAATCTACAACAGAGTCGACTCCTCAAGCCAGTTCAAAAATTGAGAATAGAGTTGCTTCTTCACCACAATATTCTATCACCAAAAACAGAACTAGAAGAGAATTAAACCTCCAAAGAAGTATATCGAGGCTGATCTAGTTACTTATGCTTTAAATGTGGCTGAAGATATAGATGCGAACCAAGAGCCATCTAATTATTCTAAGGCAGTTAGCTGTGAAGAGTCAGAAAAGTGGATGTTTGCTATGCAAGAGGAGATGTAATCACTCCACAAAAACAGAACATGGGATCTTGTGAAACTTCCTAAAGGTAAAAAGGTTGTTCATTGTAAATGGGTGTTTAAAAAGAAAGAAGGGACTCCAGGAGTTGAAGAACCCAAATATAAAGCAAGGCTTGTTGCAAAGGGTTACAGTCAAATTCCAGGAGTGGACTTCACAGATGTGTTCTCCCCAGTTGTGAAGCATAGTTCGATTCGAGCTTTGCTTGGTATTGTGGCCATGCATGATTTGGAGCTTGAGCAGTTAGATGTAAAAACTGTATTTTTGCATGGAGAACTTGATGAGGATATTTACATGCAACAACCAAAGGGTTTTACAGTCTCAGAAAAAGAAGACTATGTTTGTTTGCTGAAAAAGTCCCTTTTATGGTTTGAAACAGTCACCAATACAGTGAAGAGGTTTGATTCCTTTATGACTTCTCATGATTTCAATAGAAGTAGTTTTGACAGTTGTGTTTACTTTAAGAAAAACAATGATGGTTCTTTTGTGTATCTACTTCTTTATGTTGATGACATGTTGATAGCAGCAAAAGATAAAGGAGAGATAAGAAAGGTCAAAGGCCAACTAAGTGAAGAATTTGAGATGAAAGATTTGGGGCTAGCAAAGAAGATACTCGGTATGGAGATTCTCAGAGATAGAAAAGCAAGTAAATTGTACCTAAGTTAGAAAGGGTACATTGAGAAAGTTCTTTGCAGGTTCACTATGCAGAGTGCTAAGCCTGTTAGTACTCCTTTAGCAGCCCATTTCAGACTTTCATCGGCTTTGTCTCCAAAACTAGATGATGAGATTAAGTACATGTCACATGTTCCATACTCTAGTGCAATGGGATCTCTCATGTATGCTATGGTTTGTTCACGTCCAGATTTATCACATGTAATTAGTGCAGTTAGCAGATACATGGCAAATCCCGGTAAAGAACACTGGAAATTAGTTCAGTGGATTTTAAGATACTTACGAGGTACTACTGATGTTTGCTTACAGTTTGGAAGAACTAGAGATGGAGTCATTGGGTATGTTGATGCTGATTTTGCTGAAGACCTTGATAGAAGAAGATCTCTCACAGGTTATGTCTTTACAATCGGAGGTTTTGCAATCAATTGGAAAGCCACTTTGCAAACTACAGTCGCTTTGCCTACCACTAAAGCTGGGTACATGGCAATTATTGAGGCTTGTAAAGAAGCTATTTGGTTGAAGGGACTCTTTAGTGAACTCAATGAAGACCTTCATATTAGTACAGTATTTTGTGACAGTCTGAGTGCAATCTTTCTTACAAAAGATCAAATGTTCCATGAGAGAACAAAACACATTGATGTTCGGTATCATTTTGTTCGTGATATTATTGCTCGTGGTGATATTGTTGTGAGTAAAATTAGTACTCATGAAAATCCTGCAGATATAATGACTAAGTCACTTCCTATAACCAAGTTTGAGCATTGCTTAGACTTGGTTGGTGTTCATTGTTGAAGTTAAACCCTTAAGGGGTTTTATGGAAGAGGTGGAGAACTTGTTCGTTGAGAGTTCGCGATGAAGAACTTGTTCGTTGAGAGTTCGCGATGAAGAACTTGTTCGTTGAGAATTTATGTCAATATGGAGATTGTTAGAATTAAGTGACCCGAATCCTTATTTAAATAAAATACAGTAGTAAAATAAAATAAAAGTAAAATCCATATAGAACTACACTTATTTTATTTTATTTTAGAATAAGGTTTTTTAAACCTTATTAAACTTCGTCTATTTTATGTTGATTAGAATAAGGTGTTTCAATCTTACTACACTCCTACTAGAATATGGCTTTACAAGCCTATAAATAGATGTAGTCTATTCATCTTGTATTTAATTCGAATTCGACATAGTGAATTTTCTTCTCATCTGCCCATGGTTTTCTTCCCGAAAGGGTTTCCACGTAAAATCTGTGTGTTCTTTTTTTTTATTTCTCTTTTCTTTGCAATATATTGTCATTACCGACATTCTATTTTTTAACATACTCAAAGTGCAAGAGTAACAATAGCGGTAATCATCCTAATTGTGTAATGAAAATTAATGAAATGATCTAATCGTATGAGGCTTGAGTAATAATGATATGATAATATAGTAAGCTAGGATAACCCTTGTTACTTACTGAGTTTTACGAGCTTAACGCGTTAATGGTTTCAATGCATAGGTGAATGTTGTTTTGAAAATATTGAACTAGTGACTTGAGGCATCGCATCACCATTTGAGGAATAGAAGATTTAAACTATGATATTGAGTTAGAGTTTGCTAGTAATGATATGTACATAAAAACCTAAACTTTCCAAAGAGTTATATAATATTGTTCTACGATTTTAAACTATAATATATTGTGTTAGAGTAAGCGGCTTAAGATATCATCATGGATGGTTCCTCCATTTCTCAAAAACAAGGAGAGCAACTAGTGTCAAAGAGTAAGAGAGAACACAGTGAAGAAGATAAAAAGAATATACTGCTCAATGCTGAAGCCATGCACATTCTATTTTGTGCACTTAGTCCGGATGAATACAGTAGTGTGTCATCTTGTTCTAATACGAAGGAGATATGAGACAAACTTTAGGTCACTCATGAAGAACAAAAAGAAGCCTATTTTTCCCATATAGTCATAGAAGATGCCAAGGTAACTTCTAACTCATCTAGTTCAATATCTTATTCTTTTGATGAATTACAAGATGCCTATGATGAATTAAGCTTGAAGTTTGAAATTATGGTTTCAAAATATAAGAAAAACATTTCAAAATTAAAAGATGAAAATAGTTGACTATCTAAGATCAATCATGAACTTGAAAGATATGCAAACAATTATAAATGATTTTGAGAAGATTATTTGCTAATGTATGATATAATCCAACCAAGTTTATCAATGGCTAGCCTTATATGTAGTGGATCCCTCGTTAAAAGTAAAGGAGGAAGAGCTTGTTAAGCCATCACATGTTGAATGAATTCAATGAAATTGCAAAAAGAATCAAATATTTTATTTAAATTGATCGATTGTAATAGCTGAAAGGTAACAGCCGGAACTTAGGAGAAAAAAACAAACAAGAAAACTCAGCTATAAGTTTGCAACATGCTGCTTAAGGAAAGTCTATTTGGATTTTGATCCTAACAAAACCACCGTTGCTGGAAGATGATTGACCAGATAAAATATCCTTGTCGTGACTCAATTCAACACAATTTTTAAGGTAAAATGAGTAAAATTTAATTCGATTTGAGAAAAAGGAAAAGAAAATTTAAATCTCGAGTTAACCAAATTAAGTTGTCGAGTTATCCAAGTGAACTCGAATAAGTAATTCGAGTTAAATTGAATTTTACAATTCGAATAATAGATTGGTGTAAATATCCATTTGGTCCCTATTAATTTTGAAAATGAGCAAATTGGTCTCTTTCAACAAAAATTACAAAAAAAATCAAAATAACTTTCAAATTTTCAAAATAATTTTTAAAATTCAAAATATTTATAAAAACTCTAGAATTTATATTTTTTAAAAAAAATTAAAAATTTTAAATAAAATTCTAAATAATATATAAAAAAATTCAAATTTTTAAAATTTTCTAAAATAATAATTTTGGGAACCTAAATAAGTTAATTAATTATTCAAATTTATCATACTAAAATATATTATTATTTTTATTATTTTGCTTTGTAAAAGTTCTCAAATATATATGCTTTCAATTTATGTGTTCTAATATGAAATTAGTTATACTGTAACAAGACTTTAATTTAACATGTTTAATTTTTTACTTTAACTTGAACAATTTCATTCGATTGGACTCGATTCGAATTTCATCTCACTGACTTGATTTGATATTGATTCGAAAGAATTTCAAATCGAATTAGAATAATAAAATAGAACTCATTAACTCAAAAAATTTTCACTCAATTCAATCGAACAGTGACCTCTGATCTAAAGGTTACCCAATGCTTTTTGGTTGGTTATTTTAGGTTGATTGGGATTTTTCGGACTGTTTGTAGCTTAATTCACACATGTGATTTAGGTTGGTTATTTTAGGTTTATTCGGATTTTTTTGAATTGTGATAAGCTGTCAAAACATTTAAAAAATAAAAGTAGTAAGTAGTGTCGTATACACAAAAATCGATGATAATTTTTTTTAAAAACAAACAAAGTAAAGATGAGAGGTTTTTATAGAATAAAGAAAAACAACTAAATTCAAATTAAAAATTAAAACAAAGAAAACAATAATTAAAAGTTTTACGAAAATCAATAGTGAGAAATTCTAACCAAAAGTAAAATCTTCGTTTGATTCATAAGTTCAATCATCGGTGCCAGAATGTCTTTGAAATTAGTTCTAATTGATGACTCAGTGCCAAGCAACCAATCTCTCCTTACTTGTTCAGTAATCAAGAGGCAACTCCTTCGAAATTAATTTCCTAATTGATAAATAACCTTGTAACTCAACGTTTGAGATTTAACTTACCGACAACATTAAAAAAGAGAGAGACTTAACTCTAACCAACAAACTCACCCCAACATGGTTTATTTAAGCTAGATCACACATCCACACCACATAATCGTAAACTATAATATAAGCAATTTATGCAGTTTGTCACTAATATTAGAATAAATTAAAAAATTACGGATTTAATTATTATAATTGACAAGACAACCATTCTAAGCTATTAAATAGATGTCACATATTTAAGAAACCTAAACAATTGTAATTCAAGCAAAAAATGTGTTAATACTAAAGAACAAAGAAGAATTAAAGCTTAAATTAAATCTCACAAATGTATTGAATCAAATTTTGATAATGCTTTGACTAAAAAAGAGAGTTTGGAAACCATAAAATAAAGAAAACACAAAAGAAAAATAATACTAAGAGCAGTTATGTCCAGTTATTTTTATATGGCAAAAATAATCTAATGGAGAAAATATAAAGTGTCATTAATTAAATAATGTAAAATTTTTCTAGATTTCTTGGCAATTTTCACGTCAAACTTCCAAGTCATATTTGGACACCTTTCTGATATTTTTTAGACTTGAGATGTGAAATATCTTCGATTAGATCTTTCAATTCCCTTAGAATCGATATATTACAGGCCAAAAATGAAATTTTGTAACTCAAGTTATGACTAAAATATTATAGTGTTTTGAAAGCCCAATGAGTAAAAATTTGTTAAAAACTTTAAGCTATTTTTCCCTCAATTACTCTATAAATCAATAATAGACATAATTTTTTTAAAAAAAAAATATCACTTGAGAAATTGAAGATCTAGTTAGCTCAACTGCCGAACATTCAATATATGTCCAATTTTTATTTTTATTTTTTTGTTGAGATTTCGGATCGCAAACCATGGAGAAAAGAGAATGAAAAAAAATAAGAAGTCAGGAGGTAATTTGCCTGTAAAACTCAAAACTATGAATAGCATAAATAAAGTGCAAAAGTGAGGAAAAGTGGATAAACTTTATGTAGCAATTTTAGAACACATAATTAAATGGTCAAATATCTTAAAGAACATTCAACTTAAAATGCTAAAAAGGGAAAACCAAAAAAGAAAAAAGAGCACACTTAATTGGACATTCAAACAATGAAAGCGCTCGCCTCGACAACCTTCTGAAAACGTAATCTCATCAAAGGAGATCCGCGACATTCGATGGCAGCTCCTCGATGACAACATTGTAGAACTTCTGGATATCAAACAGCATTCTTTCATCATCTAGAGTCACAAAGTTTATGGCAACACCTTTTCTCCCGAACCTTCCACTTCGTCCGATTCGGTGGAGGTAGTTTTCTGGTTGAGTGGGCAGATCATAGTTTATGACAAGGGAGACTTGCTGCACATCAATACCACGGGCTAAGAGATCGGTAGTGATGAGAACACGGGAAGAACCAGAACGGAATTCCCGCATGATGACATCACGCGTATTCTGGTCCATGTCTCCATGGGTGGCAGAAACTGTGTGGTCTCGACTTCGCATCTTGTCAGTTAGCCAGTCAACCTTGCGCCTTGTGTTCACGAAAATGACACTTTGGGTAATGGCCAGTGTTTCATAGAGATCGCAGAGTGTTTCGAGCTTCCACTCTTCCTTTTCAACATTCACATAAAACTGCTTGATACCCTCCAGGGTTAGTTCATCGCGCTTAACCAAAATTCTCACAGGTTTATTCATGAACTTCCGAGTGATCTCTAGGGCTTCGGGTGGCATTGTAGCAGAAAATACCCCAACCTGAATCTTGCCCGGAAGAAGCTGGAAGATGTCATAGATCTGACAGACATGACAACATTAGCAGAGCACAAAATATCAAAACCAAAGGTTGCAAAACTCAAAACAGTTAACGTTCAAAGATAGCACACCTGATCCTTAAAACCACGGGAGAGCATTTCATCAGCCTCATCCAAGACAAACATCTTAATATAATCTGGACGGAGTGATTGCCTTCTCAACATATCGAAGACACGACCGGGTGTACCGACAACAACATGAACACCACTTTGAAGAATTCGCTGATCCTCGCGAACACTAGTCCCACCAACACAAGCATGGACCTTCACACCAAGGTAATCACCAAGTGCCCGCATCACCTTCTCGATCTGTTGAGCCAACTCCCTAGTGGGTGCCAAAACCAGAGCCTGGCATTGGACTATACCGTAATCAAGTTGCTGCAAAATTCCAGAGCAAAAAGTCGCTGTCTTTCCGGTCCCAGACTGTGCCTGTTGTATCACATCAAGACCCTTGCAGAATGGAACAATTCCTCTTTGCTGAATCGCTGAGGGCTTCTCAAAACCTTAAAAAATATTTCGGACAAAAGTATCGAGGTTCAGCATAGATTAGCAAAAAAGAAAAATAAAACATCGAAAAAAATTTGTAAGTTCAAACAAACAGAAGACTACGATTCCGAAAGAAATTATAAATGCTTAGTGTAAGAGTTTTTTATTTTCTTTTCGAAGTACTAAGTATAAGTACCATATGCATAGATGCCCCTCAGAAGGTTCTCTTGAAGTCCCATTGCATCGAAACTGTCATAAACTTCATCATAAGAAGTGAAAAAATCATCTCCGTCCGTTTGGAGCCTGTAACATTTGAAATTGCATCACACTAAGCATCAACAAGTTGTAAAATTGAACACTAAGAGGAAAGTTTGTGATCAACAAACAAGAAACTTACAAATCACTCATTTTCTGATCATATTGACGAGCATCGAATTGGGATCCTTCGGGTGCTAAACCAGCCATGACTGTAGATGGAAAAAAAAGAGTGAAAAGCTTGTTAACCAAAGTCCAGCTCACCTCAAGATAGATATTATAGCTTTTAGGTTAAAGATATAACAGGGTACCGACAAAGAAATCAAGATATTACATGACATTAAGGATATGAACAAACATATCGGGTACAATGGAATGTTTTTCATTGCATTAAAGATGTAATAGAAGAGCCAAACTTGCACACCAAGTGAAAAGGGTGCACAAGCATTAACTTCTGATTTAGTATCCGGAGACGATATGCAAAGGGGCAGATGACTATCTGATATTAAGTCATAAATGTTTTACAATCAGAGACACCGCATTGCCCACCTCTCCAAAATTCAAAATTCACACAGGGGCAACACATTCAAAAGGAAACTGTTCACCACAAAGTTATCCCCATAATTTTAAAACATCAACCACTTAAGAACATACCACAGACACTATCTTGGGAACAAATAATCATCACTCCTCTTCGAAAGGTAGTTAAAGGATGAGTCTTCGTATAAGGGAAAGAAGCAAAAACCTACTTTGTCAATTACACATGCATTCAGATTTATCCGACCGCCAATTAGCATTCAAAGGTTCTACAAAATTGGTGGCATATACGCTAGGTCACACACCCTAATTCATTCGAACATGACAACAAATTCTGATTTCGAATATCAGCCTCAAAGTAACATCAATCCAACACATCGAGATTAAACTATAGTCGAACACTTAATCGAACTAGTGTTTGTCCTGTATCTGCTAACAAAAATTCACTCAACTAATGGCAAGGTTTCAACCTAAATGCTTGAAGTTGATTTATTGACAATTAAGATACATTCAGAATTAAGACTTGTAATCTATTTTACAAAAAGGAAGAACCTGTTTCTTTTCTTTTTATTTTCATTTAATAAACACATATAAAAATAGCATAACAAGGCTTCATATTTGCTAATTTCTCAAGCCCTAAACTACAAAATCATCTAGATAAAACTAATCAATCTCAAAAAACAAGATAAACCCAAAATCACACAATGACAACAGATCAAAACCCAGATCTCAAAAAGTAAAATTAAATCCAATATACATAAAAAAAAATCCAACAGAAGAAGAAAAAACATAGAAACAAAAAGGACTCCACTCCACTCCAATCAAACACAAACACAAACACCCAAACCCAAAAAAGAAAATCAAAGATAAAAAAAGAGAGAGAAAATCAATCAACCTTGAACAGATGAAGAGAGCAAGAGATAAAAAAGCGACTATTTTGGGGGATGTGATGCTGAATTTGTTGAATAAGGAGAGTAAATGGGCAAAAAGGGTAGTCTTTTTTGGAGACCTTTTCCGTTAAGATTTAGAGAGAGAGTTTGTGTGAGGGTTTTCCCCAACTCCTCGGATCTGTGTCGTGGAGTTCTAAGGGAAAAAACCAATATGAAGAGAAGAAGAAGAAAGTGTTTTTGATGATAATAACCAAAGCAAAATAAAAAGGCCTTTTCTATATATAACCCTTTCAAGTTTTCCACCCTAAAACCCTTAAATTCTTTTACACTGATTTTACCTATTTGCCCTTGTTTATTTGGATAATATAACATTTAATCCTTGAATTTGACAACGTTTATCAACTTGGTCCCAAAAATTGATGACTTTTCTTAATTTAGTTGAATCCCTAACCTGGATTCTGTTTAGTAGTAATGGCATGATACTATTCTAGTATCCTACCATATCGTGACTTGTTTTAAAATTAATAAAATTTATGTTATGACATGTGGTCTATCTTAACAAAATTCAAGTTCATAAATTAAATTAAGAAAAATTGTCAAGTTTTGAGAATAATATTACCTATTTACCCTTGTTTATTTAGATAATGTAACATTTAATCTTTGAACTTCACAATTTTTCCTTAACTAGTTCCTAAACTTTTTATCCACGTTAGTCTCAGAACTTGTCAACTTTTCTCAATCTAATTCTTCAACTTGAATTCCGTTTAGGATTGTCATCACTTGAAAATTTAAATATTTTTATACAAAATCTAAAAATTACAACAAAAAAATCAAGTAATGACTGACACAATATCAAAGTGTCACGTCATCATACCTTGATAAAATCCAAGTAGAGAGATCAAATTGAGAAAAGTTACCAAATTCTAGACTAATGTAGATAAAAAAAAGTTCAAGAACCAAGTTAAGGAAAAATTGTTATATTCCTTGTTTATTTTCTTTTATCATAATTAAACCTATTCATTCATAAAATTCGGGTTGATCCAACCTTCCTCAACTTCCTATTTAATAATAAAATTAAGAAGTATATTCTCTTACATTTTAATGGATAATGTAGACTCGAATATTTATAGATATTATATCTTTTTTGATTTTTTGCGACTTCAAACATGTTTAGTTATAAAGTTGATCAAATTATATCAATATTTTCATTTAAATACCTAAGGCTTTATTTTTTGTCAAAAATAGTATTTAAACTATCAATATTATCTCATTTTACTTAAAGAGAGTGGAATGCCCGTTAAATACATGTCATATATCACGTTCTTATTAGATAATAGCATGTTTTGGGTAAATATGGCGAAATTGATTGTTTAGATACTACTTTTGACCCCTAAAAAAATTTAAGCACAACAATCAATTTTTGTTGATGGGAAAAGTCAGTGTTAAGACTAATTTGGTTAAGTCAAGCCATTCGAAATGTCGAAACGAGAAATATACGAGACAATTAGGGGATTAAGAAATAGAATTGATTAAACTATTAAATTTATAGTAGAGGGACTAAACGGTTTGGTGAGTAGAAACAAGAAATTTGACTGAAGCACTGAACAAGTCCTTAGCTAGCAATTAAGCCAAGGACCAAAGAACAATTAAACCATTAAGCAATTCATACTTAGTGCTTGGGAATGATCTCTTCCATCCATTGCCACTAACTATTTTATGAGCAAATCATGAACATTTATTTGATTTCTTAATTATATTAAATTAGTTAATTAAAGTAAATTGTGCGATTAAGTGATGGTGGAAGAGAGAAAGCATAAAACAAAAGAAAAAATATTTCATTTTCATTTTTAATCATCAAACCTTAATTAGCTCAAGTGTTAGTTTTTCTTTTTATTGCTAAGTTTTATTCAAGCTGCCATTTTTGAGTATTAGTGAATTGGGAGCTTGAAAATCATGACTTACATAGCTGTATAAGCTTTAGAATATAGTGGGTAATGTTGATTTGAGCTTGAATTGAAAGTAGATTACATGGGTAATTATGTGACATTAGGATCAAATTGAATAGAATGAAAATTGTTGGAAGTTTGTGTTATAGAATGATAATTAAGGTCCTTGTAGTATATTTACGAAGTCAAGTTTAAATTCGACCGAGTAACTCGTGAGTTTCAGGTATTAGGGTTTTGAGGGATTAAATTGAACAAAGTGCATTTCATGTTTAATTTTTACGTCTCAATGTGTAATGTATGAAACTAATGAATTTTATTGAACGTAGTTAAAAACGACGCCAAGACGTCGAGAGATAGGAGAAAAGCAAAAGTTGTTGATGATAGGGGTGTTCAAACAGTCGGCTCAATTAATACCCAAACTGAATTAACCGAAACCATAAAAGTATTAATCATTAACCAAACCAAAAAAGTTTCAAAATCTTTTAACTGACCGAAATAATTTCGGTTAATTTGGGCGATTAACTGAATTAATCGAATATTTTTACATGTTTTTTGTTTTGTTCAAATAAATTTGAAACATGAAAAAATATCATTGCAATGTTATTTTTCTTTGCTTTTAATTTTTTTTAAAAAAAACAACACAATAACAACACTAATTTAAAACCATCATAACAAATACTACATTAAAAACAGTAAAGTTTGAGACTTGAGGATGAAATGAAAAAGAAAAGAAGTTTGAAATATTCGAAGAAGTCAAGAAGAATAGAAGATGGTTTGATGTCAAGCGGCACCCACCCGTCCCAAACTTTGTTTTGAGTTTGACAATGGAAAAAAATTACAGCTTCTTTCTTTTATTTTATTTTTTAGTTTAAAAATATAAAAATCTATTATGATTTTAAGCTGGTTATAATAATTTGTATAAATCCAATTAGTTTTAAAACCATTCTTTAATTTTTATATTTTGGGCTTACGTAATATATTGGACCTATATAATAAATTAGGCCTATAACATTTTATTATTAATGATTTTGGTTAATTCGGTTAATTACCCAATTTTAAACTGACTTAACCATTATCCAAAATTTCAAAAAACCCTTAATCGATCCCCGACCGAATTAGATTCAGTGGCCAACCGATTAATCGAAATAATTTAGTTGAATCGGTTAATTTGGTTAAAATCGATTTATGTACACCCCTAATCGACGAGTATTCATTCCTATTTTGCTCTCATAATTTGACTTCAAATTATGCTTAAATATGTAGTTTAATATAATCGAATAATATTGATATCAAACACGATCTGAAGTACGTTTAAACTTGATCAATTGAGTCGAATGATTTATGGTTGAAATATATACTTGTATGTTTGTGACTATGAGATTGCATTGTGACAGTGCTATGTTAATTTGAATTATAATATGTTTTAATGGTTGTTAATAATCAATCATGCCCTATTAACAGTATCAAATAAAGTTATTTGTATAGTTGACATGTCATAAGATCCGTTTTGTAGGTGAGAGATTTAGTATTGAGCATGTATTATTATGTTATAATCCTTTAATACCTTAAAGATTGAGAACGTATCACCAGCTCAAATATTCTATGGGTATTAGCATATTTTAATATGGTTGGTGGGATTGGTGCATTTATGCCCTGTTAGCACTTATGTGTGTATTCTGGTGTGTGTTGGTAGATTGATTCATGTATCTGTTCTCGAGTCCAAGTCAATTAATAAGGGTTGAAATAATGAATCGAATATGAATTTATAAATAATTATTGATTATGCTTAAAGTATTTATATTGAGATCGATTTACATTATATGAAACGAGACGCTAATACTCTTAGGGTGCATCGACAATTTTGATATTCGATAATGTATTACGAATATCCTGAGGATGTAATTGTAAACGAATTATGTGATTAATTATGTGATGAACAAAGTTAATGTAAAGTTAGTCAACCTGCTTATGGCATCTTTCTATTATGCTTGTCAATTTACTTAATGTATGTATTGATTTCAAGTTATGTTAACACTACTGAGTATGCATTATTCCGTGTAAAAATTTATTTGTTTTTGTGCATAGATCTCGATCAAATTCCTTTTAATGAGTTTTAATGCTTGATTTATAAACTAGTGAGGATAAATATGTGTTTAATCACTTCATTATCTACAACATATAGAAATATATTGATTGCCAAACTGTTTAAGTGTTTAAATTGATGAACTTGAGTTTAGTGTAACCTTTGCCATTATGTTAAATTGATGTTTGGACATAAGAATTATAGTGCTAATAGCCATAGGCAGGAAATGATTATGTTTGGGGTTAGGTTAGGTGTAGACACTGCGATTCTCTCGTCGACATCGCGACCCGCTTTTCTCGTCGCGACCTCTTGAAACTTGTAGGGACAGCACGATGTCTCTTGTTTCCACTCACGATCTCACCTACTGTTTCAGCACTAAGTCTTGAATCACTTTCGAAGTTTCATAAATGCCTTCATGGGCACAAATTGAATCGAGACACGTCAAATCATTAAAGTTTAAATATCGACATTACATTATTTCGTTATTTTAATTGTTTGGTGATATTGATATACATTAGTAGATAAGATATTTAGTAGAATGATTATAATTAATTTGAATTGTTTTAATAGTCATACACTCAGATTTAATGATCGAGTTGGATATGAAGTGTCATATGTAGCCTGAATTTAGATAATATTTAAATTTTGATATTTTAAAATAGAAATAATAACTCTAAAAAATAAAAAAACCCAGAAAAACATAAACAATCCTCATTTATCAAGAAAGTTCAAACTCATAAAATGTTGGATGATTAAAGAAAATATACGAAAAATAATGGGGTCTCAGTGTAGCACTGCAATTTATATAAACTTCACAACGCTTAGTAACACAGTTTGTTGAAAATTATGTCACAGTTTAGCTGCTAAAACAATGTTATCTACAAACCAGTAATCAATCCCTGGTTTAAACATTATCAAACAATCACTTCTCCAATTCCATATAATATTTGATCATTATGTTCATCATTTGTTCGAGAAACACCAAGCAATACAAAGCTGTTTCATCCGATCACCTGGACGAATGTACCGGAATCTCCTCGTCCTGCACACATGAAACAAATTGAAAACAAGTAAAAAGATTTTCATCTAGTTCTTTATATGGATATGGATACTTCAAGAAAAATAAAGAGTCAGAGTAAGATTGATATATGTACCAGTCGCAAGTTGATCTTCTCGGACCAGTTAAAGATCTTTGAATAAACTTGATCCCCTCCTAGTTCTTCACCGGAAGCCCCAGCAGCAATCCTTATAACATCTTCGATCAATGCAAAGTTTCCCATGATATCGACATGAGCACCGCTAAGGGTGCCACGGCCTTCCAATAGGTTGGCCGGAGGCAAATGATTGTATTCCCTAATGTATGTTCGAATTCCGGAGGGATTAAATCGGGTTTTACCACGCCAGCCTTTAGCGCACATGAAACCTGCACTTAAAACAGGTACTGTCTCGTCCCCGTCCACGGAATACACACCGTCCCTCAGGCAGGTATCTTCATCATCGGCAGATGTATCAATCTTAAACGGAATACTACACTCGGCATGTGGTGATAATTTGTACACATATGCTCGTTCAGTTGGTAGGCCAACTCCATACAGAGAATAGATTTCCATATCCGGTGCGTTCGGCAACCTATGGAAACATTTAAGAACCTAATGAGTGTTTACATATACAATCAATCGGAAAACAAAATTCACGGCCTGGAAAGTGCATTATATCGTACCCGTATATACCGCAAATTGAAAGGAAAATTAAGTAGAATTCAAGAAAATAATCGAAAGTTATGTTACTTGGACTCAGAGATAAGTGTTGGTTGGACTTCTATCAACTTTTAGGCCACATATTCAGATTAAAGATAAAAAACCAAAGGAGATAAAGAAACAAAAAGTTACACGAAAAGGGAAATTGAATGCTAAATATCAGGCAACAAGAAACAAAATCAAACGATGGAATAGAGATTCTCACCTCGTTTCCAAAGGGTTTGACCAATACTTGTAGTGTTTATACTTGGGGTCGTCCAAATTGTCTGCAACTCCATAGGAGAAATGGGCGGTACCACGAGCCATCATTTTTGGAGCAACAAAATGAAGCAGGTCAACAACTGAATCAGCAGTGTAAGTTTTATACTCTGCAACGGCTTTGATACCAGCAAATCCCATGTCATGGTATTCCGTCCACACGTCTCTACAAGTCGTGTTTGCAGCACTATGACCCTTAATAGCACCCTGAACATTGCCATATAGAACAGTCATACAGCAAAACAAGGTAAGTTAGCTATGTTACATGGACTTGAACTTGCACTAGAGCAAATAAGCTAACAGGGGAACCTCCAAGATTACAAGAGAAATGAATTACCCTGAAGTCAATTCTCTCAATGTCGGATGAAGGTGCCTCGGCGACATCTTTTCCAAAGGATATAATCCTTCCATAATTTGCACTTTTAGCTTTACAAACTGCATTTTCGGAACCTGCATGGTCGGCAATCTGAGTCTCATTCTTCTTTTCTCTCTTCTTGGCACAAGAATTTCCTTCCTCCGGTGACCAGTCTAGACCACCCCAAATTGTATTCCCACCTCTCGGTACCATCGACATGGTCGAATCCCAAGTCCGGCTCATTCTCATCACATGTTGCAATGTTTGGAACTGAAATATATCATTATCCAAAAAACCGGGTGCAAGAGCCCTGCATTGCAGGTTCGTTTTTTTAAGAAAGAATTTACATTTAAGAATTCCTGATATAATTTGAGACTATCAACTAATAAGTAACTTGCATATCTACCAATTTCGGAGCTCAAGAATATAGGTTTACTGGATGCTCTTTGATAAGGAAAACTGAAAACTTCTTCCTAAACATGAAAGACGCGACATATACGATCAGCCATATAACACACTGATTTATTACAAAAGCAGAAAACGGACTAATGACAGTAATGAGTAAATGAGATCCATGGTTGTGTTGCTTTCGGCATATTTAAAACTCAACAGATAATCGTGTTTCTACGTATACGTACAAAAATGTGGTTTTAAATGCAAATGCTGCTTCATTTGTGTTGTCACGACTCACGACCTATTTAAAGTAACCAAATTAGTACTTGATGAAACCTTTAAAGTTTCCCAATACTGTGCAAATTCCAAAGTTTTTGCTCAGAAAAGATATAATAAGATGACAGACGAAACATCATAAGATACATACGCAGTTGCTAGAACTAGTTACTTCTGAGAAGGTATACTTGTTAGGTACCTGGCAACTGCAATATCCTTTGCTTCAGCCGAGAAAAGCCCAGCAATAGCTTTCGGAACGCCGAGAAATGGCCCACCAATGTTAACAACGGCTTTAATATGCTTAGAACACCAATCTGGCCCACCACCACCCCCCATCGGAGCAGGTGCTTCAACCCACTTCATGAAGTGTAGGAAATACAGAACTCCCATCGAATGTGGAATGACTACAACTTTTCTCCCTCCATTTGTAGCAACCAACAGTTCAATATTACTCTTAATACGGCTCAGTGTTTGATCACGTACCTGATTAATCAAAAGATGCCAACATCTTAAAGGTGCATAATCAATTAACCACATTGCCAACGTGTTGGGGAAAATTTACCTCGGTGTTTTGAAATGAGAGTCTCCAATCGTAAGCAGCCATGTACATGGTTTTATCCTCATATCCAATCCGAGCCAAGTTAGCAATCAGAACTGCCCACACAAAATATCCAGGAGCGAAGTAATCTGCAGCCACTAGGCCAGAGACAGGCCTTACTCTTATACCACAAGGATCTAATCCGGTTTCATTATCCAATGACATGTGCTCCACCCAGCATAGAGGTCTGCATTCCAATAAAACCACAGAGAACGATTATCTGAGCAACACTAAGAGTTCATAACTCACAAAACTAACACTTACGAATCAAAATGCTATTGAACTGAAACAAGGAGCAAGCAAATTGCCATAGGCCTATTCTAATACAACATAATATTTTTCAATTTTTACCAGATTAAAAGTTCTTTAAACAACCGTAATGCACTTGACATTCAAAAGAAATGTTGCCTTCAGTCCAGTGCATCAATCTCTTGCAGGTTATGGTAAAAAAAGAAGAAGCTAAACATGTCATTTCGGTTCCATATTGTTTTCATACATCATGCAACCTGGTGTTTCAATTTAAAACGCAAGGCACACAATTGAAAGAGTAAAGATATGGATCCAACTCAAACATGTCTCGTCTACTAAACCAAGAAAAGCACAATAACTGGTACACAAAACAAGAAGCAAATAATAAACGGATGGCACCTCATAACCATATAAGCAGATATTATAGTCTATGTTAATCAGACTCGGTGGATATGGATACGTGTCTGATAAGGATATGAATAGTCAGAGCAACATAGGTCATAGGTAGTTGGCCCAGCATGACTTTGAAAATCGGGGTGAAGAGAAGAGTAGATTGAGAAAAAATCAAATGAATACAGAATATGGATGCTGTTTCCGGGATTGTCAAATCAAAACAAAACATCAATTCTCAACTTTCCATAAAACTTGCAAATTCTCCAATGTTATGCAAAAGGCTCCGGATACATGCAGCATCTCCCAATATATGCAGCCTTCCTACTGTTTATAAATAGGGAGGCTATTTCTGGTTGAATCCGTGATCAAAACGGAATTTACCAGAAATTCACAAACTAGACCTTTTATCAGGCAAACAAAACTGCCTACAGAAATCACCAATACATGTTGCATAGAATTAACAAACAATCGTAAAAACAGCATTAAAATCACCAGTACCGCTTACAGGAGACTATAAAACTACACCTAATTTTCAGGGTTTTGGACCTTAATTACCAAAGGTTCAGAAACTACATATTTTATCCCACAACCAAAAACACAACATCAAACCATCTATACCTAATGTACAGAATCAACAAACAATCCTAAAAACAGCATTTTAATCACCGTTTACCAATACCCCTTATAAAACACCGTTTACCACAAAATACCCCCAGTTTTAGGGGTTCTAAACCTGGAAAACGATTGAAAGTAGACACTTAACCTTAATTACCAAAAAAAATCACAACTATACCTTTTACCATGCAACCAAAACCGCAACATAAATCATCAATACTTGTTGAACAAAATCTCAAGACTATACCTAAGTTCAGGGGTTTTAAACCCCCGGAGAACAGATAGCAAGTAGACACTTAAACTTTAATTAACAAACATCCACAAACACAACCAAAAATGCAACATAATCACAATGCTTTGTGTAACAAGATCAACAAACAATCCTAAGAACAGCACTCAAATCACCAAAACAACAAACTACACCTAATTTCCGGGGTTCCGAACATGGAAAAACGGATAGCAAGTGGACACTAGTTGAACAAAAATCAACATACAATCCTAAAAACAAAACCCCTTATCCAAAACCCATAAAACCACACCAAAACCCAGAAGCTTGATGCCAAGTAGACACTTAACCTTAATTACCAAAGATTCACAAACAAGACTCTTTACCATCCAACATAAATCAATAGTACTTGTTGAACAAAAATCACCAAAAAAATCCTAAAAATAGCATTTACATCATCATAAAACTACACCTAATTTCTAGCTAGATAGCACACATACAAAACTTACCAATAAAAGAAAGCAAAGCATCAAAAAGAGATTAGATACCTTTTATAGACTTCACCAAAAGTACCACCCCAAAGGCGTTTCCTAAACAAGCCTTCAGCACACTCACGGCCTTCCCATAGTTCAAGTCCACCAGTGACAATCCCAGGCACAAACACGACAGGGTGCTTAGCTTCCAACCCTTCTTTCTTGAGCTTAACACCAGGCGGGTCGGGTAAAGGACCCGTTATCGCTTCCGTTACATACTGAGGGAATGAAGCCGGCATTGCATTGTAAAGGAACAAGAGGAGCCACCAGGTTATACATATACAACCAATGAACCAACAGCAAGTGTCCATACATGACCACTTGGGTTGTTTTGGTGGTTTCTCACCACGTTTCTTCTTGATCTTTGATGGGGTTTTCTTGTTTTTGCCATTAACATCATCATCACCATCCGCATCAACATCATCATGATCTTCGTCTTCTTCTTCTTCTTTATGCTTTGAATCTGAAGATTCATTTATGGGTTTTCTTCTTCTAAGTAAAGACATGTTTTTTCTTTTTGGTTCTTTTGTTTTAACTTAAATCACAAACTCTAGTCGGTCTTAAATGAAACACAGTGTTCTTTTAAAAAAAAAAAAAGACTGTCTGAAAAAAATCAGTTGAAAAGCTTGAAAAGAATCCTCTTTCTAGGTTTCAGATCGAAAAAGGAAATGGCACAATTAAAAGCAAAGCAATTATAGGCATCAAAGGGTCAATAGTCCAAAGCTAAAACGCTTATCCAATTTACTAGCCATAATTTTAGACATATTATATTTAATAAACAATTTTAAAAAAATCAAGATTACACGACAAAAGAAAGAAAAACAACAACAAAAGATTTTGGTTGAAGTAAGAACATAGAAAAAAAAAATCAAACGGATTAAATTTTAACTTTGTTATTAATACAGCAAAAATTAAATTTATATATGTTAAAGTGCATTATTCTCTTCTCTATAAATAAAAGAATGATAATTTTAAATATTATGTCAAAAACAGCAAATATAACTAAAATCTATAATAAAATTATTAAATAAATAAAACATATTAGTTTTGGAGACTTTCATTTTGTTATTTAAAAAATTGTTTTTTTTTCTATACAGATGGAATTAAATATAAATTTTTTGGTCGCAATTGACAGGCTATTAACATATTTAAATTCGTTACACTCTGGAACATATGAAAATGATGATGTATAAATTATATTTATATAAAAATTAATTTTGATCTTGGGTGTCTTGGTTTTTTTAAGTTCTGAATGTCACTATCTAGGGGTTTTTCTTCTAGATTTATTTTGAATATAAGTTTATTTGTATGACTTTTATATAAATATAAATATAGTATTTATTATTGGGTAAATTGCATCCTAAGGTTACTAAATTATTAGTAAATTATATTTTAATCATTCAACTTTAAAAAGTTACAAAATAATTACTGAACTATTCAAATATTTTTATTTAAGTTTATCTTTTTAAGTTTAGCTAGCAAACTCCAAGCAACAATTTAACTATCAGTATGGTGAATCAATACCAATTGAGTAGAATAATATACCTTAGATCTAAGTTGTTTAGATTTTGATTTGCAGATTTGTGTCATTCAATGTTGTTTCATGAAAAAAAATTAAAATATAAAAAAGAAGGGGAAGGATAACTTACGGTTGGTGCAGGTGATGCGAATAGTGAAGGTCGTACAACAACGATTTGAGCAGCCCGGTGACTTAAATAAAAATCTTCGAATAATTCAATGACTGTTTTGTAACTCTTTGAAGTTGAATGATCGAAACGTAAATTTACTAATAGTTTAGTAACATTAATCTTTTAATTCGAGTTGACTCACGATATACTTTTTTAGGAGCTTAAATATAATATTAGATACTTAAATTATGACACACCCCAGGATATGGGTAAAAAAAATTACGACATAGATTTATAAAAAAATTATAAGTAGGACATTGAACTTTCATGCCAAACTGAGGTATGATTAGATATATTAACCCAAATAAAAACCTTCATAAATGATATTATAAATAATAGTAATTTAATAAAAAAATGCTAGAACCGTCTGAAAATAGGAGGAAGGGAAAAAAAAAGATTCGCCAATGCGTTGATTGGGCGTTGGGGGGATGGGATGCTGCAATGGGTGAAGTGGGTCCACTTTTAATATCGACCAATTAACTGTTTCCAACCTTTTCAATTCATTTTGTTTGTTTTTATTATGGCACGCTTTTTTAAATTTATAAATATTTTCATAATTTAACGTCAATTTTCAATTCAATGCACGGAAAAAAAATTAAAGGAAAAATAATTCCAGAAGAATAATATAAACACAAAAATATGGGAGCAGTTAAACAAATCAATTAAAAAAATAATAAATTGGTAGCAGTCATTCGATGGAGAATGAAGTAATTGTAGGGTGGGTTTAGATCGGTAATAACATCATTCTCCATTGTTCATTTAAATCCACCTGTAGTTAAGGTGCAGCTAAAAAATTAGCAACAAGACTTGTGAGTGGAGTTATCATCTAAGCCCAAAGGTTGGTTTAAAATTTGAGAAGATTTGGACAAAAAATTAGGTATGTTTAAAATATAGTTTGAGTTCGAAACATTTAAGGCTTAGAGTTTAATCCAACTCTTTTGTTTTTTATATATATATTTTTCATGTTCGTTTTACAGTCCATTTTCAAGATTCGTGGGAGGGGTCCAAGGTTTAAATATGAGTCCTCTCCTTAAAAGTGTAATGTATCTTAACATTTTATTTAACTACTTGGTAATGTTATAAATTATGTATAAAATTTTAATAAATAAAAATATATTTTTAAAATTAAAAAAAATATGAGCCGAACTAACATGAATTTAAGATAATTATTTATAAATATAAATAATTTTAAATAAAATTTTAAATTCATATTTCAAGTCGGATCAAGTTTAACCCAAATCGGATCTGCGCATAATGCTTCTCTTGCTTCGTGTTTATACCTTAAGCAAAAGATGAAGTTGCTGGTAGTGGTAGCGGCAGCCACAACAGCGACTTCATACCGCAACAACGGTAGGACTTAGGAGAGGAGTTTCACAATTTTGGGGGGTTTTTTACATTTTTTTTATATTTTAGGTTTTATTTATTTGGGCCATTTTTTAGTATTTTATGTTGGGTTGAGTTTGGTTTAAAACTAGATATAATGGGTTTGGGCTAATAATTTTATTGTTCGGCTAATAAATATAACACTAATAAATGAAAAGGATTAAAAAATACATATAATTAAAATTATTTTATATTTTGTATAAAACACTAATAATAAAATGTGATATATTAACAAAAAAATACAAATAAAATTTAATTTATATTTTATATAAAGATGCTATTAATAAAACAATTATAATTATTGTTATTTATATTAAGAATGTTTTATGTTTATTTAAAAGGAACTGTGATATATTAATAAATAATAATTTATTATTTTAATGTTATTTTTAGTAATATATCAACAACAAAAAAAGGTATTCTTATCAATTCAAAATTTTTTTCAAAAGGTTTTTTTTTAACCCATATTTTTATATAGATTAGCTTCTAATGTCACATGCGTTGCATGTGGTTTTACATGTTTAATATTTATTTATTCTTTTAAACATTGTATTTTTAATTACAATAGTTAGCATTAAATAATAATTCCTATTTGAATTAGTGGATATAATTCAAATATATTAACTTATCAGTTCAAAAATTATAATAGAAAATTTTTAAATAATAATTAAAGCCTTTTTAACATATTCAACATATAATATAGTTTTACTTTATATGTAATTATGCAAAGTAATATTATTCAAAAAAAAAACTTGTCACGCCCCAAAGTATAAGGGGTTAATTGTAAAGAATAACCAAGAAATGACCTAGGCTAAATGGTTAACTAGCTAGCGCACTTTGTAAAGATCTTAGGTTATTTCCACTCCACTCCTCTCCTATTGCTTTTCTTTTAAATTTTTAGCAACTTGAGATAAAAGACACAATAAAACAAATATGAATTAGTGTAAAATTTGAACAAGAATGGGCAGTAGCTCAAATGGTTAAAATGTCACTTTTCCCCCTTGTTTGCCCAAACCCTAGATATTTAATTCAACTTCTCTTAATTTAACTAGGATTATGTTTTCTCTTCAAATCCAAATAGGATTTTCTTCCTTCTCCCTATTTCTTTTCTTTTCTCTCTTTTACATCAAATTTTACCTTCTGTTTGTTGCTGAACATAATTGCTTCCACGAATTAAACTCTTTCCGTTTAATTGTTCTTCCATCGATCACGCAATTTATGACAATCTCAAACTCGATCTTTGCCAAGAAACGGTAAGTACATCTCGTTTCAGAGTTTATATCCCAAACTTCTACAAATTTTCTATCTGACACTAACCTTACATTTGATTAATTAATATTTATCGGTTCATGTCACATCTCTTGAAAACCTTGATTTATCTTGAAATCCATCATTAATTCTTGAATAAATGTCGTTTGAAGAACTCGATTTAGGTTCTCTGGACTAGATTTGATCGTAAGGGACGTCGTTCGGGCTTTCGGTGAAAGGTGTATGTTCTTTTACAACAGAATCGAGGTAAATCGTGCCTAGGTTTAGGGCCACGCGAGCATCTGGACCACACAATCATGTGCCATGAAAACCCTAGTGTAGTTCATAAACCATACGACCTAGACCATTCCACACAACCATGACTCCTCTGTAGGTTGATTTTTCAATTCCCATATGACCTCAGTCTGTTACACGGCCTGACTACACAGCCGCGTAATCCTTCCACACGATATATAGCATCCCACATTGCCGTGTGCCCTTATTTTTCAAATTTTCCAATTTTAACAAGAACTTTATGATTTGTTCAGTTTAGTCCCTGAATGGTTCTTGATCTTTTTTTAATATTTTATTTTATCTAATTTAAAACCCCAATGATATGAATAAGATTAGAATTCATGATCTGATTAATTGAATTAATATTATAGATATATATAGTTGCATGAATTGTGACTAATACATATGTTCATTGTATTTGTATTTGAGATTGTACGTACAACATGTCTTATGTTACTATTAAACTGAACACATAATAAGCATGACTTTTGCTACTGAATCGATCTATTATAAGCATATTATTTGCTACCGTATCGAACTGTTATAAGCATATTGATTGCTACCATATGTTAAAAGCATATATAATTAAATGCTACCATTTTGATTCGTTTTGAACATGCCATATTACATTACATGGGGTGGGACGATTTGAACAAAGGAAGTAGTCGACAGTTTATCTCTCGACTAGTGGTGTATCCACAGCGTATTTTAGTCGGCAGACATCTGCTCAACCAGTAGTTTATCTACAACGTATTTTAGTCGGTAGTCGTTTACTCGACCAATGATTTATCCATAATGTATTTCAGTCGGCAGTCATCTGCTTGACCAATGGTTCATCCACAACATGTTAGCAACTTTTATCTACACAAATGGATTATTCATCCACCAATATATTTTATTATTAGAAGCTAATCTACAATGATCAATGGTTCATCCACAATGTGATGTAAAGGTAGAGGAGTTCTGAGGAACTCCTACTGTGGTGTGTAGCGGTGGCGTAGGAACATTTCCTGATAAACTGAAATTGCATTGCATTCATAAGCATTTACATGGCTATGAACACTGAGATATCATGTTGATGAGTTGATCTAATTTATCGATATTCTGTATTGTTATTCAATTGTAATTTATTCTATGAATGGATATTTTGTATGATTTGTCTACTGTTTGCACTAGTTTTCTTGTGATTGAACTCACCCTGAGCTTTATAACTCACTCCCCCTCTTATTTCCATCTTTACAGATAACCAACCAAGTTAAAACGTAGACTCGGCATACGGAGGGCTCAGCTCGGATTTGTTTTTATACAAAAATATTTTAGATTATTATTTAAAATTTTAGCTATTTTGAGTCTATATCGTTTTATTTTTAAAACTGTGGCATGAGACTTTAGGTTTTGGTTTTACATAGCATGCATGACATTTAAGTTGTTTCTCTTTTATTGTAAAATGTTGAATTACAAATTTTAATAAATTATGCATGAAAAATAGACTTTACTAAAACTAAGAAAATATCACTTTTCCGCTGCTTGGTCATTATTAATTTATGTCTAATAAGTAACCTAAAAGTTAATTGAATTTTCAATAGTAATCATTTTTTTCCGAGAAATATTAAAAATTAATTGTATTTTGTCAACCCACGAGTTGTTTTCTAAAAATAGACTAAGTGTGGGTTTGGATGAACGGTGCAATGCGTTTAGCTTACTTTTTGTCTCATGTTATAATATCGCTATAGTATCTAATCTTACTATTACTGTTGTTTTTACACTAACCGCAGGTAAATGTATCGCCCATCCAAATACACCCTAAGTTTTTTTTCCTAAAGATAAACAAATATTTTAAAATGACTAATTTACAAGTCATTGGTCGTACTAGGCCATTTTGGTTGCCGATGTAATCTCCCAGATTCAGGCCTAACGTCTAAGCCGGGTTGTGGAGGTTACATAACTAATTATGATAATTAACTCTAATATCAATTAAATGATAATTAAGATGCTTAGAATTTTATTCAAGTAATAACTCTATTTTACATAAATAAAATTATCACAACTTTTATTTACCTCAAAATTTGTTAACTAATAATTGTAAATTATAATTATAATTATCATAATCTTTTCCTGTATTTTATGCCTAGAGTTCTATTTATGTAATAACTCCATCTTAAAATTAGCACAACTTTTTTTAACTAATAATTGTAATTTAAATTTTAATTATTTTTAAATGTATACTTATCACTTCTATTTTATTTCAACTTTTTTAACTAATAATTCTATATTAAATATTATAATTATTTTTAAATGTAAATTTAGTAATATTGTAACACCCTAATCTCAAATACGGAGTACTCGAATACTAAGGCGCTACATCAGGTCACCGGAGTAATCCAGCAAAATTTTCAAAAAAAAAAATTAAAACGTTGAAATACATTTTATATAAGAGAAAATACCATACATAGTTATACTAAAAATAGTAATAAAAGTAGTTATACAAAATATGTGGAGCTCCAATATCATCGTATATCAAAATAGTCAAAATAACAAAAATGATAAATGAGTTACAGACCTACAATAGAAAATACAAGTAAGGCCTTAGGAATATAATGCCCACTAATAGATAAGGTATTGTACTCTGAATAGGTGATGCTAAGAGTCTCTCGTCGATGATGTTCCTCGGACACGAACAAAAGTCTACAAATCTGAATATTAAGAAAATTCAAAGGCTGAGCTTTACAAGCTCAATGGTACACAACAAATCTACCATACTTCAAGCAATTCATAAATATAAGCATGCAAATCAAATGTATACATAGAAACATGACATGAGTATCGAATAATTAAATCATGAGTCATTAAAACTACATAACCAAATCGCTTGCATATCAAACTTGTCAAACTTGTTAGATTGCACATACTGCTCAAATAATCAATTATTCGGATAGTCCCGCGCCACTCATGGCCGCTAATCAAATAATCTCGGGTGTCCGTAGGGTTATCCCAAGCGCCACTCATGGCCGCTAGTTAGGTTAGATCCCGAAGGCTGAGCATAAAACATGCATCAAACATATAATTACAAAAATACAACCATGACATTCGAGTCTCATACTCATTTCAACTTGCTTATCATTCCAGCTAAAATATTAACTAAAGAGATGTAATAGTCTGCTATCTTGACATTCTGACCTTTCCTCATTCAAAAATTAATAACTCTTAATATATAACTTTAAATCAAGCATTGTTTGTTTTAAACGAAACTAGACTTCTGTAAGGTTATAGAGATATAAGGCTCGCTTCCTATTTTATCTTATGAAATTTTTGGTGATTTTTCAAATTCACTGCTTAATCTGTTTTATAATAATTCTGCTGCCAGATTTTTATGACATTTCAACACTCAAAAATTCATATCTTTTAAAATAAAAATCAAAATTGATCTACGTTTATTCTAAACGAAACTAGACTGACTCACGGTTATAAAAATGTATAGATCAATTCTTAATTATTTTTAAAGAATTTATGGTGAATTTTTGAACTTACTGTTCATGTAATAATCTGTTTCTAGCATATTTCACAACTAAATTTTTAACTTCATTTTAAATCATCCAAACAAGATTTCCACCCAAAAACATATAACATGCATGCATTATCACACAAGCAACATATTTATAACTTATCAAGAAGTATAGGAGAGTTAGAGGGTACCACCTTGATGGAAGAACACCAACAAAGTTTCTTGCCTAGTTCTACCCTTAGCTTTAGAGGATTCACCACCTTCTTTAACTAATAACCATGCAACACACAATATTTCCCACAAAAATAAGACTTGATAGGATGTAAAAACACATACTTTAAATAAACAAATAAATAAAATATGAGAAGATGGGTAGAGACTTCCTCAAACTTAAACCCTTCCAATTACACCCCAAAAAAAAACTTCTACCTTCATCCTTGATGAACATAGATATTTTTTTTTTTTACTTCCAAGGAACTTTTTAAAAAAAAAAATGTCAAAACCCTTACTTTTTTTAGATTTGGAGGATGAAAAAGACGAAAAAATGTAAAATGAAAAAAAAAACAATAGGGTGATTATAATGTTGGAAAAATTAGGGACAAATCCAATTTATCCCATGCTTCAATCTACGTACCAAACATCTTTTCTCATTAATTGAATAAGATTTTTATTCAAAAATGATAAAATTACCATATTAGCCATCCATCTTCCCCTACTGCACACAAGCTTCCCGACATCTTTAATTTCTTATAGAAAGGGTTCAAAATTCACCCAAATTAATTCTAACAAAAACTCAATCCCAAAATAAATTTATCCATCGCCAACCCAGGTCAACGCTCGAACGTTGACTCGAGAATTTGGGGCTGTTACAAATATAATGATAAATAAAAAATATTCTCGTCATTTTAAATTTTTTTCCCAAAATTATAATTATATATATTCTAGATTATAGACATAAATTATAAAAAAATTAAGCAAAAATGAATGGGATTAATGTATTCTCTATGTAGTTTTTGTTGTTTATAAAAACTCTTTTTTTTTTTAGTTTTTTTTTGTTGAAAAGAAACAACATCATTCGATTACATTAAATTAAGTTGGGCAAAAATGTCATCTATTCAATAAAATTAAAAGCGTCTCTAGATAGATTATCAAATACTTGCACACCTATCTCCCTATCAAAAGTTATTTTGGCTAAGCAATCAACAACTTTGTTATTCTTCCTAGGAACATGCCTAAAAAGCCATTATCCTCCGTGCATCAGAATTTGTTGGATTCACCTGAGCAACGTAGAACTCAGATCCACCTATGTACTATCTTGGATAGCTAAGACGGCTTGCAAACTATTAGATTGAGTCACCACTCTATTATACCAATGTATTTAGAGAAAAATCAATCTATCTAAAATATCTCATAATTCAACATAAAAAATTAAACACTCCCCCAAATAATAGTTATAGCCGAAAATCCAATCCCCGTCCTGCAACACTCCTCCAAATTGACAGTGCCATTAATATCTAAAAAAAAAAAAAAAAAAACCCAATCACCTATTATTATTTGTCTAGGCTCATGTTGGCTAATCGAACAGTCTTTGTGAGCAGAAATATATTGTTTAGCCCATTTGTAAAATAGTTTAACAATGTTAAAAGAGCTTCAAGATACGCTTTGAAAGGTGATTAGATATGGACTCTTATTATAGTGGGGATGAGAAAAAAAATAGAAAATTGAATATTCGATATTATTTTTAAAAAGTTAATTAAAATTTATTTACCAAAATGCAAATTTGAAAAATAAGTAAATAAATGGGTTCAATTTTTTTTCATTTTAATAAGCTAATATATTCATACTCAAAATCGAATAGTTAAATACTAGTTTGTATTCTCTGCAATGCGTTATATATATATATATATATATATATATATTAAATTTATAATATTTTTATAATATTAGTTTTTATTTAAATTTTTTAATGAATTTTTTAAAAAATCATTAATAAAATGAAAAATGAATATAATTACAAAATATTTTTTAAAATATTTAACTAATTTATAATTTGTTATATTAATGTTATTTAATTTTAAAAACATCGTATTGCTATAACATATATGATTGGTTTAAATAAATTAAATTTATTGTACGCAATATTGTGTGACTGCTTGAGCATATATTACTTTCCCTAAAAAAGAAGAAGTATATATTACTTAATTTAAGGAATTAATTTTTTATGTTATAATAATTTGATTCTACTTTATGGTTGTTCGAATATGTATCTATATTAGTATTTTTATTGTAATAAAATTTTTGGGTTTTTTTAGAGAAATTAATGTTTTTTTTTTAAATTGGATCGACACTGAATCTGTCAAGGTACCAATTCAATTGGTTTGACCTATCCAACTAATTTGATTAAAAACTTAGTTCAATTGATTTTTAGCTGGTTCAATTAATTTTTTATTCAATTTGAATTCCATCTAATCAGTTCAAAATTACTCTCTCATTCAACACTTGATCGATTGTTGGTCCGATCTGATTCAAACAACATCGCCTGAAACTAAATAAATTTATTAATAACAATTGTGATGCATTTTGTTTATGAAAAAATATAAAATGAAAAATCTAGAAGATTGATGACCTAGTTCTTTGCCCCTATGTTGTAAGTTAATGGTATCCAACTCAACCATAATCATTTAAAAAAATATAGAAATCTCACGAGCTGTTTAAACATTGTCATATAAATCACAATTTATATGCATATAATATTTAAATTGATCTCTCATCCCTCAAAATTTGCATTTCCATATATACATTTATTAAAATTTATAATAAAGAATTTTCCTTAATTAATTATGAATTTGAAATTCTCAAAAAATTGCAGTACAAAGACCAAAACAATTAAGGTGATGAGATAGATGAGACACCCCCTATTCCCATGCACAATGAGTTATCGTCCGACGTAAAATCATCACCAAGAGCTACCCGTCGGTCGACGGGGGTTCGACAAATCGACATTTTATTATTAAAACCATTAGTTAAGTGACTGATGGGATGGCTATCTAATTTCGCCTTTTTCCGTGATTAGAATCGTTGTCGCGGTCGTGGTCACAATCTTGTCCACGACCTGTGCGTAGAAATACTGAAAATAAAAATAAAAATAGGGTTTAAATCGATTAAGATAATAAAATAAGAAAATAAGAAAAATAAAATAAAAATATATTTAAAAATGCAAAAATTAATTTAAGAAAATACAAATAAATGGATAAATCAAATATTTTTTTAAGCTTAGTCTTAGCCTCGGTGTACTCTAATCTTGAATCAAATATTTAGTGTGGGTTCATATGTCACGATTACGTTGCCGAAGTGATATTCGTGCTAAGGTTAAAAAGAGTTTAGTTAATCATGAAAAGAATCATGTTTGAAAATAAATAATTTAAATGGAATTGTGGAAAGTGAGAAAGAGGAAAGGCTTGGCAGACAAATAACCAAAAAGTTGAAAGTAAAAGAAAAAGCAGAATTTATTAAATTCGAAAGGTAAAATGTGTGTTTAATTTGTTGTAACTACTAGGTATTTATACATACTTTTAGTACTAAAATTTAGCTAGATTTCTCTTAAATATTATCACTAAATAATTCAAAATTTAAAAATCAAATTTAAACTATAGATTAAATTTAAACTAATTACAAAGTTGTAATAATATAAAAAATCTTTCAATCTTTATCCAGCCACTTTTTGAATTTTTAATCTTTCAATCAAACCCTCATATTTGCTTTTTGTTCCAATTTAGCCTTTTTTGTAAGAGTTTGAATTCAACACATTAACTTCATTCCTGATAAGAAAAATCTAAATTTAATAATATTTTATTCGATAAGTAGCCAAAAATAAATATATTAAAAATATGAATTTATCTTGCTATCAGTGACATGTAATATTTTGTGTTATAATTTAAAATTAAAAAAATTAAGAAAAAAAAATCAAACCTTAAAAGTATTTAAAAAGTTGGAAGTAAATAATAAAAAAACTTTTCCGCATAAACTAAACTTAAAGAAAAAAGTAAAAAAAAAATCAAAAATCAAAATAAAAGTTGAATCTTTAGTTGTAGGTTTTTCAAAAGTTTCAAAGGGCTTCAAAGTTGTCGTATTTTTCATAGTTTATAGTTTGACTCTACTATTTATTATTTAAAATTTGAGTTTATTTTACTTTATGCAACAAAGTTTTGCCATTTTGTTTTTGAATTTGGTTTTAACCTTTTTTTTAAATTAAGGTTTAATTTTTCCTTAAATCCTTTTTAATTTTAAATCATGCCACATTAGATATGATGTGTCACTAGATAGTGAAATTAATAGTTTTAGTAACAAAAAAACTTATTATAATATTGATAGTTTAAAAATATAATTAGAACATTTTAAAGTTTAGGGAACAATTTACAATGTGAATCATAATTTGGGAATATTTAATACAATTTACTCTATTATTTAATAATTGAATTTTTTAATTCAATTATACAAATATATACATATTAATATTAAAATCTCATTTTCTTAATATTAAATTAACAATGTATTTGTGAGGTTGAGTTAAAAAGGCATCATGAATAAAAAAAATTTCTTAAAATCTTGATTTGTGACTCAGCTAAAATATATTCCATGTTTTTTTTATTTTTTGCATTTAAAATTTAATTCCTCTATTTTTAATTAAAAATTTAATATATGATATTTAAATAAAATAAGCGTTAAATAGAAAATTAAAAATCATGGTTCAGAACTCACCAAGTTCCGGACATGATAAAAATCTGGTCAAAAATAAATCAACAGATTATGCTAAATAATTTTGAACCAATGGTCATTAAATAAAAATATATATAATTTTATAGAAATAAAAGCCAACAATTGCATTGGCTTGAGTATAATTTAAACTTATTATTATTATTTTAATTTACATATTTTAAATTTTAAAAATTTAAAAGGTCAAATTTATTAATATACGAGACCAATATCGATCGAAACCTCAAAACATTATATTTTAAACTTATTAAAAACAAAATTTACAATATGTTGATATGGTAATGCAACATAAAGATGTACGGAGGAGAGTGTGGTGATTGTTATGGAAGTTGATTCATCCAGTCAAAAGAAGAGCCAGATGTTATAAAGAGTGAAGGTGAGGTGAGTGTTAAGACTAAGAGCTAAAGGTAAGTTGGCAGAATATAGGCCTAGTTTCTTTTTAGAGTCAATCCCTTATTCATTGTTCCTAAATATGTTTATAAGTGGGGGTCCCGTGTAGGATAGTGTTAATATGTTGAACTTGCCATCTAGGCATCATTGTAGAACACGTGAGGTGGATGTTTTGATGGGACAAAAATGTTTGTGATAGGACAAACCTTGTCATTCATTCTGACTTGAAGGTATAAAGCAGTTGAACCCACATGACATTTGGTGACCAGCAACATCACGTTCCCAACGAAAGCTTGAAGGTCTAAGTATCAGATGGCTTCCGCTTGTTCGAATGGTTGTGCCGAAAGGTAGGCCTTGTGGGTTACTTCCTAGTTTGTTGCCGACTAGCTTGTTGCTCAGGTGCCTTTTCAGTTTGCCACGTGACCTTGTACGAATGGGGGTATAACACAATCAAATTTGAATAAAAAATAAGGATAATATAATTTTTAGTTTCTTAACTTGGGAACTAGGTTCATTTCAGGACCTATGTTTGAATAAAAAAAAAGTACAGATACCAAAATGAGCCTAGTTGCTAATGTAACCACCCCAACCCGACCTAGACATTAGACCCAAATTCATTCGGTTACTTGATGGACGTACCGGGTTAAAAGTTTGTCATTATAAATCGATCATCTCTCTACCTATTAGGGTTACATACAAAGAAATACACATAGAGTTATAGCCACCATCACTTACAACATGCTTGGTTGGAGGGTTTATGAATAGATTCCAGCTTAATTCGGCGGGCCCACCAGCAAACATTAGTTTGGTTGGTTATAATGGTATTATAGGTTTGAATTGATTCAGGGTCTATTACAGGAAGTGGCCGAATAACTATTCCCTTCTCTCATCACGGAATCGTCATTCAACTCGTGGAATAAGAAATTTTCTTTTTCCAATTTCAATTTTTGCCCTTACCTCTGCCCAAAGAATGAATAAACTGTAACATTCTTTTCTTCCCATATCTACATTTCCTTTTTTTTTTCCTTTGGTTGCAGAGTTACAACCCTTTTTTTTCCTTCTTTTTTTTTTTTTGCTATTTCACTGCATTTCTGATTTCATTGCTTTGATTTCACAAATGCTGGAAAGATAACAAGGTGAGTTGTTGTTAAGTGAAGATGGAAGACTGGGGTAAGTTTTAATTTTGGCTCGAATTTGTTGTTAATTCTTTGACTGATAAGTTATTCTATTTTCTTTTGTATGTTTTATTATGTATGAACTTGAATGTGGGAAATTTCTTTTTTTAGAGCTAAATGCTTATTGGGTTTATTGAAATTTAGGGCTTTTACTTATTTTTTGTTTTGAATTTTACGAGGTTGAGTCGAGATATTTTAAAGGTGCTTCCTTTGAGTTTCTTGAGAAATCGGCTATGGTGTTGCCAGACCAAAAAGAGAAATTTAGAGGTTTTTTTTTCTTTTTATTAAAAAGAAAAATTGCATGTAGTGGAAGATCAGTAATTGTGGCAACATCTTGGGAATCTAGTCTTGGCTTCAATTGCTGGGATTCACTAGTTCTTTTCTTGAAACATTACCTGATGGTCGCCTCATAGTTTTGTATAGGAATTTTAAAGTGGAAAGAGACTTTAAAGTAGATTCATTTCTATTCTGTATTTCATATGTTTTTGAGTTGTTGATAAGTGCTAAAGATTATGGTATGTTTTCAATCTTAGTTGGAGAACCTATTGCATTATGTCATTCTTTTTATTCTTGGTTTCCTTTTCTTGAACCCCCCCCTTTTTTTGCTCCAGAAGTTGTATGCTATTGTTGCAGAGGATGAGATTCCACCTTTCCCTGCAAAAGAACAACTTAAACGCAAATGGGATGATGAAGATATTGATGACTCTGATATCAAGGAATCATGGGAGGATGAAGATGAACTTGCTCCGCCTCCGATATGATGGGCTTCATTGTAACTTGTATTAATTACGTTTACTAGTATTTTGTTGTCGGGGCTCTTTGGTCCTATGAATCTTTTTATTGCTTCTTAAAATTCTATACTGGAGAACATGTTCAAAATTGCAACCTTTTAAATCAACTAAACATAGGCAAGAAAAACATGGTTACAAGTTTTGAGCATGGTGTATGGATTTGCTTGTGTTATTCTGAAAGTTATTAGTTATTTCTGGATTGGTCCTGTGTAACACCCCTCACCCGTATTCATGGTCAGAATAGGGTTACGAGGTATTACTAATAAATACACATCATTTAACATACATAACTCATACATTTATGCATTCATACTCAAATATCATTCAATCATATTCACATTGTCCCTTATAAGGGCCTACGAGGCCTTAAACATGCTTTAGAAGTGGGTCAGGACTAAACCGATAACATATAAAAATTTTGGAAACTTAGAAAAATTTCAAACATACAAGGGTCACACGCCCGTGTGAACAGGCTGTGTGAAAACAATGCATACATACTGACTTGGGTCACACGGCCAACCACACACCTGTGTGTCTTGCTTGTGTGCCATTCGAAATGGCCACACACGCCCGTGTACCAGGCCGTAGCTAGGCCGTGCCAAACCTGTAGGGTATACTGACTTATGCAACACGGCCAAGTCACACGCCTGTGTGCTAGGCCGTGTGCCATTTAGGGGGTATACTGACTTGTGCCACACGGCTAGTCACACGCCTATGTGTGAGATAGTGTGGAGCATACTGACTTCATTTTAATATCAACACCAGGGGACACACGGCCATGTAACATGACCGTGTGTGACACACGGCTGAGACACACGCCCGTGTCTCTGCCCGTGTGAACAAAAAATAGGTCATTTACAAGACCAAATTGCCACCCCAATTTCAATGTACCTACACAAGGCAAAATATACAATTTTCATACACAGAGAGTAGCCAAATCAATCTCAATTCATGCATAATTCATGCTACAATAAGACTTTTCTCAAGCTTTCATCCACCAATTGAAATAACCATTTTAACTTCCATAATATCTTGGTTACAATCATGCCAAAATAAACCATCTCACAAGGCAATATAAACATCAAACAAAAATCATTATCAACCATTTCTAATAGCCAAACACACATCAATATTAACATTATTTACAAGCCATATCGCATAGCTATAATCACAACCAAAATACCACATCTAGCCTATACATGCCATTATAACCAAAATTTATAAAACCACAATACCAAACTAGTTGATAGATAGTGTGATGAAATCTCTGCCAACTTCCAACCCGAACAAGCTTCCAATATCTACGCACACAAGGAAATTAATACAAAATAAGCATGAAATGCTTAGTAAGTTCATAATTCAAAGAAATAAAAATTATAACTTCAATTTATAAGCATAATTCATTTAAGTCACTCCAACATGCCTTGGCATTAGCCTAAACAACATTAGCCTTTCGATTTAAACATCACATGAACTAGCAAATTATTTCAATCATATTTCAATCACATGAACTAGCATTCACATATCAAGCATATGGCTAAATATATTTCAATCATCCAAAAACTCATTCTTTTCTATGCTCTCAATAGCAATTCAAATAGAAGAATTTCCCGATCTTTACCTTTTTCTCATATTTGTTGAGTCACAATTTAAATGAATAAGCATATCTTAATATAACTCATATTGTTCCACAAACCTATCACACATTCATTCACAAGGTTAATAATGAAATTCACAAATTTCATCTATTCACTGCTTGCATGATTCTTGTACATACCTATACCATCTCATACCAATTCCATACTCAATCACATCTTTTGTTTACCCGTTGAACCATTTGGAATAGAAGTCGGATACTCAGAGATCTCAATCGATAAGTTCCTATACCATTGCCCGAAGCCAAATCAAGGTAACGTATCTCCGGAGTACCTATACCATGGCCCGTTGCCAAATCAAGGTAACTCATTTCCGGAATACCTATACCATGGCCCGTAGCCAAATCAAGGTATCACTCGCACCCGTAGTGTCGATATCGTGACCCGAAGCCAACACATCCGATATGCATGGCCCAAAGCCAAATCGGTATATCATCTTATAACATATCATCAGTATCCAAAATCTATTCCTAAAGTTCAACCCGGAAGTTGCACTTGTCGATTTCATCGTCGAACACATCCGTAGAGTCGTATTCACAATTCGAACATTATCCGTAATCTCATAATCACAGTTTATGCAATATCAAAGCATTTAACATACATTTATAATGAAATTACCACATACGAACTTACCTCGTTCGCTGTAACGACGAATTAGGTCGACTAATTCGATACTTTGTTTTTCCACGTTCTAGATCCAAATCTCGTTTATCTCAATCTATATAATATCAAAATTTACATATTTAATCATCATTTCATTCAATTTAGCACAATTTACACATTTTGGCAAAAAATACATTTTTCCCCTATTATTTCACATTTTTGCAATTTAGTCCTTATCACATAAAATCACAATTCATTCAATTTAATACAATTTCTTGTTGGCCGAATATTACCCATTCTCATATCAGCCCATATTTTTCATTTATTTTAAAATTCAACCACTAAATTTTCATATTTCACAATTTAATCTAAAATTGACATTTTTACCAAAATTCACTTTACAAAACTTGTACATCTAACAACAATGATTTATTTTCCATCATCAACTAACAAAATACTCATGCATTCATGATAAAGGATGAGATGGATGAATACGGAAGCGGATCGTAAAATTTGTCAAAGTCACGGATTTGACTTAGGGCTCTAGACGTTCGGAAAGAAACTTGGATTTTGACACAATCTAAAACAAAATTGAATCCAAGTCAGATAAAACAATTAAAATAAAAAACTAAAATAAAATAATAAATCAAAGATAAAGGAAGCGAATAAAGAAGATAAATGGAAAGATAGAATGAGGTGTGTAGAAGTCCTAAGAAGCCTTGGAAACACAAAGAATCCACAACCCCTTTCAAGCGGCTCTAATTTCCCCATCAAGATAGAAACCTTGGCAAGAAAAAGTTTGAAGATGGTCCCCACAATCTAAAAAGATTGTTAAAACTCTTCTAAAAGAAACTCAAGAGAAATTCTTGAAAAGAAAAACCCAGAAAGAATTTATTAACTCAAAAGAAAATAGAATAATAATGAATTGTCTGTATTGTGTACAATGTAAAGGCCTATATATAGGCTAGCTAAATAAATTTAAATAAAACTCCTAAGCATACTAGAACTCTAATTTAATCTAAACAAGAAGTAGTTTTTAAACTAAACTTTCTTGTTAATATAAAATTCTTAAATAACTTAAAACACTTAATAATTATAAAAAATTTGGAATAAAATAATAAAAAATAATAATATATGATAAATAAAATATTGGGCTTATATATAATAAAAATTTATGCCTAAAACCCAAACCCAATATGCTTTAAACTCGAATTAAAAGCCTGAAACTCGTAATTTCCGTCATAATCTCGTTCAAAAATTTTGCTCACGCAATCTTCACTAAAACGGTCATAACTTAAGCTCTCGAACTCAAAATCGAGTGATTCAAAATGCGTTTCGAAGCTAAGAGATAGATCTTCGAACATCATAAGACATCTCAACCTAGAAATGCCAGGATCCCATTCAAAAAGTTATCACAAATCTGCTGATTTCTCAAGCTTGAAAATTGGCAACTTTGATGATTGGAATCTAATAAATTTTACCCCATCCGTGCATGTATCATTAATTGATGCAGTAGGATGGTAATGGATCACATGGAGATTTTCTTATCACATCAAGAATGAGGCGCATCTTAATAGAGTTTGAATTGCCAAATTTAAGTTATATTCTTATCATATTGAGAATGAGGTTCAGCTTAATAGAGTTTGAATTACCAAATTAAAGTTATAAATCAGGTTGCTAAATCAAGATTAGATATGATTTATCCATTTGACAATGCCAGGAGATACATGTATCAAAAATCAAATCAGGATGTAACAGCTTGTTTTTGGTCAAATCGGAATAGTGGTTTCGGGACCACAAATCTGAAGTCAAATTATTTATTTTATTTTTTTAATAAGGTCTACAGTATGATAGATTAATTATGTGAAAGTTTCGTAAAGAAATTTTACCGTTTAAATGCTTAATTCTGTAAAAAGGACTAAATCGCGTAAAGTGTAAAAGTGGAGTTCTAATAGCTAAAGGTGTTTAATAGCTATAGAACCTTAAATTTAAGGTCCTTAAGTGGTAATTATACCATTGATTATATTAGTGGACAAATATGGACAACCATTATTAGATTTAAATGTTTTATTACTAAGGTTAATATAGTAATTTATGTATTAAGTTAATAATAGTAAAACAAAAAGGCAAAGTTATCATCATTAACATGGTTTCAACCGAAATTAAAAGAGAAAGAAGCCATGGGAGAGCTTCAACATTTGGCCATCTCTCTCTTGTGTATGTAAGTCCCATTTTTGTCTCGTTTTTAATAATTTCTACGTTTTTGAGATCGTTGCAGCTTAATCTAGCTAGCTCGTATCTCCAATTTCAAAACTGTTAAAGTATTTGAATGTTGCCATTGTTGAATTGATGCGGGTCTCAAGGCACAATTTCAGACCCATGAATGTGATGGGTTAACACTACTTCAAGGCTCAACAACAATGTCAAAGGCTAAGCAAATCAAATCAGGACTTGATCAAAGACAAGATTCGAGGATGAATCTTTTTGAGGAAATAGAGAATGATATATGCACGGATGGGGTAAAATTTATTAGATTCCAATCATCAAAGTTGCCAATTTTCAGGCTTGAGAAATCAGCAGACTTGCAATAACTTTTTAGATGGGATCCTGGCATTTCTGGGTTAAGATGTCTCATGGTGTTTGAAGATCTATCTCTTAGCTTCGAAACGCATTTTGAATCACTCAATTTTGAGTTCGAGAGCTCAAGTTATGTCCGTTTTAGTGAAGATTATGTGAGCAAAATTTCTGAACGAGATTATGACGGATATTACGAGTTTCAGGCTTTTAATTCGAGTTTAAATCATATTGGGTTTGGGTTTTAGGCTTAATTTTTATTATATATAAGCCCAATATTGTATTTATCATATATTATTATTTTATTATTATTTTATTCCGAATTTTTTATAATTATTAAGTGTTTTAAGTTATTTAAGAATTTTATGTTAACAAGAAAGTTTAGTTTAAAAACTACTTCTTGTTTAGATTAAATTAGAGTTCTAGTATACTTTGGAGTTTTATTTAAATTTATTTAGCTAGCCTACATATAGGCCTTTACATTGTACACAATACAGACAATTCATTATTATTCTATTCTCTTTTGAGTTAATAAATTCTCTCTGGGTTTTTCTTTTTAAGAATTTCTCTTGAGTTTCTTTTAGAAGAGTTTTAACAATCTTTTTAGATTGTAGGGATCATCTTCAAACTTTTTCTTGCCAAGGTTTCTATCTTAGAGGGAAAATTAGAGCCGCTTGAAGGGGGCTGTGGATTCTTTGTGTTTCCAAGGCTTCTTAGGACTTCTACACGCCACGTTCTATCTTTCCATTTATCTTCTTTTTTCACTTCCTTAATCTTTGATTTATTATTTTATTTTAGTTATTTATTTTAATTGTTTTATCTGACTTGGATTCAATTTCGTTTCAGGTTGTGTCAAAATCCAAGTTTCTTTCCGAATGTCTAGAGCCCTAAGTCAAATCTGCGACTTTGACAAACTTTACGATCCGTTTCCGTATTCATCCATATCATCCTTTATCAATTAAGAAATTTGATCGATCATTAATAGTGATTCATGTATTCTATTCTTACCGTTTGGATCTAGAACCAAGTAGATAGAGCCTCTCCCTGTATCTTTTTTTATGGTGGCATAAGATTTGCTTTGAGGTTAATTACATTTTCACTTATAACAATTTTGTGGATATTGATAGAATCATAATGTTTTCGTAGATCTTTTGTTATAAACTCATTGGCATGAATATCTTAATACTGCTAGAACTTAAATTTGCTGACTTTTATTTAGAACTATTTCGTTGTAGTTTGTTTCTAAATTAGTTGAAGTCTTATTGTTATCCTCCACCTATTTTTTATTTTTGTGTGTGTATATATGTGTATATATCTAAAGGTGATTTTTTTTTTCTTCATTGCTTTTTTGTCAATAAGGTGCCATGATCTGAAATTTTGTTTTCTATTATAGGCTTGTGGAATAAGCCGATTATAAATTAATGGCTGAATTGTTTTCCAAGAAAGGTGATGATAAGACTCTTGATAATTTTATTCCCAAATCTGAAAGTGACTTTGTGAAGTATGTTGAGCTTATTTCTCACAAGCTTTGCCTATATGAGGTGTGTTTAACGATCTTTCTTTCCTTGCATTGTCATTGTATTGAGGAAGTTCTCACGTTGCCTAAATACATCCTTTGATGCAGAAAAGTTATCACTATATTGAACTACTCAAGGCCGTGATGAGACTATCATTTACTTCTTTGAAAGCAGCTGATGTCAAAGATATTGCATCTTCGGTCACAACAATTGAAACACCCCAAACCCGGCCCACGAGCCTGACCGGATCTGGTATGTTCCTTAAGTAAACCGGTTTTCAAATTCTTTGCTACTTAGAGAAAATTTGTAAATTTTAGAAGATATTGTTTTGGATTGGGCTTAGGTTGGGAAACCCATTTAATTAATTTAAAAAAAACCCAATTTTATTAAGGTGACAAAAATAATTTTGTTTAGGTTTCTAAAAAATTTTCACTTAAAATTTAATCCAACAATCATTTGTAACAAAATAATTAAAAAAATAAAGCAGAAATAAAGAAATCCAACTTGGGCCTTATGGCCTTATTACATCAAATAAAACCCAATATTAAAATTAAATGTTCTAAAACGAAATTAGGTCCAAAATAATAAAATCTTCAAATTGATGCATGGCCACCTCAAGGTCTACCGTACCGGTCCGTCACTGTTCATCACCTGAAAATAGTTCCCACAACGGGGTGAGTCAACAGACTCAATGTGTACATCATACTAACATCCAACAAATCAGGCATACATGTTCATGTCAAATTCATATTCATATCAAAATAAATGATGCAACCCAACCCAAGCCTAATGGTCCATCCGCTACACACCACCCGTACCTGCCAGTCACACCGTAGGGACTACTAAGTCAACCCTCCATCCGCTACTCACCATCGAAGGCAGTCGCTGCAGTCGACGTGCTCATCGCCCATATACGTTGTGTCATTAGACACTATAGTCAAATTTATACGTTGTGTCATTAGACACTATAGTCAAATATTGTAACCGAAGTTACCAAAATTCCGCAATGTGACCGTAGTCAACATATTTCGTTGGTGAGACCGTAGTCATCACCTTCAATTCTCCCTTCACATATATCCCGAATGCCCCAAATTATTTTTATAACATATTCAGCATACTTAAATTTCATTCATGTTACTGTTCACATGTTCAAGTATATCACATTCATAATCCTAGAGAAGTAGGAAACGTACCTGAGTATTTTTTTGCCACATTTGTGGCACTTAGCCACATTCTCATTCTTATGCATATTCATATATTAAAATAACCATTGCCATAATATATTGAAAATTAGTGTGAGTACACACCTGATTCGCTTAATAGGTTCCTTGAAATCCCGAAGAGTGATCTACTGCCTTAGATCTCAAATTCCTACATTTGATTAATCACTTACTAATTTAATAAAAATCCATTCAGCCATAAATCCAAATCCTAGTAGGATTAGTATTCTTAAAACTTACCTTGAAATTCTCAAATCCCGAAATCCTTGTATCCCTCTGTCGAAATCCCTATAACTACATGTTAGATCAATTTCTAACATTTATTCGCAACAAATAACCCTTAGCCGAATGTTAAATATGACTTACCTTAGATTCTTAAATCCCGAAATTCACCGAATAACTAGGGAACACGCGGCTTATGGTGTACCTTCGGGAAAAGAACTTCTCCTTCCTTGTAGTCGACACTTAGTAAATCCCGAAAGATCTCTTCGGCAACAGATATTAAGGGTATTAGAATCTTAATTTCGACAGCCTTAAAAGAAATAGAATGAGAATCTAACCTAATCTTACCCTTACTGAAGAATTTGATGGAATTCTTGCTTGAACCCTTAGCAGTATTCGGCTATGGCTTTGATGTGGATAACAATTTCGGCTCTTGAGGCTTAGGGAGAAATCGACTAGGGCTATTGGTATCTTCGGCTTTTGATTGTGTTTGTAATAGAAGAAGAAAAGAAAAGAGAAAAAGAGAATAATGGCAGAGAAAATTCGGCAGAGAGAAGAGGAGAAACTTTAGAGAATTTCGGCAGAGGTTTTCTTGAAAAGAAAAGAATGAATGAAGAATAGCCTTACTCTTCCTTTTATAGCCAAAATTACTAGCTAGAGTCCTTTACTTGGCCACCACTCTTCTATTTTGATAGCTTTATCCCTTGATTTATCACTTTAATTAAAACTTAATCCAATAATTATCTCTTATCTCTTAATAAAAATAATACTAATAATAATCCTCTTTTATCTCTTCCTTATCTATCAAAATAAAAAAATTAATATCCACATTTATCTCCTAAAAATAATCTAAAATAAATCCATTATTATCTCTTCGAAATAATCCAAATAAAAATCCTTTATTATCTCTTCGAAATAATCCAAATAAAAATCCTTTATTATCTCTTCGAAATAATCCAAACAAAAATCCTTTATTATCTCTTCGAAATAATCCAAATAAAAAGCTTCTATTTATCACCTTATTAATCACATATTTATGAAAATAAAACACCTCCTTTTCTAGAAGCATGTGCCGTCCACCTCAGCCTTCTGGAAGCTAAAATAAAACCTTATTTATTTGCTTCCCAAGTGACTCGAACTCAGGCCCATTCCTCTTGCACATGGCGCCATTTCCATAGGCCCTAAGTGACATCTTTAGGCCACTTTTCCAAGCCTGTTTGTGTGCCAAATTTTACCAACTTTTTCTTTTAAGGCCTCCTTGCCCTAATTTCCTATTTTAAACTTTAAAATTCGACATTTCTAGGTCATTTCTAAGTTTCCTAGAATTTTCGATCGGCTCTGTAAACTTGCCATTTCCTTACATTTCCAAGTTTCCAAAAATGTTCACTTTCTATTTTTGAATCATTTCCTTACATTTCCAGGTTTCCAAAAATGTTCACTTTCCTCTTTTAAACTTAACATTTCCATACATTTTCAGGACATTTCCCTACATTTCCAAGACAAGACATTTCTTTACATTTCCTTACATTTCCTTGCATTTCCTTACATTTCCTTACATTTCCTTACATTTCCATACATTTCCATACATTTTCTTACATTTCCTTACATTTCCATACATTTCCTTATTTCTAGAACTCACATAACACATTCATACATAATTCATAAAACATGCCATTTTACCACATGGTTCCTTGTGTCATGCTTCACACGGAGTTTCTTTTCAAGCCTCATTTACCTAGCTCCCCTTTTTACTTAGAAACCAATAATTTTTCTAAGCTTTCTCTTCCATCCTAGAATTTTAAAAACCCTTAATACACTTCCAAACATTGCCAAAACCTACTAACTCATGAATTATGCACAAACGCATAACCCCTAATCTAGGATGTTACAACAATTCTTGCTAGATCTATCAAATATATATATATATATATTTGTAGAATGGGAAGATTGCAGTTAAGGAGAAGAAGAGTTCTAAAAAGGTAATATATGATTTGGTTTCTCTTCTTTTACATTTCTTACAATGCAATAATTTTTTATGCTATTATTCATGTTTCTGATGTGGGGTTTTGGCATGATGCAGAGACCAAGAGGATTGAAGGCCATGGGGAGTATGGAAAGTGATTCAGATTGAAGATACATCAATGGTAGAGCAGGACCCTTTTTCTTTTGTGATATTTTTGGGGGAATATTTTTGGAATTGATGTTAATAGGTTGGGGAAAAATATAGAGAAGTTAAAATAGGGGTCTGCTTGCTTGTTTGGTGTATAGATGTTTGATATTTTTCATATATATAAAAATGAGAATAATTATTATTTTTGGATCAATATTTGTAATTTGGCCGTTATGATCCCAGGAGATTATGTTATGATTTTATTAATTCATATTTTAATAATAATTATATTAAGAATGTTATTAAATTATTTATTTTTATTTTTATTAAATTATATTTGGTAATAATTATATTTAAATATGATTAAATTATTATTTATTATTAAATTTAATAATAATCCTAGTAAATTTTAATAACAAAAATTATCTTAATTAAAAAATATTCTATTAAGGGTATTCTAGTCATTTTAATTTTTTTCCTTATGCTATTACAATATTATTTCATTCAACCAAACACAAGAAAACCATTACAGTTCTATTCCATTTCATTTAACCAAACAATTGAATTACTGATTACAGCTTTATTCCATTATAGTGAACCAAACGTGGTGTTAGGGTTTGTGTAATTTAAAAAAAAAAAGGGTCAAGATGGAGAAATCAGTTCATTGGGTGTTCTTTTTTGTGTTTTTTGTCAAGTCTAAAGGCCAACTGTCTCCAATTCCGCATAAGGTATTTCCTAAACCTATGTAAAATCATATCATTCTAAAGATTCTAAATAATTGATTATGCAATATTAGAGATTTAATTTGCATTATATCTAGATCTAATAGATTTTACAACAATTTAATAAAATATGGTTCTAGATAATATTACATTTTATCAACCAAATAATAAAATATTACATACTAACCAAATGAACTAAACAAGATAATGTATCATATCCGATAATGTGCTAAAAACCTTACATTCAGTTAATCCTTTTTTTAATGAATTAAATTAGATAACATATCATATCCGATAATGTGCTAATAAACCTTACATTCTATTAATTTTTTATTTTTTTTTTTATATTTCATGTTCAAAATTCGTGATTATCTCTTATAATAATATTGTCTTCAATATTTGAACTTGTATCTCTCTTTAAAAATAAAATATAATTTAGTTAAAATTATCACTAGGATTAATATTATATTCTGTAAATCAAACCTCATCTAAAAAGTATAATTTGATGAATTCATAAATATAGAAAATGAAAACCATAGTTTAGAATTCATCTGAAAATGATAAAAATAAGATATTTTGGTAAATATTTTTTAATTAAAGGTAATTTAATAAATAAATTAATGATAATTTTAAATATAAATAAAAGCTTATATATGAATAAATGTGTCACATCATCTCCTCTGTGAGAAGAAAGCAATTGGAAATTTGGCATTGTCTCCAAGCATATTCTTGATTTCATATTACTTTTATGAATTAAATTTTATGAACTGACTGTTCATGGTGGAGAAAGGTCCAACCAAATTATCTTTTGGAATTTAATTTCATTTTGTTTATAAAATTTTATTAAAAATCAAATTTTAAATAAAATTTATAAATTCAAGTTTAATAAAATTTATTTGATATTTTAATAATAATTTCAATTTAAACTTAATAAATGGCTTTTCTTCCATACCCTAAATTGTGTTTTTGTAACTTGGCCTTAAGGGCATTGTTTATAGTCCACACAATAGTTCAATGGTTGCAACTGGAAGGACAGCGTGACCAATTTTATAATTTTATTTTATGTATTTAGCTGTCACGATGTCTTCTTATGAGCATTTGCCATGTGATCTCTTGGACTGATTCTATGTTGATATGCTTTCAATAAAGTTTTTGTTTTTATTTTTATTTTTTAATTTTTTTAAAAAATAGTAATTGAAAATTGTTAAGGGTATTATCTTCAACATGCTCGGTATTGTGTTTTCGGAGTATTGATGTTTGATTTTAGTTTTGAAATTTTATTTCTCGTACGTCTTTGAAGATGGCATAGAAATGCCTTTTATGGTTGGTGAAAAATGGTCTACACAGTTGAACAATCGAGTCGAGAGAAATAGATGATATTGACTCTGTTACAGAGAAATCTACGAAATATTGTTTGTGTTTGAACAAATAGGTAAAGTCAGGAAATTGTTTTAGGAGATACAAAATGAATAATTTTTTGAAAGATCAAAGTACAATATTATTATACTAATTTGTGATTTTCTGAAAAATAAATGAACTATATAAGTATTCTTTTAGGGGGGAAGATTACTGTTTGCCCCTCCCTCCGCCCCTACTTGAACATGCCGTAGAATGGGAGCTTCCCACCCATTATGAACACTGAAGAGTTTATACATAGTAATGTTTGAACTCGAGACTTGTAATATATTGATTATTTATGGGTAATATGGGTACTGGTTGTGTGTCTAAGTGAACCCAAAACCAAACTTAACCCAATTCAATTTAACAATGAAAAGTAAACAAATTAAACTCGTTCAACCGGAACTCGAAGTGATTCAAACTCCAAATGATTTGAACCCAAAATGACCTAAAGATGAAATGATCCCACCTAAGAATTTGACAGACAAAATCCAAATGATTCAAACTCAAAATAATCGAAAAATTGCTAAAACCTAAATCGACCTAACTTAGAGTGACTCAATCCAAAATGAACCTTACCTCTCCTATTACTAAATAGGAATGTCAATTCGGATTGCGAATTCGGATACTTGCAAATATTCAATTTTACTTTTTGGTGTGGATTTAGAGTGGATGTGTAAAGATATCACAAATATACATTATCTGAATCAACAGTGCAGATTCAAATATCCAAATCCATTGCTTACGGAGTGTTTATATTTTTTATTTTATACATATAAAAAAATTAATTAATTTAAAAATCTAAATTTAATTCAATAATATACAAATAATAAACAAGTTAAATTAAAAAAATACAGATATCCTACTCACTTACATCCTTATTAACAAATAAGTAAAATGAAGGTTAAAATAGATTTAAATGGTTGCTATCAAAACACCATCTGGTCCTCTCCCTATCTATCTATATATTCATACCCAAAACCTCTCAAAAAAAACCACCCCACCACCACCAAGAGAAAGGAAAACTAATCCCATCATCAACAACAACAACAATGCTTCACATTTTCCTCCTTTTCTCCCTTATCTTCACTTCCACCAATGTCCTCGCCCAGGACTTTTGTGTTGCGAACACGGCTTCGGGCATTGTTACCCCGTCAGGTTACCCTTGCATAATGGAAGCAAATGTAACCTCCGACGACTTCGCTTTTTCGGGTCTCGGTGTCCCAGGTAATACGTCGAACATCATAAGTGCAGCTGTGACACCAGCATTCGTTGGTCAATACCCAGCCGTCAACGGACTAGGCCTGTCCGCCGCAAGGCTGGACTTGGCTCCGGGTGGTGTAATCCCAATGCACACTCACCCTGGTGCCAACGAGCTCCTTTACGTGGTCCATGGTCACATCACTTGTGGGTTCATTTCATCGGCTAATAAAGTTTACTTGAAGACCTTGAAAAGAGGTGATGTCATGGTTTTCCCTCAAGGGTTATTGCATTTTCAGATCAATGCCGCCGGCAAACGACCGTCGCTCGCCATTGTTACCTTCAGTAGCCCCAATCCCGGACTTCAAATCCTTGATTTCGCGTTGTTTGCTAATGATTTGCCGTCGCCTTTGTTGGAGAAATCAACGTTCCTTGATGATGCTCAAGTTAAGAAGCTTAAGGGTGTTCTTGGTGGAACTGGTTAGGCCATATTTGATTTGTTGTTTATTTAGTTGTGTATTATTTTTTTGTTAAACGATGCTGCTTGTGATGTACGGTTTTTTTTTTTTTTGTACTTTTTCTCTTTCTTTCCGAACGATGTCGTATTAGGGTTTACCTCTTGTGTTTTTCTCTCGATTTAGTGTATTGTGTTGAACGTTGTGTTTTATCAACTTTTCATTTTAATTGCTCAAATATTTTGAATGCAAAAACACCAAAGAGGTGAAAAATATATCACTTCATCAGTTTTTGAAGGTAAGCAAAAATGGACAGAAGATTCAACTGATAAATCTATATATTAAATGTAATAAAAAATTGAAATTTTATTATTATCCTCAATTTAGTTCTTATATTTTAATTTCATCAATTTTAGTTTCAATACTTTTAGAATTATCAACTTCAATCCTTATAATTTTTAAATTTTAAAATTTCAATCTTCAACTAAACACTATAAATTTATAACACTTTTCGTTTCTTTTATTAAGTAGAACCCATTTTGGGTTGGTTTATATTATACTAAATTGGTATTATTTCAATTAAATTTAAATTTAGTTGCAAATTTATTAAAAAATTATTTTTATAAAGGTAAATCACCTTTTAATCATGGTAAAAATGGATTTTGGTCACCGCTAATTAAATTGTACAAATTAATCACTCATCCGTTTTTTCCGAACCGGCATTTCACGTCATTGAATAATTCCACCTAGTTACCTTTTTTTTCTCATGTTCCACATTAAAAGGGTCTCTCTCTCTCTTTTTATTTACATAAAATATAACTTTTTTACTTTTTCTTTTCATCTCAACAATAAACCCTAAAAAATATTCTTCCTGACTCTCACAAAGCCAACGCTGACGTCGCCTCTGACCCAAAAAATGGCACCTCTCCACTCTTCACCTTAATGTACTAAACACTAATCCAGCCTCAAATTTTCCAAAAGCCTTCATGACTACCCCAAAAATGAGCCTTGAACTTTCAGTTCCTTCTCCAATCTTCAACACTGGCGGTCCTATTGGCCTCCATTCAAGAATAGTGATTCCTCACAATCTCCTCTGCAACTCCATTGTTCATTTTTGCAAAGGGACTACCGAAACTCTTTTTTCTTTCTTTTATCTTTTGCTTCTAATTTTAAGGTTGTAGTTGACTGAGATGCATGGTTGTTGTTGTTTTTTTTTTTTTCAGTTTATTTATTGATTGCTTTCTTTTTTTTTACTGTTGGGAAGTTTTTATTGTTGGGTTTGGGTTTAGTGGTAAAAGGATAGAGACGGAGATGGTGATTTGGGTCGTGGGTTGTCAGAATATGGGAGATTTTGGTTCAGGTTAGATGCTAAATGATGTGAGAGTTGGGCGATGATGAGGCATGGTGACTCGATGATGGAGGATATTTGGGTTTAGGGACTTGTGGTTGATTCGAATGAGGTTGCAAATTGCAATGGTGATGGGGAAGATGATGAGTACGGTAGTGGAAAGGGTTGGCTGAGGGGAGAGGAGGCTATTTTTGAGTTTAAAAACATTTAATTAGGTGGAAATTGATTAATTACATGGAATATACTGTCAAGGAAAAAGCAGAGAAGTGACCAGCTTGGCAATCTAACGCTGTAATTTAAAATAGTGATCAAAATAAGAAGGATTTATTTTCAGAGGGATTATCGAGATAAATTATCTTTTTTGTAGGGGTAGATATTTATTAAGGGAATATTTTTATCTTTTATGTTTTTATATAAAATCTAAAAAGTGCATATGAACTCAAAACATCGTTATTTTACTTTTATACATTTTACTAGCTTAACTAAAGATTTAGTATTTATATAATTTCTTATAAATTTATTAGATAATTTATTATTAATAATGTTTTTATATTTATAGTATATAATAAATAATTTATTTTTACACAATAATTTAATAAATATGTAAGAATTAACAGTAAACAATTACATTATTATTTAATAAGCAATCAATCATCATATAAATAATAAAAATATTATACAAGTTATTTCATTCATAAAATTATAACTTAATATATTTTTATTAATTTTATAAATATCAAATAACTTAAATTTTAATGTTATAATTTTTTACTTTAACGTCCTTAATGGCCATGTTAAATTATCACCCTACTGTTATCGTTGCGTTTGAATCCAAACACATATCACACTACTAACTTTAAACTCACTACAATGACTAATCTCATTGACAACGCAAATTTTATGCTCACCAAAACCAATTTCACTATCCAATCAATTGAATCTTAAATTTGTAGTTTATGTATAATATAAAGATTAATAATAAAATTTTATCTTAAAGAAATATGCGGATGCAATTTTGAAATATTTAAATTCAATATATATTTAATGTAATCATGTTTGTTGCAATTATATCTCCAAGTTGTCTAAAATTAATGCATGTCTTTTTAATATAGAAATACTAAAAAAAACCTTTTGATATTTTTTTATTTAATTTTTTTAAATAATCTTATTTTAAGTTCCGATTATATTTACTCTTTTTGATACATGTTTAGAATTACTCATAGCCCCTGCTCAACCCTTAAATAGGAGGATAATGCGTTTTACCGCACTCGAACTCACATCCTCCTGTATTAGCAATAATGCTCATGCCAATCGAACTAAAATTCAATCGATTTTATTGATTTTTTTAAAAAAAATAAATATTAATTTGTTAAATTTCACTTACAGAATTAAAATACTCTATGATCACAGTATCAATATATGATGTAATAATCATTTTATAAAATAACTTAATTTTAATTCTTTAAATGGATAATTTTACTATTAAATCAAATACTTTTCTTTTATTTTTCGTCCTGAAATACATATTATTTTAATGCCACTAAAAAAAGATTTATCTTATCTCTTTTTCTATGGCTTGGGCCACTTTGCATGTCAACATAAAGCTTAGCTATATATACATTCTCTTTTACACTTTTTGCCTATTTTTTAGTTTTTATAGATGGTCCCAAATATATATATATATATATATATATATATACATAATTTTGTACTTGGTCCCAAGAGCTATAAATACAAAGATATATACATATATATATTATTTAATGATAAGTTTAAGATTTTACAAATTCGGAACTCATATGTTCGAGTTTCATTTGTGTAAATTATGTATGGTAAATTGAGTCGAATTAATTTATTGAATTAATTATTCAGTTTGCTCGTAATAATTAATTCTAATGGTAACTGTTGATATAATTATAAATTGTAATTTCAAAATTTTATAATAAAGCAAATGGATGAAACTCATGCTAACATTCTATTGTAAGTTACACTAAAGCAGAAGAATAAGGTATCTTTTCTCTTCGGTACTTATTCTTGTTTTCTGCAATTTGGTCCCTCACCTTGCCTAGCTATTAGCTAAGCAATTAAGCATCACTTTTATTCTTCTTTTTATTCAGTGAAAAGTTCAGAGTTGACATACCATAGATATATATATATATATATATATATATTAAAATTCATCACGTGATTTTCCTAGGTCAAAAAAAAAATTCTAAATAATATTTATTAAAAATATTTTTTTTGAAAAACTAAATTAATATTTTTTAAAAAAAAGTGAATGGTTATTTTTAACTTTAATTATTCTTTGTATGGACCAAATGAAAATAATAAGTAAGTAGTTTTAATGATAACATTGTGGATTAAATGACACTATAATCAAATTCCCATTTTGTTTTGGCATTTCACTATTAAATTTGTGTCGTTGAATAACGTGATACTAAAATCAGGCAAATACTTTATAAGATGTATATAAGCAAGGGTTGATTTGCACCAATTTAAATTTATTTTAGTTTTTCTTTTTTTAATATATTTTAATAGTTTAACAATTCAATAGTTGAATTTAATTTACAATATGTTAGATCTAAAATAATGATTTTTTGTCATGCACGGAGGCGAATTTACTGGGCTAGCAGGGCTTGGTCCCCTTTAAAATAGAAAATTTTTCATTTTGACCCTTTAATATTTGAAAAAATTTAAATTAGTAAAGGTGAAATTGTACTTTGCCTCCCTAAAAATGATAAAATTTTGATTTAATCCTTTAAAATTTGTATTTTTACTATCGTAAAAATTACAATTTAATTTTAGCCCCCATAAAAAATTTTCTGGCTTCGCCCCTAGTCATGCATGTAATTTTTTGAACCTATCCGATATTTCTATTATATTGATGTATAATGTTGTATATATTAATATTTATTAAACGGTTGAAAATTTTTACAAAAAACAAATAGTTAAAAGTTTTAATTTACATCAAATTTGACATACATATTTTATATGAATAATAAATGACGATTATATGATTAAAATATTAATTGTACAAAGAAAGAGGGAAAGGTAATTAAAGACTTCTCAAAAAAATCATGAATTTAAATTGAGTGGTGTAGAAAAACCAAAAAAAAATTAGGTAATTTGAAAAACCAAATTAATTGTATGTAATTTATTATTATATTAGATTAATTTAAAAATATTCTTTACATTTATTTATTCTAATAAAATACTATCATTAAAAATTTATGAACAATAAAAATATAATGACATTTCACATAGTAAAAACGATAACTAAGATAACATAAATCGATGTACAAATGCCATGTTTGCAAAATAATCCTAAAAGAGGAGAAAAACAAACTGATAGTAACCACAATGAAAGAATTCAAAAACAAACTGGAGATATATCACCTTGATCAAATCACTGAAAATTGTATCTTAGTCCCGCCATCATCAAACCAACCTAACGATGAACGTCGATCTACCAAAAAACCATTATCAAGTTTCCCAAGAAACCCACCATATCAGTGATTGACAAAAGACCAAGTCTTAGATAGCCTATTCTCCGCCTCATTATCTCGGATTCCAATTTTATGAACATCATCATTGTGCTTTATCATAATAAGACCCTCAAAAACGTTTTTTAATAGATTTGATAAAATCTTTTACTTGACCAATCTTATATATAGCCAAAAAATATATAAAAAATAAAATCAGAAATAATAGAGTGAGTAAAATAAAAATCGTAAAAATGTGAATAAATATGAACAGTAATTAAATACTAAAAAAATTAATAAAATATGAGAAAGTTAAACATCTAGAGTTTTTGTTCTTAAAGAGAAAAAGTTCACACCAAACATATTCTTTACATTTATAAATAAATTGTTTCACTCTGAATCGTATCAGTAATTCAATTAAGAAAATTACGAAAATATCTTTTTTCGTAATTAAAATAAGTTATATTGTTTGAGAATATTTTAGTCTTTTTATTTATAAAAAAACTCAATAAAAATATACTTATAATAAAATTTGAACCTGAACCAATTGTATTGGTAAAATCTTTAATTTACCACAAAGCTAAAACTTTATTTTAATATTTTTATACATTTTAATTTATTATGCATGCTTTGTTATGTTTGTTAATTGTATATTTATCCTATTTATTAAATGTTTTATTGAGTTGGTGCCGCCCTGAACTGAATTGGTTTAAGAAATTATAGAAATTCTCTTCCATTGTTAACATAAGTTAATATACTATTTAATGGTATTTTAGTATTTTATTTTAATAAAAAACCAATTAAATTATGCGTATAATGGGATTTGAATCCACACCAATTAAACTAATAAAACATTAAATTCACCACTCAACCAAAGCTTCGTTTTAATATATTTTATATATTTTTATTTTAATACAAATAAGTTATTATATCCATTAGTTGTATATATTAATAATGTTGTTAATTGAGTTAGTGTCACAAGTCAACTCGACACTAACTCACAATTGTTAACAAAATCATGATAAATAATTGTAGTGCATTTAGTATTGTTTATTTGATATATTTATGTGTTTAAATTTACTTTTACTTACAATTTAATCTATATTTTATTTTAATATCGTACATATTTCATATGCTATTATGATTAATTAGTTCCAAACCATGCATTTTATTATTTATTATATGCTTTTTTAAACATACATTTGAGTTCTAAATTTGTGGTTTCCACACGCATACCCATGTGATAGAATTTCTAGTATTAATAATGTATTTGATTGAGTTGCTATCACAAGTTAACTCAACACCGACTCAAGATTAATGACAATATAATAATAAACAATTTAATCTATTTTTGTTAGTTTTAATATCATGCATATTTCATGTACTACCATTAATTAGTTTCAAATCATATGTTTCGTTCTTTATTATATGTTATTTTTAAACACATATTTATTTTTTAAATTATAGTTTTCACACGCATATATACATGTGTGTGATAGGATTTTATCTTCGGTGAATTTAATATATGTTTTATTTGAAGGTCAATTTTTTTTTAACTTTGTCAAATAATTAAATGTTACTCTCTTTTTTTAACATGTAGTGATATTATATAAATTTTAATTTTTTTTGGAATTTGACAAATATTATATCTTTTTCTCATTTTTTGTGTTTTTTAATGCAAAAATTTTATTCAATTATACAATGTTAGAGATGTGTGACTCAAATTCATGTTAAAGAAATAAAGTAAAGTGGGAAAATAAGGGGATCTATAGGGGCAAAATAAGACACAAGTAGAATCTGTATAGAACTACTCTCCTTCTATTTGACATTGATTAGAATAAAGTTTTTCAACCTATAAATAGATGTAGTCGAAACTCCTCTTGTATCATTCGAATTTCAACATTAGTGAATTTTCTTCTTCTCTACCCGTAATTTTTTCTCAAAAGAGTTTATACATAAAATCTGTATGTTCTTATTTTTCTTTCTTATTACTTTGCGATCCTTCTATATTGTCATTATTGACGTTCAGCTTCTACATACAAAAATGTCAATATGTATATACTATGCCATCCTATACTTTTTGAAATACAAGTCATGTTAAATTATTTAACAAAATTAACAAAAAAAAAGTCTTAAAACTAAAAATAATATACATTTGGAAAACAAAAAAATTTTGAAAACAATTGAGTTATAATAAAAAAATAAAACAATTGCATTCATTTAGTATTTTTAATCTGATGTATTCATATATTTGAATTTCGTTTTACATATAATTTAATATATTTTTTATTTTAATATAATATATATTTTATGTGTAATTACTATTAATTAGTTTCAAACCATACATTTTCATTATTTATTATTCGTTATTTTGAAATGTTAACTCAAAAAATTAATAAATAATTTGGCCCTAAGTTATAAATAAAATATCATTTTTTATATTTTTAGAATTGTTTTAACAATAACTCTAAAAGAAATAAAAAAGTATTCTAAAATATAAAAAATAAATTATTAAAGTTGTTACTTAGGTTTGTCACACTAGTAATCTCCCCTTCTCGGGTAAAATTTATTTGAGTAAACTATACTAATAATCACCCAATTATTAGTAAAAAAAATTACCACCTAAATATGAAAAGTTACAAAATGAACATCACATTATTCAATTTTGTCTTTTTGGTCACTAGCTAGCTTATGGTGGCAGCTTTTAAAATTGGTATAATAATAACTTTAACTCTCAACATTTATAAATTAGGTCAATTTAGTATTGATTCTAAAAAAACATTAACACTCAACATTTACACATTGTATAATTTGATCTTTTCCACAATTTTGCTTTTCTTTGTGACATTGAGGGTCAATTTGAAAAGAATGAGAAAAAATAAAAATTATTATCTTGGATTTTTTTGTATTTCCATTTTTTTATATATTTTCAATCAAATTTAGTTAATAGATTTGGGGGTAGCTTTTTAGGTGAAAGAGTCACAAAGAAAATAAAAACTACAAAAAAAATCAAATTACACAATGTATAAATGTTGAGGGTTAGATTTTTTGGAATCAATACTAAATTGACACAATGTATAAATGTTGAGGGTTAAAGTTGTTATTATGTCAAATTTAAAAGCTGTCACCGTTAGCCAACTAGTGACAGAAAAAGATAAAATTGAATAGTTGGGTGATCATTTTGTAAATTTTCATAGTTGGATGATAAAATAAATATTTACTAATAATTGGGTGACTACTGTACAACCCCAATTTTGCCCGGGCTTACAAGCCCATTTTAACCCAAGCCTAATACAACCCATACCCAGCAGCCCACTAAACTCAACCCAACAGATTAACCCTAGCCCACATACAAGCCCAAAAACTTAAAAACATTTTCCAGAAAAAAAAACCTAGCCCCTAGGTGTCGCCCCTAGTCTTCTGCCTTCTGACATCCACTCGCTCTGCCCACTGACGCCGCCTGCAGCCACCGGCCACCGCCCATGCGCTCAGCACCACTTGTGCCTGCAAACAATGAATAGAAAAGACAGAAAGCAAGCAATGTAAATGGATATATAAGCCGAACAAATAACCATGTAATGGGGGGAGTTTTTTCAATCAATAAAAAACGGAGAGACCCAGAAAAACCATTGTAATATTCGGAGAGATTTATCAATACAAAAACGATTCCAGATCAAAGCAGACAAAGAACAAATCAAAAAATAGCGAGATTAAGCATAAGAAAAACCCAAAAAAAATCGAACAGAGGCCAAGAAAAGTGATTTTCTTTTCCCTTAGCATTTTCGAAACTTTCCTTTTCTTTTTTTCCCTCCCTTTTCGACACATACATATTTTTTAAAAAAAAAGGAAAAGAACAAGATTTTACCTCACGGTGGCCGGCAGCGGCGATTTAGGCGACGGCGCAGGCTAGGGTTGAAACCCTAGCAGAGAAAAGGGGGCCTCACCCTTCCCTTCCTTTTTAAAACCTGCAGAAATGTTTTAAAAAACAAAACATAGGCCTTTTATAGACAAGCAAAACGGCGTCGTTTTAGGCCTTCAGTCCATAGGCCAACGCCGTATTGCCCTGACCCGCGCGCGACCCAACCCGACTGAAGGATCCGCGTGTTTTCGTCGATTGGGCTAATTGCGCTTTCTGTCCTTCCGTATTTTCAGCTTTTAAAATCAAGTTTTCTGTTATTGCAATTTTGGCCTAGAAATTTCGCGCGGTTGTGATTCGATCCTTTTTAAACGCTGCATTTTAACTACTCGAGAAAATTGCGTTCCTCGTCCCTCTTTATTTCGCGCACGCTTCAGTTCAGTCCTTCTGTTATTTATATTACATAATTTGACCCTTTTATTTCTGTTTTGAATTCAATTTGGCCCGTTTATTATATTATTTTGCAATTCTATTTATTATTGCTATTATGCTATCATTATTATTATTTTATTATTATTTTTATTATTATTACCTTATTACTACTACTTAATATCTTTATTATTACTATAGTATATTATAGTTTTTACGTATATATATATATATATTTGTTTGTTCTTGTATATATTTTATTATTTATTTCTTAATTACTATTACCATTATTATTATTATCACTTTATCATTCATTATTTATTTTCATTACTATTCATGTATTATGTATTATTATTAATGTTATTAATATTTTCATTATCATCATTATTCCATTATTATTATTATTATTATTATTACTATTATTATTATTATTATTATTATATGTATATTATTATTACTATTATATCCTTTTACTATTATTATTAGCATTTTACTATTATTATTATTATATTATTATTATTATTATTTATCGTTAGTATTAATGTATTATTTTCATTTTCATTTCGCTATCACTTATATTATTATTCTCACCTTATTTTATACTTTACTGTTTTATTATTTAATTATCATCATTATTATTATTATATTTTCATTATTATTGCTATTACTATTATTTGATATTACCATCATCATTATTAGTAGTATTTTTACCTATGTTCATCATCAAACAAAATACATTTCGTAAAATCATTGTATTTTATCTAAAGATCTTAAAATAAGGGAATGTTCTGTATTTAAAAACCCGAGAGATCGTGCCCTAAAGTATTGGGTTGCAATTTTTCTCGTTTAATCTAAATAACCGAATATCCTTTTAAACAAATACATTTTTAACAAAAAGCTTATTCTCGGGAACTCGAAATGTCGTGTCCTAAAGCATTGGATGTGATGTTTTGTTATTCCAAGATAAGGTTTTCTAAACCAAGGCAATGTTCTGTATTTAGAAGCTTGAGAAAACGTGCCCTAAAGTATTGGGTCTGCGATTTTCTCGTCCATTTAAAATAACAGAACATCCTTTTAATTAAATTCATAAATTTTGAATAAAAGGCAAGTTTAGCCTCGAAGGTCAAGGTGCGGTGTCCTAATGTATGGGATATAACATTTTACCTTGAGACGAGACGGCCTTTGGCACACATCTTCGATTTCTTTTAAAACAATTTTTTAGCATAATCATAAAAGAGGGATCGTATTTTAATTCTTTCAAGTTTTCAAATCTTCGACACTAAAACATTGATTAATCAATTTGGTACCAATTTTGGGCGTGACGAGGGTGCTAACCCTTCCTCGTACATAACCGACTCCCGAATCCATTTTCTGAGTTGCACAGACCGAAATCGTTGTTTTGATAAATCAAATTGTTTATTAAAAACAACTGTTTTACGAGGTGACCCGATCACACCTCATCAAAAAGATCGGTGGCGACTTCCGTTTTATTTTCGTTTTCAAACCACAAAGTCGAACCCCGTTTTTAAAAAAAAATGGTTTCGACAACTACTAATGTAATTTACCCAGTTTATTTTGATGTATGTACTAAGAAACTCTAAAGTTAGTGGAAGAGCCTCTTAATTAATAGATAAAATTAGCCACTAATGGTTACTTTCTTTATCATTTTGGTCTTGATTCTTTATATATATATATATATATATATAAATTCGATGATCAACCTTTTAAGTTTTAATCAATTTGCGTTTATTTTAGATAGAAAATTTAACTGGACTGTTAAAATTTTAACGGCATTGACGATGTAACTCACATGTCAATATCCACATATTCTTCATAAAAATAAAAAATATTAAAAATATTAAACAAGTTTTAAAAAGTTCATACTTTTTCCTCAATTTATCCACGTTGACAATGAAGTATATGTAGATTGTCATGCGAAATACTAGATCACTACTAATAAAACTTTAACAATTCAATAAGATTTTACATAAAAAATTAACTAAAATTTGATGCGTGATAGGCAAAACAATAAAAAAATATTGGGACCAAAATGATAAAAATAGGTAAATTTAGGTGTTAAATTTGTCATTGTACCAAATGAATATAATAGAAGTAGACTAGTACAACAAATGAGCTTTTTCGACATTGTGCAATAAGATTTTGACTTATGGGTATAAAAAGCCCTTAAAAAAATAAAAAAAAAATCAGTTAAGTCCCTCGACTTAATCCATATCTAATTGAGCCATTGTTGTTAACCCAAAAATCAATTAAACCCTTCTATTAATAGTTTCCATCTTTGACCTTATTGGCTGTTAAAATCAACTAACAAGCAAGCCTATCAGATGACAGACACATCACAGCTCAAGATTTTATCTGTCATTTTTTAATTGGTTTTTAATTATTTATCTAGGCTAAAAAATATTCTGGGTTATTTAATAATTGTTCCTTGAGTTATTTTCAAATAGAAAACGTTGATAAAAATAAAATGTAGCACTCTACAATTGGGCCACATGTCCTAACATGTTAAAATTTAACACCATTAGTCATAAATACCACATTAGAAAATTTGATAAAGTATATATAAGAGTCAAATATGCTATTATCCATTTAGTTTTTAGTTTTTTTTATAATTTTTATAAAATTTTAATGATTTTTTATAATTTTAAAAACAACATTAAGAATGAATCTTCCTTCGTACATATCATCTCACCCCATGCAATGTAATATGACATGCTTTGTAATAGAATAAATCAACACTAGCATTACTTATGCTTAACATATATTTGATTCATCACTAGCAATTATCATGCTTTAATAAGTATTTCAATAGGGTAGTGTCAATATTGACACTAATAGATTATTTGTTCACAATGTCAATAGCATGTAATGTACACTTCACACACACGATATAACCATAACTCTTCAGTCATTAAATCACAACTTCCAGAATAATACAATAACAGGGACTAAATTGAGCATATAAAAACTTCAAAAGACAATTATGACTTATACAAAGGCTAACTGAATATATCTTACATATACAAAATATTAATAATTCAGTCAATCGGATCATGAAATCTAACATTATTTATTTTTTAGGGACTTAACTGAATAAAATAAAACACTAAAAATAATTTAGAAATCAATCAGGGACTAAACTGTTCAATCCATAAAATTTTGGGTCAAAATTGTAAAATCTGAAAAGAAATAGGGGCAAATTTAAAATCTAAAAAATATAGGCAAAATTGTAAAATCTAAAAACTAGGGGAAAATTGTAAAATCTAAAGAACAAAAGCAAAACTGTAAAATTTGAAAAATAGAGGGCAAAACTATAAAATCTAAAGAACATGGGCAATACTGTAAAACCTAAAAGATAGGGGACACACGCCCGTGTGACCGGGCTGTGTGGAAAGCCTTGGATCGTGTAGAGGGGGTACACGACCGTGTGGCTAGGCCGTGTGACAAACTGTGGTCGTGTGGGACATGCAAAATTAAGCTTCAGGGGTGACACGACCTTGTGGGAGGCGGTGTGAGAATCGGACATCCTAGGGTTTCAAGGGAACATAGTCGTGTAAGGGGTAGTGTGGTCCACACGGATGGTCTACACGTCCTTGTGGAATACTATGTGGTCCTATTCCTAAACACGGTTTGCCCCGATTCACTTGTAAAAAAACACACACCTTTTACCGGAAGCCCGAACGACATCCCTTGTGATAAAATTTGGCTCAGGGTACCTAAATCGAATCCTTCAAACGACATTTACATAAGAATTAATGATGAATTAAAGGTAAATCAAGGTTTTCGAAAGATGTGACAAGAATCGGTAAAGATTAATTAGATCGAATTAAGGATTAGTTTCGATTAAAAGTATTACGAAAATTCAGGTCTAAACTTTGAATCGAGATGTGCTTACCGAACTTGATGAAAATATGGAGGCTATTAACGAAGAGTTCAAAAATCAGTAGAGAATCGATTTATCGAGGATAGATTTTAATATCAAAAGCAAAAATAATTTCAGCATTGGAATGACAAATTTGATGAAAAGAAAATAGGGAGAAAAGAGAAGAAGAATATAAAGGGAAAAGAGGGAGAATTTAAATTGAATTAGAAAAGAAGTCAAAATCCTAGGGTAATTAGGATAAGAATGACTAAATAGCTAGGTTTTCAAACTTTTAACCACATTTTCGACTAAATTGCTTAACCAAATTTTAATTCATCAATATAATAACTCTGTGAACATCTCTAATTCCTATTTATGGACTCGGTTTACGAAAACAGGATCCTAAAACTACATTTTCTGACACCACTGGAAACCGAGATGTTATACACACATTAACCACTCGGCCAAAGCATCGATTTTGATATTAATTCTATAAACTTTACATATTTTTACAGTTTTTGAGACATTGTATTATTTATTAATTTTCCAATTTTGAGATTCAAATGTTTAGAAGTATGGATTTTTAATTATAAATATGGATTCCGTTAGGTTATATAAATCATAACAATGAAACGCATACATTATAAATAAATTAGTTTGTGTGCATTGACAAATGTGTTGAAAAATTTATGGTTTGAGGTAATCAAATGCGTGCACTAGTCAAATTGCAATGATAAATTGGTGAACTTTTAGGATGACAATTGCTCTAAGGCATTGGTGTATAAGTAGTGGTATGCTTAGTGAAAATGTGTGTGGGGTAAACATGGGGCTTTTAGGATGTGCTAATGATTAGAATCATGTTTACCCAGTACCATCATTCACTAAATTATCAATATGCTATCGTTAAAAGTGGAAATGGTTGATGATGTCTTTATCAAGAACAGTCAAAATATGGAGGTTTCTCTTCTTCTGACATATACAAGGCCATTACGAATGCTATTCGAGGAGCAGAGGATTCAACATAGGTTGTAGTTTGGAAATGTGAGGCACCTCAATGAGTGCGATAATTTTTATGGCTCATTTTTAATGAACAGTTTTTGACTGACCGCGTCCCGACATGCGTGCATCGGGGCTATGAATCAACACAATTATTTCAAAATATCTAGCGGTATATTGCAAGTGTGACAAGTTTAGTTGTAATATTAATAGTGTTACAATGAAATATCCTATTATTTCGAGTATTGAACCCAAGAGACTTCTGGGACAAAGCTTAAGGATTTCTTTAATGGTTGCTTGAGGAAGATAATGACAGCAATAATGGAGGTGAAAATACCAGTAAAGTTTATTTTAATGCTTTGAAAAGGAAATGCAACTAAGACATATTAACAAATTTGGGTGAAAATGAAAATACAAAGACAGCTTTGAGTACCAAAGTGCAATTAATACAAGAGCTACAGTAAAAACTAACTAAACTACCAACTAAACCAACTAAAAACCAAAAAAAAAAAAAGCAACTAAGAACTAAACCCTAAAAGATGAAGAATACTAACTACTTAGCTAAAAAGATTATAGAAAGTAAATAAAGTTGGCTCCTTTTCAGTGTTCAACCAAAGGGTGTTTTTATCAGTTGATTAAAATCCCAAAATTTGGAAAGAAAAAAAATGCCCCTAGAAGTTGCATTTTGATTGGAGATGGTGTTGGACAAAAGACTACCCCTGCAACAATTTATCCTTGTTAGGCTGCGGTGTCACGACACCTAGGCCTCGATGTTGCGACACCCTAGACAGTACCACACTCATGGTTGTGGGGGGTCTCAATGTCGTGCAATCCTACCCCTGGTGTCATGATATCACTAGTGTTAGCTCAAATTTCTTCATTTTAACACCTCCAAGTATATCACAACTTCGGAGGCTCGGTATCACGACATGCTACCCTTGATCATCGATGTCGCAACCCTCTCGACAATAGGCTCCAAATTGATTTCGCGTTGAAGTTTTGCATCCTCAAGGTGAAAGGGTTCGGTGTCACGACATCCATATCATTAGTATTACAACACTCAATCTGAATGATGTTTTCCTCGAGGTTGGGCCATTATCATCTTCTTACACCAACTCGAACACCTTGTTAAGTTCCCCATGGCACCGTGTTGCCAATTTGGGTCTCATTAGGGACAAAAACTCAGCTAAAAACATTTATTAATGGTGAAAGTTAAAACTCGAAAAAAGTAATAAAAAAACACTTAAATTGCTTGAGAATAAGCTCCTTGAATGTATTAGAGAGTCTAATTTGATGTATCAATTTACAAAATATCATTGACCAATTGGGAAAGGTTGCGATAACATATGACTACCGTGGGATGGTGTCCTCGAGGTAAATTGGAATTGGGATTGTGTCTTCGTGTCCTTAAAGACTATGAATTCTCAAAAAGTACTTGGAGATCCCTAGTGACACACTACCTGCAGATGATGCTTTTCTCAATGTCGTTGTGACAATGGCTGAAACAACCCACACCCGGCCCACGAGCCTGAACCGGATCTGGTATGTTCCTTAAATAAACCGGTTTTCAAATTCTTTGTTACTTAGAGAAAATTTGCATAATTTTTAGAAAAATGTTGTTATGGTTTGGGCTTAGATTGGGAACCCATTTAATCTGTTTGAAAATCCAATTTTATTAAGGTGACAAAATAATTTTTAAGGTTTATTAAAAAAATATATATATCTCTTAAACTTTAGTCTTAAATAGTTCGTAACATAATAGCTAAAAGTAAAGCAAAATAAGGAAAATCCACTGGGCCTTATGGCCTTATTACATCAAGTAAAACCCAAAAATAAAATTAAAGGTACTAAAAAGAAATAAAGTCCAAATTAAATAAAATCTTCAACTGAAGCATGGCCACCTCAAGGTCTACCGTCCCGGTCCGTCACTGTTCATCACCTGAAAATAGTTCCCACAACGGGGTGAGTCAACAGACTCAATGTGTACACAACATTAACATTCAACAAATCAGGCATATAAGTTCATATCAAGTTCATGTTCATATAAAATAAATGATGCAACCCAAACCCAAGCCTAATGGTCCATCCGCTACACACCACCCGTACCTGCCAGTCACACCGTGGGGACTACTAAGTCAACCCTCCATCCGCTACACACCATCGAAGGCAGTCGCTGCAGTCGACGTGCTCATCGCCCATATAATTTGTGTCATTAGACACCATATTCAAATAATGTAACCGAAGTTACCAAATTCAGATAATGTAACCGAAGTTACCATATTCAGATTTTGTGACCGTAGTCACCATATTCCGTTGGTGAGACCGAAGTCAACACCTTCTTCCCCTTTCACATATATCCCGAATGCCCCATATATCATGCATAACATACTTAATTTCTCATTATTCACATGTTAACAATATAACATATTCGTAATCCTATCGAAAGTAGGAAACATACCTGGGTACTCTTACCACCTTTGTGGTACTTAGCCACATTCACATTCTTATGCATATTCATATATTAAAATAATTTGCCATATGATATATCGAAAAATTAATGTGAGTACACACCTGATTCGCTTAATAGATTCCTTGAAATCCCGAAGAACGATCTACCGATCTAGATCTTTGACTCCTATATTCGGCCATTCAATAAAACATATTAACAAACCTATTTGGCTTAAAAACCAAATCCTAGTAGGATTTGTATTACTTACCTTGTTGCCGAATTGGATGATCAAGTCCCAAATTTTTGCTAGTATTCCTTTTCCTTGAAATCGGCTATCACTAGACATGTAACCATGTCAGTTTCCGGCTTTTGAAATAATAGTAAATAATCCTAAATATCAAGAATAAGCCTTGGCTGAATATCACTTACCTTACAATTTCCAAATCTGAAGAGGATTCCTTTATATGCTTGTCGAAATCCCTATAACTTTGTGTTAGATTAAATCTAACTTTGAAAACATGAATCATAACCTTTAACCAAATATTCATACATCTTACCTTAGATCCTCAAATCCCGGATAATCTCTTCCTTGTAATTGATAGTACTAGAAATCCCGAAAGACCCTTCAAGTTTCGGCCAAATTTGCTAATAGGGTTAGTACCTTGATTTCGATAGAAAGAAAAGGAATAAAAATTGATTGACCACAGATCTTACCCTTTTGATGTTGTAGTTGGTTGCTCCTTTCCTTAGAATCAACAAAGATTCGGCTTTGACAGTAGAAACAGAGAAGAAAATAAAAGAAGAGAAGATGGATCTTGCCTAAAGAAAAATTCGGCAGAGAGGGGAGAGAAAGCAAAAGTTGATGAGTAGCCCTCCTGCCCTCCTTTTATAGCCGAAAATATCAGCCTAGGAGTCCCTTACTTGGCCACCACTCCTCTTTTTGATAATATTATCTCTTTTATTTAAAAGATAAAAGCCTTTAATCCATCAATTATCTCCTCAATTTTCTTAAAAGAAAATCCTTTATTTATCACTTATTATTCACATATTTATGCAAATAAAACTCTTCCTTTTCTAGAAACCCATGCCGTCCACCTCAGCCTTCTGGAAGCAAAAATAAAACTTATTTATTTGCTTCTCAAGTGACTCGAACTCAGGCCTATTTCCCTGCATGTGACGCCATCTCCTTAGGCCCTAAGTGGCATCTTCAGGCCACTTTTCCAAGCCTGTTTGTGTGTCAAACTTCTCCAACTTTTTCTTTTAAGGCCCTCTAGCCCTTATTTCCTATTTTGAACTTTAAAATTTGACATTTCGGCATCATTTCTAAGTTTCCTAAAATTTTCGATCGGCTCTGTAACTTGCCATTTTTCTTACATTTCCAAGTTTCCAGAAATGTTCACTTTCCATTTTTGAATCATTTCCAAAAATGTTCAGGTTTCCAAAAATGTTCAAGTTTCCAAAATGTTCAAGTTTCCAAAATGTTCAAGTTTCCAAAAATTTTCGTTTGCCTCCTTTAAACTTAACATTTCCTTACATTTCCTTACATCTTAGGGTTCCTAAAACTCCTCAGAACACATCCAACACACCCACTGAGCCCACTATCTCATGAATTACGCACGAACGCATAACCCCTAATCCAGGATGTTACAATGGCTACTATGAAACCTTAATATAATACATATTTAAAAAGTATAAAAAAAATTTGTTTGCCTTTGGCCTTTGATTTTTGATCTTTACTACTTTTTTTTCTAACGTTCATTTTGGTAAGTAATTTGTTAAATTAGTTTTTAGTACTATTTTAGGGAGAATATTTGCACACCTTGGCATTTGAACTACTAGTACATTTGAATTTGTACTTTATGTTAATATTTGAACTTTGGAATATGTCATTTTTTGTTGTTCAAAGTTGTTAGGGTTGATTTAAAAAATCTTATGTTGTTATTGCTTTTCTTTAAATTTTAGTTTCAAAATATAAATTGTTGCACACTAAACTAATAAAAATGGGGAAAATTTTAACAATAAAAAATACAAAAAAAGATCTACAGATTTGCGACGTTTGTTGTAATAAATGCCAAAAACTTTGAAAATTATATTTGTCATATTGTGGCTTCTAAAAGACGTCGCAAAATATAGAAACACTAGTGGAGTTTGTACAAAAATGCCGCTAATAGCATTACTACAATCCGACACCTCTACAGGTACCATATGTAATGGTGCTAGGTATAAAAACGCGGAAAAAAAGGTATAGAATTTAGTGGTGTTTTTTCGTACAAACGTCGCTAAATACGTTGTTCTTTTGCAACATTTGTGTTTATAGCATGCAACAATTACTTTTGCAAGCATTTTTTTTTTGTGACACTTTCATTTTTGCCGCTATTTTTTTTAACGTTTATCAACTTCACTATAAGATTTTGTTATAGTGTTAATAGATTGAATGACTACCATTTTAACTCATGAATGAAATTTCAAATTACAAAAAGCATAGAGATTAAAAATGATGATGAAATCAGATAACAAAGAGTAAATCCACAACTTATATGTAATATAAAACTAATATCATAATTCGATGTAACTATTTGAATTATGAATAAAATTTCAAGATTCTAAAAATTCAAGAATTAAAATCGTACAATTGATTAAATCTACCTCTTCCATTTCTTTTACACTTTTTTTTAATCAACAATTCTTTTCAAACACTAGTGATTAACGTGGTAATGTATTGTCTTATTTATTATCTTGAAATTCTAAAGAAGTTTGCGAGTGCAATTATAAATATAATAACAAATAACTAAAATCAAATCAATATAAATTATTTAAAAAATGATACCTTTGTGATTAAAGTTTCTATTTGCTACCTAAATCAATCAATATTTATGAAGAATTAAATTATATTTTCTTAAAAGGTTAATAAAATTTTAAAATAAATATTTATATTTTTTTTGGTGAATAAATAAACATTTATATTTAAAACAGTAAAAAATTAAATTTCTATATAAAATTATCTTAAAAATTATTTGTGAAAAAGAGTTTTAAACTTCATGAAAGGATGAAAATTAATATAAAACAAAATTTTAAACCCGAAAATGGGAACAAATTGAATAATAAAATGACATATTTGATGTAATTATATTATTTACAATCAAACTCTAAAATGAAATATAAAAAAGACTATCCGATATCTTGAATTCTTTATTCAAGAATCAAAGTTATCCGCTTAATAAATATCAGATTATAACACGTGAGTGAAAATATGATATCAAAATTTATTTATTAAAAGTTTAAATGAAGTTTTTGCTAAAATGGTAAACTCAATGGTTTAAAATTAATGAGTTTACACGTTTAGATTTTATTATGTGTTATTTTTAATTATTTTAAATAAAATAAAAATATAAAAATGTCTTCACAATAATAGAATTCGGTAAAAATTATATTTTTTAGTTATTTTTTAATTGCGTTTGTACTTAGTTGACTTGTGGCACCAACTTAATTAAAAGCTTGAATAATAGAGACAAACCTTAAAATTGTATATGAACTTTGATGCAACGTGCAATTATATATACGAAATTTTTATTTTGATTCAGTTATACACATTTGAATGAATAAATGCATCTAATTATTTTTCTACTGAATAAATATAAATGTTTGCGTATGCATTATATAAACATAAAAGATATTATATCAATACTTATGTTAATAATTTAGGAAAATAGGAGCAAATCAAAAATTCATGTAATATAATGGATATAGATTCATATTTAGTAATTAAAATATTAAATAATTTTTATTTAAATATTAGAATTTCTCATCAACCCAAGGGTACGTAGCAGTAAATTCTCCGAAAGAGTGGGGAAAAGTAACAAAACGAGGCAGCAATAAATAAAATTAAAACGACGCCTGAGAGATTCGAACTCTCGCGGGGAAACCCCATGTACTTAGCAGGCACACGCCTTAACCACTCGGCCAAAGCGTCAATTTTGGAATACTTTAAATACATAAATTTAATATTTTTATTTAAATTTCGAGATTCAACTTAATCTATTTTTTTTCCCTCCCATTTGGGAACATGGATTTCTATAGAGTTGGCAAAACAAGCCCAAACTCGAAAGTCCATTGTGCGATCCAATCTTGGAAAAATTCAAGCTTGATAGAACCCGAGTTTGGGATTGATCTAACTCGAAAAAACTTAATTTTATAACTAAACAATCATAATAGACATTAATAATTAATATAATTTTATGACATTACTTAAAATATAAATATATGATAATTCTTTTTTTAAATGTATTCATATGCCTTGCGTATTTATATTAAAATTTTATTAAGAGTAAAAGTAATTAATAATAATTTTTTATGTTAAATTATAAAGTGAGATATTTTTTTAAAACGCTAATTTAATATAAAATATTTTTAATAATAAACATATAAAATTATTAATTATTAAAATCTATAAAATTAAACTTTAATGATAATATAATAATATATTATATAAATATTACCAAAACCAATTACCTGACTTGACATTAAACCGCTATACTAAATTAGAATATTACTATTACATAATATAATATTATAATATATAACTATTACTAAAAATATTAATACATAGATAACTATTATTATAATATAGATCATAATAAAAGATATAGTGTTACCTGATATTGTAATGTTTAGTCATCGATACATATATACAAACTATTGATATACATTATATGATATGATATAGCATTAGATATAGTAGGAGGGCTAATTTTTAAATGTACGAAAACTATAGGGACTTAAAGCATATTTCAATTAGTATAATAATAAACAATAATATATAATAAGTAATATATAATGTACTACTATTATTTGTAACTATTATTATAATATAGATTATAATAAAATAGATAGTATTACATGTTAAATATTTAATAATTTATGCGTATATATAAAAACTATTAATATATGATATGATATAGCATTATATAATATAGTAGGAGGGTTAAATTTCAAATGTTCGAATAGTATAAGGACTTAGAGCATATTTCAACCAATATAATAATAAACAATAATATAATATATAATATATAATATATAGTATATAGTATATAGTGTATATATATAACTATTATTATATTATATATTATAACAAAAGATATAATATTATATAATATTATAATGTTCAATCATCGATGCATATATATAAACTATTAATATATTATATACTATATGATATGATATAGCATTATATAATATAGTAGGAGGGTTAACTTTCAAATGTACGAAAAATATATGGACTTAAAACATATTTCAACTAATATAATAATAACTAATATATAGGATACTACTATTATATATAACTATTATTATATTATACATTACAATAAAATATATAGTATTACATGATATTATAATGTTTAATATTTGATGCATATACATAAACTATATTAATACATTATATAGCATTATATAAAATAATAAAAGTGCAAACTTTCAAATATATAAAAAGTATAGAGATTTAAAGCATATTTCAACAAGTATAATAATAAAAAATATATAATGTAATACTATTATTATATTATATAGTTTATAATAAAAATATATAGTATTATATGATATTGTAATGTTTAATCATTGATGCATATATATAAACTATTAATATAATATACACCATGTGATATGCTATAGCATTATATATATAGTAGGAGGGCTGAGTTTTAAATTTAGGAAAAGTATAGGGATTTAGAGCATATTTCAACTAGTATAATATATCATAATAATTAATATTTTATGTATTACTCAACTATTATAGTATGTGATATAGTATTAATGAAATAATATATTTTATAGGTATTAATATAATAACTATTATTATATTACAGATTATAATAAAAGATATAGCATCAATAGTTATGTGTAATTTAGTAAATATAAAATACATGTTTATAATTATAACCAACATTTCATAAAATATTATTAACACCTCTCCCTTAAACCATGCAGATCGTACCTCTACTTACACCAACTGATACAATTTCGACTTTGTAAAGCAAGCCTCTTTAAGCACTAACTCGATAACTTAAATAATAGTTTAATTATAGATTAATTATTAAATAATAAAATTATTTAAAAATTATTAGAAAAACTGTAAATATGAAAATTTAGTGATATTTTACAGTATTAGAATTTCGCATCACCCCAACCCAAGCATAAATATAGAATTGAAGAAAATTTAGGCTCAGGCCCAAGGGTACCTCCCCGTAAATTCTCCAAAAGAGCGGGGACATTTTTGGCTTATGCTTTCAGGAAAACCAAACGGGGCGGAAATAAAATAATGTAACGACGCCTGAGAGATTCGAACTCTCGCGGGGAAACCCCATGTACTTAGCAGGCACACGCCTTAACCACTCGGCCAAAGCGTCGAATTTAATCTAGCTTCGTTAAAGTATGTACATAGTTGTATTATTTAGGACTGTGTTATTAATTTCCCATTACTAAGATTTAATTCGATGAATATATTTGAAAGGTCTCTCTATTATAGGGATTGGATCAAATGAGTCTCTCTACTATTAAATGGATCAATTTAAACTTTGTACTTTTTTTTTTGGGGTTGAAACCAAGGTATTCACCTTCGTGGATGCTTTTTAAAGAGGTAATCAACTGACCCTGAAATGTGCTCCATTCCCATGAGCAGGAATCAAACTCTCGGCCATATGGTTAAGGGATGAGATGAGTAACCACCACATCACACCTCACGGTTAGTCCTTAACTATTAAAAAAAAAACAAATAATGTCAAATTGGAATAGAGTTAACATTTATTGTTTAAGAAAATGTCACCACAATTATCATTTATTGTCCAACAAAACCAATATTTTTAGAGTTTTTCTATTTTTGGAAATGAAATTTTTTGTTTAGAATTGAACTGCAATTGAAGAAAAAATTCAAGACATTTTTTATGCAGCAAATGTTAACTATGCTACAATTTGGACTTATTTGATTATTTTTTAGTAGTATAGCGACTAAATTGGTCCATTTAATAATAGATGGACTAATTTGATCTAGTCCCTACAATATAAGGACCTCCAAGGTACTTTAATCCATCATTTCTTCATTAGCCATTTAACTGCTGATGACCAAAAAAGATAAAATCAAGTAGTTAGGTGACCATTTATAACTTTTTATAATTAGGTGACCCAAAAAATAAACTTACAAGAAATTAGGTGACTACCATTATAGTTTACTCTATTTTTTATGTCGTGTCCAATAAGGATTTAAAAATTGGAAATTGGATTCATTTGGATATATCATTTTTATAAATAATTTAGTTGAATTTCAATATAATATATATTTGAAAATTATTAAAAAAATATGAATTTTTTAAATTCTAATGAGTTTACAAATTTGACAAACTGATTGTTGAATAGGCATTATACAAATCTCAAAATTTTAAAAATGATAATGAATGTAACATTTGTAGGCATGTTGTGATTTAATTTGTATTGTTTTTAAAAGGTTTGTATGAAAAATAGGTGTTTAAATTCTGCATCTTTTATAGTTTAGGTAAAAGTGTTTTTTTTTTTTTGTCAAAGTAGGTACTTAAAGTATTATTCCGTTATTATTTTAAGTATCAACTTTTAACTCCGGTAAAAAAGAAAAAACTTTGAAGTGGACTTAAAATTTTAAATATTTTTAATTGGACTTAACATTTTAAATATTTAATTAAAATTGACAAATGTCATAATTTGATTGGTTCAAAGGTTTTTTTAAATTGAAGTAAATGGGTGATACCTTAAGTGGTAATGAAATAAAATTAGGTACATACTTTGATAAATAAATAAAAAACTCTAGATACCTAAATGAGAAAAGTTGCATAGTTTGAGTACCTGTTTTATATATAAACCTTTTTAAAACTAAAATAAGGTCTAATTATGAAATTTCATTGTTTCACTTTTATGAAAATTGAAAAGTTAGTCGCTCAACTTTAATTTATTAGAATTTGATTCTTGTATTTTATGAAAATTAATAAATTGCTCCAATTGGTTAATAGTATTAAACATTCCGGTTAAATTGTTGACTTGAACATCAATCCTTCAACCATGTTTTTAGTGTAATGAAATAGCAAAAACCAACAAACCAATACTTTATATGCAACAAATTAACAATAAACAACAATTAAGCACACGTGTTTTACCGGTAACTAAACTAATTTTTTAATTTTCGTAAATTACACAAATCAAATTCTGATAAACTAAAGTAGAGAGACTAACTTTTTAATCATCACAAAATAGAAGGATGAAATTCAGAATTAAAAATTGTAAATGTAAGTCAAAATATCCAATTACGCCACTAATTCAATGGTAAAACTTATACGAGTTTTAAGTTATTGGCATAAGATCTGAGATTTGATCCTCGTGTTTGTAACCTTTTTTTTTGATGTAATATAATTGCTTACTTGTATTAACAAATTAACGTGTTTCGACTTTTTAAGAAACAATAAAAATATATATAGTTAAAAACTCATAATCCGAAATTGATATATTATGAATAAGATAAAAAATTCAACATATTTTTACAAATAATTTTTAAAAATGATAAATGAAAAAACAAATTTTAATATATTTATATTAAAAGGGCCTACAAAAGAATGTGAACCCACATGATGAAATAAAAGGCAGACAAAAAGCTACCCAACAAAAGGCAAATTGAAAAAGTAATGGCTTAAAAGGTAGCAATTGAAGGGTCAAAACTATTCATAAATATGCAAAACTAAATAAATAATGATATCATTACATTAATAGAATAAGATTTGTCCAAATTAAATAATAATAATTTGTTTGTTTAATTTTAAATCATCACTAAAAATATTATTTTAATTATGGGTAAACTATTAAAATGTCACTTTTATTTATCTCAGGTTATATTTTAGTCACTTATGTATGAAATGTTACGTTTTAGTCACTTGCGTTATCGCATTTTAATATTTTAGTCACTGAGCCGTTAATTGTCGTTAATGGTGTAACGGTAAGATAACGTGGCACGTTAAATCATCATTTCAAACAAAAAATTTAGGTTAATTTATACAATCGGTCCCCATTTTTTTCATTTTGAGCAATTTAATTTTTTTCTTTTATGTTCTTTTAACTTTCTTTTTTTTATTATTATTTTCTTTTGCTTCTCCCTCTATTTTTCTCCCTTATCCATTTCTTTTAACGTAGTTTTTCTATGTTTAAAACTAGTCCTTCTACTTTTACTTTTTTAAAATAATTTTAATTTTTTCGAGTGAGGCGAGCTTGTAGACTAGTTTTAACAAATGAAAAACATAGAAAAGCTACATTAAAAGAAATGAAGAATGAATGAAAACAAAGGGAGAAGCAGAAGATAATGGAAAATAAAGAGGAAAAAAAAAAGAAAAGTTAAAAGAATATAAAAGAAAAAAATTAAATTGCTCGAAATGAAATAATATAAGGACCAATTGTAGAATTTAACCTAAAATTTTTATTTGAAATGATAATTTAACGTGCCACATCAGCATACTGTTACACTGTTAACGGTAATTAATGGCTCGGTGACTAAAATGTTACAATATGACAACGTAAATGATTAAAACGTAACATTTCAAATATAAGTGACTAAAATGTAACATGGGACAAACAAAAGTGATTGTCTTAATAATTTGCCCTTTAATTATTAAATAACATTTTATGAATATGAAATACAAATAATCCAATCTTTAAACAAATTATATCAAAATCTTGAATAGCTCTGACTCATCTTTCCTATTAAAACCTTAACTTTTTGTACCCCATATATATATATATATATATATGGGACAAATTATGTTATTAGTCAATGTATCATGCGTAAATTATTAATTTAATCTTTTTAATATGATTTAGTTTCTTTTTTTTTTTTAATTTTGAAATTTCAATCTTAACTCAAATAGAAGTAATTAAATTTGTTAAGTTAAATTTTGATATTTCCAAAATCTTATATGACAAACATATTATCACATGTGCAAAGCTATATATATTCACATAGTACTAGAAAAGTTATGCTATTCTAGTTAATTGATTTAACAACTACCATTTGAATCAAGATTAAACTTCAAACTTTGAAAAGTACAAAGATTGGAAATGATCAAATTGGAAAACATAAAACTAAATCCACAACTTCCACATAGTACAAAACTAATAACATAAATTGGGTTAAAGTATGGTATTTGTCCTTGTACTACGCCCCAAATCGGAATTTAATTCCTATACTTTTTTTATGAATTTTGTCCCTTTACTTCCAGATATCAAAATTCAAGTTTAATAGTTAACATAATTAAAATTTTTCGTTAAATTTGTTGGTGTGACATTTTGAAAAAAAAAATATTCACTTGGTAGCCACGTAATTAAAAGAATAATGTTGTAATGAATCTAAATTTAACAAAATAATTTTAACAATGTTAACAATTGAACCTAAATTTTGATATATGAAAAGTATAGGAATTAGGGACTGAATTCATAGAAATAAAAGTATAAAGACTAAATTTCAAATTTATGAATAGTATAGGAAGTTATGGTATGTTTTAACCCATAATTTCGCGTAACATATTTAATTTCCACTATTTGTGTCTGGACTAAATTTTCAAAAATTGAAAAACACTTGAATTAAAATTAACGAAAGTAGAATATAATGACTAAATCCACAACTTATACATAATATAAAGATTAATAGAAAAATTTGACCATATCGTTGTGTCAACTTCCTTCTATATTGCACATGTTCTTTTAGGGATAAAGCAATATTTAATCCCTAAACTTTGTAACTTTTCTCAACTTGGTCCTTTTTTTTTTTTATATTAACCATGGATCTTGATAATTTTTCCTAATTTAGTTCTTGTGCTTAGATTCCATTGAGGTGTGATGATGTAATACTATGCAATTACACAATGTGATCACTTGAAATTATAAAACTATATAATCTAAAAAATGCAAAAAGAAAAAATAAATTCTAAATAAATTTTAAAAATTTTCAAGTAGTGATGCGACACACTCTTAGAGTGTCATATTATCATACTTTAATGGAACCCAAAATTATAGACCAAATTAGAAAAAAGTTGTCAAGTTCAAGGATTAATGTTGACAAAAAAATTAGGGACCAATGTGAGAAAAGTTGTCAAGTTCAGAAACTAACGATTGTTTTATCCATTTTCTTTAATCTATAATTATTTTCAATAGTAAACTACATAATTGGTCACTCAACTTTTATAAATTTTCATTTTGGGCACTGAAAATAAAAATTGCAAATTAAGCACTATTGTTAAAAATAGTTTTCATTTTAGTCACCTAACTTCAATAAGTTTTCATTTTGGTCGCCCGTTATTAATTCAATGTTATTGTACACTCATTTTAGTCACCTAATGTCAATAAGTTTTTATTTTGGTCACCCATTATCAATTCAGTGTTATTGTACACTCATTTTAATCACCCAACTTTAATAAGTTACCATTTTGATAACTCATTTTATATTTTTAAAAAATAAATTTACTTTTTTTTTATAATTAATTTTAATTTTTCAAAAAGAAAACTTGAATTTTTATACGAAAACTCATTTTATCTTTTTGATTCCCTTTATATTTTTAGAATTAATTTTAGTTTTTTCAGTAAAAGAGAGAATTTCACATTGAATTATCTGAGTTTTTATAAGAAAATTTAATTTTTTTATAAGAAAAACTAATTTAACTTTTTAATTTCCTTTATTTTATCTTTTTAATATTATTAATTTTATTTTTTACCAAGGAAAAACATTATGTTTTTAGAGGGAAAAATCAATTTATCCTTTTTAATTTGATTTAATTTTATCAATTTATCCTTTTTAATTTATTTTATTTTTATCATTTTTAGAATTGCTTTTAGTCTTTTCTAATAATAAGGGGAAACCTTGGGTTTATTCGGGGAAAACTTGAGTTTCTTTAGGGAAAAAATGGATTTTTACAGAAGTGTTTCATATTTGCATTCATATTTCATTTAACCAATAAGATTTATTGATTCGTTTTGTAACATCATTAACCCAAAAGCCTTGTGATACTCAATTTGCATTGTGTCATCATGTATACATTTACATTCAATTAATCAAATCAACATTATTTATCCATTTTCATATCAATTAACATAATCAATCACATATTTAATGGTTTGTGACATTTATTAGCTGGACACAAATTCAAGACCAGGTACATAGATTAAAACCCCAACACTCCAATATAGTTATACTCTGTGCTCATTTTTACATTCCAAGTAATATGTGCTCAACACTTCATCCATATTTAACTCAAGTAACATGTGCTTCGTGTCTCATCGGAACATAACCGAATTAATATACGTCTGGTGTTTAGATACAGGGAAAAACTTGGTTTCATCTCCATAGTTGAAAAACTCAAATTCATATAAAAATCCATTTATTTTGATTTTTTTCTAAAAAATAAATGAGTGACCAACGTAAAAACTTATTAAAGATGAGTGACAATATTAGTGTGCAATAACATTGAATTTACAGGTTAATCGAAAGACAATTTACTAAAGTTTGACGACTAAAATGAGAAAGGCTATTAATAACAATGCCCAATTTACAATTATTTTTTTTATTTTTAGTACCTGAAATGAAAACTTGTGAAAATCAAAGGACCAATTGAAAATTTACCCTACTTTCAAATACTAATGACCGAAGTGATAAAGTATTATTTGGTTTATTATTTTAAAATTTTTAAAGAATTTATGAGTACCTGCAATCATATATAATATGTTGGAAAATTTTAAAGAATGGGATTAATCATTAGCGTCCACGATATCTACTTCGACTTTAAAAATTATTTAAAAACATTAAAATAGAAATATTTTAAATATTTTTTTTTTGGCACTTATACAAATAATATTCTTGATTCATTAACACCTCTGTCAACATCATGATTACTGTTTTTTAATTAAATAAATAAGATAATCTACTTCTATTTCACATTGGAAAACAAAACGTTGATGTCACTCAATCTTAATTTGACATGTTGAAAAAGTTGTGTCCACATAAATAAGTTCACATTAAACACATTTCATTCCGTCCAAACCAAATATCCTCTTTCCAGTTTTGCTTCCAATCCTATCATCAAAGCCAAATCTTAGGATTTTTATTTTTTATAAGAATATTTAAAATATTTTATATTTATTTTAAGTTTTAATTATATTATGTAAGATGATATGTTAATTTGTGATAATTTAGTTGAATTCAATTTTATTTATTTTGATAAAATGGATTTTATATCATGACTTTGGACGGTGTTTGGTAAAATTTGAAGATTAGGGACAACTGTTAATTTAGTTTATTTTGGGATTTTGATTATTTACATTTTATTTTCAAATCAAATTTTATCCTATTTGAATTCATGTTGATTGGATCGAATTTTTTAGTTGGAATAAAAAAAGGTATTGAATATTTTTGCACTTGAATTTGGGACTTGTATATATTTGATATCTAAACTTGGATTCTATAAGTTAAATTAGTATTTTTTATTGATATCTGGCTGGATTTGGATGGGCGATTAGTTGCGGTGCGGTACGTTTAGCTTACTTTTTGTCTCACGTTACAGTATCGCTACAGTATTTAATCTCACATGTTTTTACACTAACCGAAAGTAAATGCACTGCCCATCCAAACCCGCCAATACGGCTAGTTTTTTGCCTAACAACCAACATAATGTTAGCACGTGCATAAAATATTAAAAAATACTATATTTCTGAAAATTTAAAATTTAAAAAAATAAGAAATTTGTTTTTTATTTATTAATTTTCCATGCAAAATGAACTTGGCCAATCCTTGTCCATGTTTATTTTAAATGTTTTTTTTTAGTAATTTTATACTTTTTACAATTTAAAAAATAAAATATATATTTTTAAAAATGATGTATTTTATGAAAATTTCATTTTTCTATATTTTAAGCATTTTCTTGAATTTTAGGCTTTTATTTATTTTTTATTTCAACTGCACAATGAATTTGGCCAATTGGTTGTCCATATACAAATAAATCTAGACAACCTTTTGTTCGTATTCATTATGACCGGGTATTGCTCTAATATTTTTATTTTTTTAATTTCAAAAAAATAATAATATAATTTTTTAAATAAGTTGTATATTTTAAAATAATTTAAATTTTATTACTTAAAAATTTTAAGATATGGGATTTAATTTAATTTTATTACTTAAGTAATAAAAAAATATTTAAAAATGATTTGTAATCATTATTGTTTAAATCTTGAATAAGAAATAAATTTATTTATTAATTAATATAAATTAAATTTATTTTAGATCTAGAATTTATCTTAAAAATATTTATATTATTATTTTTAAAATTATAGAAAATAAAAAAATTACTAGAGAAATACATGATCCCAATGAACCTTGACAAATGGTTGTTTACATTCATTTATATCTGGACAACCATTTATCCTAGTGCAGTTGAAATAAAATAAAACAAAATTCTAAAATTCAAGAAAAATTCTTAAAACATAAGAATAAAAATTGAAAATTTCATAAAAATTGAAATTTATTTAAAAATATACTTTAATTTTGAAATTATAAAAAAAATATAAAATTGTTAAAAATTTAATTTGGACAACTTTTTGTCTAGGTTAATTATGCATGCGAAAAAAATCCTAATTTTTTATTTTTTTTAAATTTTTAAAAGTTATTTTTTTATTTTTTATGCCACGTCAACATTATATTGGTTGTTAGGTCTGAAACTAGTGGTATTGGTCAAGTACCAATAAAAAGTATCAACTTGGCATACGGAATCCAAGTTTAGGTATCAATTAAGTTAAAAAAAAGTTTAGGTACCATGTAGATACAAGTTGCCAAGTCTAGGGGCTAAAGTGTACATTAACCCTAAAAAGTGGCATACCCTATCTTGAATATTGTGTAGTGATAAAACAACATCTAGTCCCTTAAATTAGTTTTTTTTAATTTGATCCCTAAATTTTGTTGGTTCACATTAATCTCGAATCTTAGCAACTTTTCCCAATTTTTTCTCAAAACTTAGTTTTTATTTTGGGGGTACAAAGAGAAGGATTAAACCATAACTTAAACTATTTGTGGCCAAGTCATTCCAAAATAATCATCACATATTGATTGTAAGACTTCATCCGACGGTTGCATGAAAAAATACCTACTCACCGATCTTGAGAACACCATTGATGCTAACCCATCAGCTATCTTATTACCCTCTCTGAAGGTATGAGTAACTTTAACAATCTAAAAAAATTGGAACATGTCACTCTAAGATTATATCACGTTATTATATGAGAATTTAAAAAAATTATATAAAATTTAAAAAGATGCAAAAAAAAAGATAAAAATAATATATAATTTAAAATTGTTAAAAAATTCAAGTGAAATAAGACACAAATCTCATAACATAATATTATTGTACGTTAACAAATTTTAAGTTTAGAGATCAAATTTAGAAAAATTATAATAAAAAAAAATTCACATTGCAAACAAGTTCTTATCTGAATATCATTCCTCCCTCGATAAAGACTAAGCTCATTGTAAATATATATTTCGTTCTCTAAAAAAAGGACAATAAAAAAGTCAAAACTAATCAATCAGGCCGGGGTATTTTTTGTGGGGTCCACCCGCAGAGTCCTTGTGATCCAAATCACGATGATGATCTGACGGCTGAAATCATGGGTAGTAACATTGGACCACAATTGAAAGTGTTCTGTGGTCCAGCGTGTAGCAGATTTTCTACGTTTGTTGATTTGCTATTTTGCTGTATAATATTTATTAGACTGACCAAAAATGCTGGACGGTGCCAGTGATTTTGCTGTTTCACTTTTATGTCATCCCTTTGAAATCAATAATTTTATATTTTTATAATAATATTATTAATTAATTCAAATAATTATTAATATTAACTATTTTAATTAAAATATTATAAAAAGTGTTAAAAAAAACACACTTTCAACATAATAAAAGTCATTGATGAGTTGGTCAATAAACATGCCCATGAGCCAAGTAGCACACTCGATCGGCCTAACTTGATTAGGGTCAAGTTTGGACAAAAATTTTTTAAACTTATATTCAATTTAACTTGATTTTAAATTAAATAAAAATTTTAAAATATCTTTATTTTAAATTTAATTATAAGATAGATAAATATTAATAGAAAAAAGTTATTTTTAATATTTATTACTTTTAAATAACGGTACAAAGATTTTGGATAGATCAAATTAGGCTTGAAATTTTTTAAAATACAAGCATCAACCCAACCCGACAAATGGATAGTTCTTGTTTTTAAGAAAATTTTAAGTCAGTATTTAACTGAAATAACTAATTATATTAACTGGCTAATAATATTTAAAAATAAATAGATTAAATTATGTTAAAATAAAGTATATGAATTATGAACTAAATAAAAGATTTAAGCATAATGAAGGGACGAAAACCAAATTTGACTCTTTTAGAACTATGGTGTCAGGCGTCATTCTTGGGAATAATCTCATGTGTATGATCTCATTCTATTCTCATGGCCTTTTTTTTTATTCAATTTGGATAATAATTGAATGTACCAGTTCGGTTTAGGTTTAAGTTCATAACTCATAAGTTAAAAATAGTAATTATTCATTCACAAACAGAAAAATAAAGTAATTATTCTTTACCAAAAAAATGTAATCATTTAAATTGAATTAAATGTGTCAAATTAGTTAAAATTTAAAAACTCTATAAAAATATTTTTATTAAAATTTTCATATAAAATTTTTATTACATTTTTTTATTCCACGAATAGTTTTAAACGTGTTTTTTTCAAATATTTATATTTTTAATATTTACCATACTCCTATAAAATATTTCTTTATTAAAATAGTTACTTGTATACTTTTACATATTTTTTATTAACAATTATTCTATACATGGTTAGTTTAATAATGAAAAAATATTTGATTTACTATTAGTGGAGTTTTTAGACTCCACGAGTAAGATTAAGGGATTGATAATTATTCTATAGGGTATAGTAAAATATTTAAAAAATAAATATTTTAAGAAAAAGAGTCAGTGATAATTTTTTAATATTGCTTGTGGAATAAAAATATATATATATATTGTCAATATACTAAATATTAACCCTTTAATAAAAAGCATCCACAAATAGATTTAAAATAATTTCACGTATCTTTATTAAAAAAAACATAAGTGATCATGACAATCGTCTAAATTTGAACTTTTTTATTTTTTTTAACTTGTATAGAGCAATGTTTAAAGCTTTTGTCATACACACACGTTTGTTACGCGTTCGAATTATTACCTCCATCCTTACCCCCAATATTATACGAAAATTTATTATATTTTTACAACTTATAATCTTTTTTATTTTAAAATATACTCCAAATTCCTATACTTCTCATACATTTTGAATTTAATCTTTCTAATTTTATTTCTAGAAATTTAATCCCTATATTTTTTAGATTTCAATCCAAGTCTAATTATTAATATCATAAAAACTATTCTGTTAAATTTATTGTTGTGACATTTCGAAATAAAAAAAATACTTACTTGATAGTCATGTAACAAAAAAAAAGACGTTGTAATGAACTTAAATTTAACAGAATAATTTTAACAACGTTAACAATTGGACTTGTATTTTAAATATAAAAAGTAGAGGAATTAAAATCCTTGAAATAAATATAGAGGGACTACATTCCAATATATATGAAGTGTACAAGGACTTGAAGTATTTTAATGATATAATATATTTGGATAAACTACTTTGTTAGTCACTTAACTATTAATAAATTTCTTTTTTTTTGGTTACCCAACTAATCCAATTTGTCTTGTTTTTTTTGTCACCAACCGTTAAATGGTTAACACGAAGATGATGCGGTAGTTCTTAAAACTAGCATAATAGCAACTTTAATCCTAAAAAACTATATATTGTGTCAATTTAGTCTTGATTTTAAAAAAAATTAACTCTCAATATTTACACATTGTGTAATTTGTTCTTTTTTGTAGTTTTTTTGGTTACCCTCATCTAAAAAGCTAAAAAAACAAATTTATCAATTAATTTCAATAAAAAATATACCAAAAATAGGAACACCCAAAAATCCTAGATAATAATTTTCATATTTTCTCATTCTTTTAAAAATAAACCCTCAATTTGATTTAAAAAAAAAAGCAAGATTGCAAAAAGATCATGTTACACAATATGTAAATATTGAGGGCTAAATTTGTTATCAAGTCAATTTTAAAAATTACCAAGTTATCTTTCCATTAGTAATTTAATTGTCGGTGACCAAAAAAGAAAAAAAATCAAATAATTAGATAACTATTTTATAATTTTATATAATTGAACATAAAAAAAAAGAAAAAAAACTTAATAAGAGACTACCAATATAGTTAATCCAAGATATTTAGACCCATTTTTTTCCGCAATCAAAGGAAAAATAAGAAGTTTCGAGTGGACAAATTAGCTAAGAAAATGAATGATCCATGCCGCAATGATTCCCCCCCACCCCCCATAAATTATACTTTACAGTAATTTTCTTTTTCAATATATTGTCCTTTTATAGCATTAAGAAATATATTGTATATTGTATCAATGTTCATTGGTGATAATGGTAAATCACATAGATTTTAATTACCAATTATCAATCATTTATCATTTAAAAATTTTAAAATAATTTTCATATTTATATTTTTATAAAATTAAATAATAATTTTTTATTAGTTTAATATTGATTCAAATTTTTATTTTGGAATTTGGTATTGGACAATGTATAATAATTAGAGGTACTCATGGGTCGGGTCGAGACGGGTTTAGGTCGATTTTAAGCATGATATTAATATATTTTATGATTGTCTAAGCCCAGTCCAGCCCGAAATTTGAGCCTGGAATTTTGCTCAAATTCATACATATTTGTAAAAGACTAACCCAAGTCCATTTTAAGCTCTCCCATATTATTTTTTATTTTTTAAAATATTTATATTATATATTTTAATATTTAATAATTGTGTACATTTTTCATTTGTTGAATTTTTTTATATAGTCATCTTAATATTATTTTAATGTTTACATTAGTGTAATATTATATATTTATTTTTTAATGTGTTCTAAATTACAAATATAAAGTATTATAAACTTAAAACGGGTCGGGTAGGATCAGACTCGGGTCTTGAATGTTCAAGTCTGAGCCTGACCCATATTTTAAATGGGCCTTATTTTAAGCCTAAGCTCATTTTTCGTGCTTAAATTTTTATCCAAACTCTTTCAAAATTTGAGCAAACCTTTAAGCCTGGACAGATAGCCTAACTAATCAACAAGTCTAATAATAATATACCAAAAAAAATGTTTAACATTAGATTTGATGTAATTTTAAATAATTTAATAAGCACAAGCAATTAATAGACCTAAATAATAATTAAATAAAAGGTCAAAGTTATTAGAAAATAAAGAATGGTCAATTAGAATGATTACAATTAATTTAACCCAATCTTTACGCATAGACAGAACAAATGTAATTATTTGGACCGACGGCTGTATAAACTATGATTAATAAAATTGATTAAATTAAAAGTTGATTATTATTATTGTTTAAAAATAATTAATTTGTAAATGAAAACATAATGAGTTTTTATTTCTAGGTGACCAAGAGTGCTTGCAAGAGTCCTAGAGAAAGCAATAACTGCTGCGACTTGGGATGGCGGGAAGCAGTGGTGACAATCGAAAAGATAGAGATGAGATTTCTTTACTAGCAGAGGAACTGGTTCAACTATCTGTTAAAGGGTCTACTATTAAACCAGGTGAAAAACCATCTTTGATTTGTACAATCTGGACAAAAAAGTTTTACAACCCAAAGAGTTTCAAAGCACAGATGCGAAGTATATGGAAGACAAAAAAGAAATTTAAGATTCAGATGGTCGGGCAGAATTTATTTATGATTATGTTTGAGTTAGAAGAGGATTTGGAGATTGTAAAAACCATTTTTTTGGAAAAAACGGGAATCGACTTTGGTTTTGAAAACGAAAATAAAACGGGAGTCACCACCAATCATTTTTTGCTGAGGTGTGATCAGGTCACCTTGTAAACGATTGTTTTTAATAAACAATTTGATTTATCAAAACAAAGATTTCGGTCTACGAAATTCAGAAAACGGGTTCGGGAGTCGGTTACGCACGAGTAAGGGTTAGCATCCTCGATGCGCCCAAAATCGGTACCTAATTGATAAAATCATGTCCTAATGCCAAAAATTTGAAAAGATTTTAAAATACAAATCCTTTAGAAAATGTTTGCATAATTCGAATTAGATATCGAAATTTTCTTGTTCCGAAAAGATGAAATATCACATCCTGCACGATAAGACACGATGTTTCAATCCTCGATACCAAGATCATTTCATGATTTCCAAAATTCATACGTTGCGATTTCAAAAGGATATTCCAGTATTTGGCCAAACCGAAAAATCGAAACCCAGCATGATTGGGCACGATTCCTCGAATGTCCAAACACAAAATATTGCCTTATTTAAGGAAACACGGTCAAAACCTTAGAAAGATATTTAGTCATTTAGACGAACAGGAAATCGAGACCCAGCACGATTAAGCACGATTCCTCGAACTTCTAAATACAGAATATCGATCATTTTAAAACTTGATACATCGAATAAAGGTTAATGAGACAAGTAGTAATACAATGCTACATGCATGACAGGATAAATACATTAATAATAATGATATGGAATTCAAAAATAGAATGAGCAAGATAAAATATATAGCATAAATTTGGAGTAAATAAATAAGGACATGTAATGATAATAATATAAAACAACAATAATACTATATTAATATGAACAATACGTATATATAATATTAGTGGTAAAAATAGAATAATAAAAACTATAATGATGAAAATAATAGTAGTAATGAAAATAATATTAATATAGATGGAAGTAGAAATATATAAAAATATAATAATAATATTAGTGGAAATAGAAGTATATACATAAAATAATATAAGTATAAATAGATAAATAAAAATTAAATCAATAATAATAGTATTAAACTAAGAAAATAAATATAGATGTAAATATAATAATAATAATAATAATAATAATAATAAAATAATAGTAGTGAAAATAATAGTAATAAAAATAGTAATACTAATAATAATAGTATAGTATAGCAATAAATAAATGATAATAATAGTAAGAATAATAATATAATAATAATAATAATAAGGTAGAAAGAATAATAATAATAATAATAATAATAATAATAATAATAATAATAATAATAATAATAATAATAATATGTTAATATAATAATAATGTGATAATAAGATAAAAATAATACAACATAATAGAATACTAAATGTAAAGTAGTAAATAAGGTTAAAACATTTAATAAAAAAATAGGTGAAAATAGCAAAAAAGGACCTAAATTGAATCAAGACAGAATATCGGGGTCAATTTGAAAATAAAAGGGGAAGGAAGGGCCTCATTATAATGCGCTAAAAACAAGGAGGATCATTTGGGCAATTATCCCTGGCCTCTATACGATGCGTTTTGCGCGGGATGAGATTGGAACAGGAGAAAATCCGTTGGGGCAGATTTGAAAATAGCAGAAACTGGATTAAAAGAATGAAAAATGCGGAAGGGCCAAATATGCAAATAGACCCTTCCATAAAAACACGCGGATCCCTTCGGGTACTGGGTCGGGTCACACGCGGGTCGCCTTAAACGGCGTCGTTTTGGCAGACGGATTCAAGGCCTAAAACGGCGTCGTTTTGATTGTTTATAAAAGCTGATTTTTTTAAAAAAAATTCATTTTTGCTGTTTCAGCTAAAAATAAAGGGTAGGGCTTCCCAGAATGCTCTCTGCCCTCCCTTCTCAGGCCTGCTATCCGGCCGATATTTCGGCACCGGACCACCGCCGGCCACCGTACACGGTGGTCGAAATTCCGGAACAGGTAAAATTTTTTCTTTTTTCCTTTTTTTTTATATATTATATATGTATATGTATATGATTTTGAAAGAAAAAAATGAAGAAATATTTATATGGGTACTGTTTCGAAAAAAAAAGAAAATAAGATGAAAAATAAAAGATTAAGACCTTAGCCCGTTTCTGATTTTTCTTGTTTTGATCTGCTCGCTGTTTTTTGTGTTTAAATCTCTTCTTTTTTATTTTAAAAAAAACTTCCTTTTACAATGGGTCTAGTATGGCTTTTATAACCATTTTTACATGCTTTCTGTCACTTCTCTTTTATTGTTTGCAGGCGACAGCGCAAGTGGCGATGGCGGTGGCTTGGCGGCGGACAAGACTGCTGGCGGCGTCAGAGGCTGGGCAAGTGGCCCTATGTGCGGCGCACCTAGGGTTTGTGTTTTGTTTTTTTCTGATTAGGGTTAATTTTGGGTATTGGGCTAGGTTTTTTTGGTTTGGGCTGATTGGGTCTTTAGTGGGTTAGTCTGTTTGGTTTAATTTGTGGGTCCGGGTCTGCTTGGGGTTGTATGGGTTGGTTACAAATGTTGTAGAATGGGCCGGGCAAAAAATGGGTTGTACAGCTGCCCCTCTTTGCTCGTTGTCGTGTAATGAGAATGGAGCAAAGACTTTTAAGAAAGACCCATTTTGCCCGGTCTCGTAGAGTCTTGACTTCTTTGGTGCTTCTCTTCTTCAAGTAGTCTCATTCCAGTCCACTGCATCCTGCTTCCTTGATCCACTCCATCGCCACTTCGGAGAGATAGGACATATAGCTTCAATTTGCTCCTGCTGCAACTTCAAGGGGATGAGATCTGTTTATTTTTACTTGCTTCACTGTGACTTCAGGGAGACAAGACTTGCAATCTTCAGCCAACTCCACTACTGGTCAGGGAGATAGGACTATGGCTTAAATCATGTTCCACTACTGTTTAGAAAAACAAGATTTGCCTTCGATCTTGTCCCACTACTATTTAAGGCGACAAGATCTACAATCTTCAACCTATTCCACTGTTGGTCAGGGCAATAGGACGATCTTCAACCTATTCCAACGTTGGTCAGTGGCAATTGGACAATCTTCAACCTATTCCACTACTGGTCAGTGGCAATAGGATGGTCTTCAACCTATTCCACTGCTGGTTAGTGACAATAGGACAATCTTCAACCTATTCCACTACTGGTCAGAAATATAGGATTGTGGCTTAAATCGTGTTCCCTACTGTCTAGGGAGACAAGATTCGCCTTCGATCTTGCCCCACTACTGGTTAGGGCGACAAGATCTACAATCTTCGACCTATTCCCTGCTGGTCAGGGAGATATGATGGATTTGTTGTTGTTACTATATTGTCCTCTAGGGAACCTGTCCTGTAGAATCGGTTTCATATGCTCATGTTTATGCCAAATGATTAGGATGCTACGTTCAGAATGAATCAAATGCTTCTAACTAAATGATATTATGACATTTGTATGAATGCAAAATGTCATGAGAATGATGATGTACGAATGCAAAACGAAATGATCCCCTTTTTTAATGCTTAGGGTTGTCTTTGTTCGTTTGCTCGTCAAGGTCACGGCACAGACGCAATATCTCGTTTGATATCTTTGATAGAGAATCTGGGGAGATGGTCATGATTTTAAACTCCTCTTTTTCGATTGTTTCCCAACCCTAGGCGTGGTGGTTCTGGACAACAGTCCTGTTTTAGTTTCCTGCGCTGTTTAGAGACTTCCAGAGTAATAAGCAGAACTCCTTTTATGGAAGCATTATAGGTCCATCGACCGTTATTTCAATTGCAAATAGCTTAAAAGATTTAAATGATGGATAACACTGGAATTTATGAAGAATAGGATTGGATTGATCAATAAAAGCGAATCATTATTGGAATACAAAAATAGGTAAAAAGAAAAAGTAAGTACCCCAGATATCGCAGTCTGAGCTTCACTATCCAATCTTCTGAAGATCATTTTGAGCTGAATAGATGTTGGGAGGTCTACAGTGCTTTGTAGATGTCCTGAGGTGTAACATTCCTCTCATTTTGCTAACTCTGAGAGAACAAAATCGTCACATACCCCTTCTTTTGTTAGAATTTAAGCAGCCCTTGTCGAGTTTTCGACTCAAATCCCCTTTGGTCTCAAAGCACCTTTTGCGGGTTTTCGCTTTGGCCTCTCCGATTTTTTTTTATATCTTAAAGCGCCCTTCGCGGGTTTTCACTTTAGCCTTTTCCTTCTTCAAGCATAATACTTCTTGACTGAATCCGAATTTATAAGATTTGATAAGTTTTTCCCATCCATCTTGGCCAAGATCAGTGCTCGTCCAGAGAAAGCCTTTTTCACCACATAAGGTCCTTCCCAATTTGGCATCCATTTCCCTCTGAAATCCTTTTGTATGGGGAGGATATTTTTCAAAACTAAGTCTCCCTCGTGGAATTCTCTTGGGCGCACCTTTTTGTTGTACGCTCGCATCATTCGCTTTTGTTACATCTGACCACGACGGGTAGCTTTCAGCCTCTTCTCTTCAATCAAATTTAACTGATCCTATCGAGCTTGGATCCATTCTGCTTCATCCAACTTCAATTCGGACAAGACTCGAAAGGACAGAATTTCAACCTCGATGGGTAAAACTGCCTCAATTTCGTAAACCAGTAAGAAATGAGTTGCCCCAGTGGAGGTTGTAACCGATGTCCGATAGGCGAAAAGGGCAAATGGTAACTTTTCGTGCCAATCTCTGTAAGTCTCAGTCATTTTCCCCACTATACTCTTGATGTTCTTATTAGCTGCTTCCACTGCACCATTCATATTTGGGCGATATGGTGACAAATTGTGGTGACTGATCTTGAATTACCTGCAGACCTCTGCGATCATTCTGTTGTTCAAGTTTAACGCATTATCAGATATGATCTTCTCAGGCATTCCATAATGACATATGATTTCCTTTTTTAAGAACCTGCTGACTGCTGATTTTGTCACATTAGCATATGAAGCGGCCTCTACCCACTTAGTGAAGTAGTCGATTACCACGAAGATGAACCGATGTCCATTAAAAGCTTTTGGCGATATTGGTCCAATGACATCCATGCCCCACATAGAGAACGACCATGGAGAGGTCATAACATGTAGAGGTGAAGGTGGTACGTGAATCTTGTCCCCATAAATTTGGCACTTATGATATTTCTTGGCGTAATCAATACAATTTCTTTCCATGGTAGACCAGTAATACCCGAATCTCATGATTTGTCTAGCCATCGTGAAACCATTGGCATGTGTTTTGCAGACACCCTCATGGACTTCTTCTAGGATTTTCTTCGCCTCGGCGGTGCCAACGCATCTCAGTAGTACTTGATCCTTTCTTCTTTTGTACAGGATCTCTCCATCTAAGACATAGTCACATGTTAGTCTTCTCAAAGTCCTCTTGTCGTTCTCAGTCGCTTGATCCGGGTGTTCGTGATTTTTCACGTATTGTAGTATATCGTGATACCACGGATGATCATTTTTCTCTTCTTCTTCGACGTTGTAACAATGAGCCGAGGTATCGTAAATACTCATTTAGATATGTTTCATATCCTCTCATTTGTTTACTCGAACCATGGAAGCCAAAGTGGCCAGAGCATCAGCCATCTGATTTTCGTCTCTTGGCAGATAACTGAAAGTGAAATCGTCGAACTCCTTGATCAATCCTTGGACCAATCTCTTGTATTCGACCAACTTGAGATCTCTCGTCTCTCATTCTCCTTTAAGTTGATAAATTACCAATGCAGAGTCTCCATATACTTCTAGTACCCTAATTTTACGTTCTATAGCGGCACAGATACCCATGATACAAGCTTCGTATTCTGCCATATTGTTTGTGCAATCAAAATCCAATTTACAAGTAAATGGTTAATTATCTTCGTTTGGGGATATTAGAACTGCCCTAATTCTATTGCCCACAGCATTCGATGCCCCGTTGAAGTTCAGTTTTCAAGGACGATCTTCTGGGGTGCCTTCTTCGATATTTGCCATGTACATTAGGTCTTCATTAGGGAAATCGAAGTCCAAAGGCTCGTAATCTTCTAGAGCTCTACTAGCTAGAAAATCCGCTATTGCACTCCCTTTCACCGCCTTTTGGTTTACATAAACTATATCAAACTCAGAAAGTAAAATTTGCCATCGGGTCATCCTTCCATTCAAAGCAGTCGACTCCATCATATATTTCAGAGGGTCTAGCTTCGAGATGAGCCAAGTTGTATGATACAACATATACTGCCTCAATCTCCGAGTTGTCCAGACCAAGGCACAACACAATTTCTTAATTGGTGAGTACCTTGTTTCACATTCAGTGAACTTTTTACTAATGTAGTATATTGCATTTTCTTTCTTTCCTGACTCTTGACCAAGCACACATCCTATTGAATTATCAAGTACCGTCAAATAGAGGATTAATGGCTTATCTGGATTAGGCGGTGTCAACACTGGGGCATTGGACAGGTATTGCTTCACTTTGTCAAAGGTTTTTTGGCATTCCTCATCCCATGCACCTAAATTGTGTTTCTTAAGAAAACGGAATATGGGGTCACATTTCTCAGTCAGTTGTGAAATGAACCGGGCAATATAGTTTAATCTTCCTAGAAAACCTCAAACTTCTTTTTGGGTGCGCAGCGGAGGCAGTTCTTGTATTGCTTTGACTTTTCTAGGTCAACCTCAATCCCCCCTTTCACTGACTATAAATCCTAACAGTTTCCCTGATCTAGCTCCAAAAGTACATTTTATTGGGTTAAGCTTTAGTTGGAATTTCCTCAACCTCAAGAATAATTTCCTCAATACTTGAACATGCTCCTTTTCAGTCCGGGATTTGGCGATCATATCGTCAACATAAACTTCAATTTCTTTATGCATCATATCATGGAATTGGGTTACCATGGCTCTCTGATATGTCGCTCCCGCATTTTTCAAATCAAATGGCATTACCTTATAGCAAAATGTTCCCCACATGGTTATGAATGTGGTCTTATTCATGTCTTCAGGATGCATTTTTATCTGGTTGTATCCTGAGAAGCCGTCCATGAAAGAGAACAACGAATAACCTGCCGTATTTTCCACTAAGGTGTCGATATGAGGCAACGGGAAATTGTCTTTCGGGCTAGCCTTATTTAGATCTCTGTAGTCTACACACAGTCATACTTTCCCATCTTTCTTAGGGACGGGGACGATATTGGCTACCCATTCCGAGTATCTAAACACTTGCAAGAAACCTGCGTCAAATTGCTTCTTGACCTCTTCTTTTATTTTCAGCAAAACATCTGGCCTCATCCTTCGAAGTTTCTGTTGGACTGGCTTGTACTCTTCCTTTATAGGCAACCGATGTACCACGATATCAGTGTTTAGCCTGGGCATATCTTGATACGACCACGCGAAGACATCTTTGAATTCTTCGAGTAACTCAATGAGGTATCGCTTTGTCTCTGCGGCAATACCAGCTCCGATCTTCAACTCTTTCTTTTCTTGTCCGTCTCCCAGGTTCACTATTTCCACTGACTCTTTGTGAGGTAGGATCTGTTTCTCTTCTTGTTCTACCATCCTTAACAGTTCAGGAGATAGGTCACAACCTTGGTCATCTTCAAAATCCTGAGAATCTTCCGTACCCATATCTTACTCAAAAGAACATTCTGAGTCATTGGTAGCGTTACTCAAATCATTGATATTTGGGGACCTGTTATGGAGATGAATAAAGATCCATAGAACAAAAGAATCTAAACATATATATTGGTATCATGAATGAAGAATGGAAATATTTAAAAGAATATCTAAAGAATAAAAGAATAATGATGATGAATGAAGTGAACTAGAAGAAGAATTGCTTAAAATGTAGCTTAGATGCATTTCATTGAAAATAACGATATCTCATATAAAGTCATGCTTCACAAAAAGGACTCTTATTGCTTCTATACTTAGAGCAACAAGTGCGTTCCGAATATTACTCTGAATAAGTTCTAAAAGCTACAGGGATCTCCTCCGCTGTCCAGTTGTTTAGAACGCTGCCTGGCTCATAGGGGCAGATGCCATTCCAGTTTTCTTCTTCAGTTTTTCCTTCGGATATAGCATTGACTTGCATGTTTCCCTATGTTTCTTTTGCGGTTTCCTCATTTTGCGTTCCTCATCCTGGATGGATAATCCCTCCTAATATAAAGGTCTTATAAATGTGGAGAATTGTCATCGGTTCCCATTTAATCTTATCCCCATTCAAACGCGCTTTCCTTCTTTTTTGTTTCTTTTCTAACTCTTTCTTCTTCTTTGCATTTGGCTGGAATCCTAAGCCGAAGAGGTCTCGTTTTTCTTTCAATTTCGGGGCCTCGATCTCTCCTTGGAGATACCTTCCAAGTCCTTTCCCATCCCGACCATCAGTTGTAAACCTATTTTCGTGGTTTTGGATATTTGAGGCACTGGGATCTTGTTCCCCTCAATGATGAATGTTGCGTTGACAAATTCCAAAGAGCGAAAGGAACACTCGGTCGCTTCATCGCTTGCCTGTAAATATGGTGCACCGTTGGTTACAGTCGCGATGATGTCCTTTTCAGTATTTATTATCACCAGACGACCCTCTATAACTAACTTCAACTTTTGGTGCAATGATGAGGGCACTGCTCCCGCTGAGTGTATCCAGTTCTCCCCAGCAAGCAATTATAGGATGGCCTGATATCCATTACTATGAAATCCACTTCATATGTAACTGGGCCAATTAACAGAGGTACTTCGATCTTCCCCAAGACTTTTCTTTCAGTTCCATCGAATGCCTTCACTACATTGTGGCAGGCCTTCATGTGAGAGCTATCAATGGGTAATCGATTCAGTGTTGATAGTGGCAAAACATTGAGTGCCGATCCATTATCGACCAGTACCCCTGGTAGTGTATATCCTTTGCACCGTGTGGTAATGTGGAGAGCTTTAGTGGAACCCATACCTCCCGGCTGGATCTCGTCATCATTGAAGAAAATGAAGTTATCGGCACTTATATTGCTAATTAGGCGATCCAGCTTGTTAATGGAGATATCATTAGCAACATAAGTTTCATTCAGTACTTGCATCAGTGCGTTGCGATGCGCCTCCGAGCTCAACAGCAAGTCTAGCACAGATATGTGAGCCGGTTGCTTATACAGCTGCTCCGCAACACTGTACTCACTATGTTTTACAAATTTTAAGAATTCTTTAGCTTTTTCTTCCTTCACTGGCTCGTTTATAGGCGATTCCTGTTTGGTCGCATTTTCCTTCTTTTGTTCGCCTATCAAGGCTTTCTCTTTTGTGAGTTTTACTCGTGTGTTTGTCGCATCGTAGTGCTTTCTGCTGCGCGTATAGGAGCCTACCTTCTGATTTTCCTTTGCAGTGCTGACGAGTCCCCTTTCCCAGGAATCGTCACATTGCAGTCATAGTTCCAGGGAACCTTTTTGTTATCTTCATTTGAAAAGACCGTAGGTTTTTGAATCACGACCTTCGGTGTTATCTTTAACCCGACTTCATTATTCTTTGGCAGCGAGATTAAGACCAAAAGATAGCTAATTCTTGAAGCCTTTGCTGCTGATTCATCTTCCAACATACAGATGTTTTCTCCTTCTTGGCTTTTATCGCTTTCATAAAATTCCATCTTTTTATCGTCCATCAGCCTTTGCACCAGAATTCTAAACTCAATACAGTTTTGGATCTCATGCCCTTCTAGGTTATGGAACTCACAGCCATTTCTCGTTTCTTCATATTTTCCCACTAGGTCTGATACAACTAATCCCCTCTTTGTCATTTTTTTCCAAACCCATCTCATCGGGTTTCTCACCTCAGCAATATCCGTTTTAACTCTTTTCCCCACATTTTCACCTATCATATTAACCCCATTAGTAGCATGATTAGGTTGCGGGTGTTCTGCACTAGGGGTATCGTCAAGTTTCACAACGCTCATATGGATGAGTTTTTCTACCAATTTCTTGAAGACGAGACAATGCTCTATGGAATGCCCCACGATCCCTGTATGGTATTCACATTGTGCATTCGAGTCGTACTATTTAGGGTACGGAGGTTACAGGGGCTTTAAGTAATGCAGGGAAACAACATGTGCATCGAATAAGTTCTGGTACAATTTATTTTACGTTATTGGGATCAGCGTGAATTGGATTTTCTCCGCACTCTGCTTTGCATTGGATTCCTATCTAGATGGGCTTTGATGATCAGTGATTACGGCTCTGGGTTGGCTCACAGTAATTGCCTTTGAATAACTTTTGTCACAGGTACTTATGTTGTTTAAATCGTTCTCTCTTTTCTTTGGGATCGTCTTTCTAGCACCTTCTCCCGTCTCTACCTTGCCACATCTGATTGCATTTTCTATCATTTCTCCTAACATCACGATATCTGAAAAACTTTTGGTAGCGCTCCCCGACATGTGATTAATGAAAGGAGCCTTCAAAGTATTGATGAAAAGTACGGTTGTTTCCTTCTCCAGGAGAGGTGGCTGAACTTGTGTTGCCACCTCTCTCCATCGCTGGGCGTATTGTCTAAAGCTCTCGCTCGGCTTTTTTTCCATATTTTGCAAAGTGATCCTATCAGGTGCTATGTCTGCCACGTGACCGTATTGTTTCATGAAGGCTTGTGCCGGGTCCTTCCATGTCTTAATCTGGGCACGACTGAGTTGATTGTACCACCTGGCCGCAGACCCGACCAGACTGTCCTGAAAGCAGTGAATCAGTAATTGGTCATTATTAACGTGTCCCGCCATCCGTCGACAGAACATCGTGATGTGCACCTCGGGACAGCTAGTCCCGTTGTATTTTTCAAATTTCGATGTTTTAAACTTTGGCGGAAGTACCAAGTCCGGGACAAACTTAAGTCCTTAGCGTCTACCCCGTAACGGTAGTCAGCAGTCTCCATTTCTTTAAACTTCTCTTCTAACCACTTGCAACTGTCCTCGAGTTGCCTTGGTAGGTCCACTCTTGCCTTGTCTGTTTCTGCCATTTCGTCGAGATCAGGGGCGATAGGGTTAGCTGGACCATCTCCTGGGTTAGAACCTGAGCCTGTCGAAAAGTGCGCCGGTATCATGGTATCAGCCTGATACTGAGACCTGATGGTGACAGGCGTCCTTTGGGGGTACATCTCTGGTTGTGCTTAGGTGTTTGTTGGAGTAAAACCCGGAGGGTGGGGAAGTTCTTCACTAACAGCAGGGCCCTTTCCTTTTTCACATTGTTTAGCCATCAATTGCGCTAGCTGGCTTATCATGTTATTTTGGGATTCTTGCATCCGCTCCATCATGTCTTGTTGTATTTTCGCTAATCGCTCTTGCATTTGATCCTGCATGTCTTTTTGCATCTGCTCTAATTTCTCTAGTCTTTAATCCATTATTTTCATTTTGAGTCGCGTACCGTAAAGATGCTCAGTTTCCAGATTTCCTTTTCTCTCTCTCTTTCTCTCTCTGTATTAATTTCGACTAATTGGGCTCTCTCTTATGGCTTTAAATGCATATGATATGATGCAATGCAAATGAATGCAAAAAGAAGGTATCGATTCAGATTTAACTTTATTTTAGAAAACTTTATTAGAAAACAAAATCTTTTACATAAAGCGGACTACAAATATGCTTTTGCCCTAAGGCCTAAGGTTTTGATTTTCCCAAGCAAAGAGATTAGCTCTTGACTACGACCCGACTGTAGCTCATATTTCATGTTTAATATATCAGCATCTGCTGCCAAAGTCTGTAGGTGATCAGCTACCTCTCGAATCTGAACTATTGCTTCACCCATGAGGTAATCCCGATTTCTAATTTGATCATGAGAATGGTGAAGCTCTTCCTCTCAACGCGCTTCTCTCGTTTCAAGAAGTTCAGTCCGAAGTTCACAACTATGCAATGCTGATTCTAATTCTTCAATCCTACCTTTCATTTCCTCAATTTTATTCAGACTTAATTTTAGCTCCATTTTAGCATTACGACTTCGATAGTGATGAAGAGACTGTCCAAGTTCAGTCACTCTAGCTTTTAAATCGCTTTTCTTATTTTGGCTTTCTGCTAAATTCTTTTCTAGGGCCTCGTTTCGCGCTTGCATCTCTTGAAACTTCCTCTTCCAACAGTTAGCTTTGGCCTTTTCCTCTCGAATCTCCCGTTGCCACTGTTCCGGAGTCTTTCCCAATCCCGCGTTCTTCATTGTTAGACGTATCTTTTTATATTCTGTCTTCAAACTATCTCGATCTTCTTCTATCTTCCACTTTTCCTTTCTTAGTTTCTCGGCCTCCATTTTCTGAACGTCTGCATCTAATCTTAGGTGCATTTTTTCTTTTTCCAACTTTTCTATCCTCTTTTCGAACTCTAAACTTTGCCTCTCGAAGTCTTGCTTTATGATCTCTAACTCCGATGGGATTACTTGCAAGCATTCTTCTCTTGATCGGGCGCATTCTGGATTTGGCTCGGGGATGTTATCATTAATCCTTCTAATCCTCCATCCACTGTACTCCAAGGTCGTCATTGGGCCTGCAGATAATTTCTTCATTCTATGAATCTGATTCCAGGCACCAGAAATCTCCTTAACCCTCTTCTTATAGCTTTCCCCTCTGTATGAGAACTCACATTGAGCCAGCCCATATGTCGTTGGTACAAACTGTCTTGAACCATACTGCCTCAGTACAAGCAAAGGGTCATACCCAATGGCTCCCCAAATTCTGAGTAAAGGAACCCAGTCGAAATTCCCACATCGATAAAGGATTTCGCTGAGAATCATCCAAGGAGCCCTCCACTCGATGTCTTCTTCTTGGAGATTCTGAAGGAGCACCATCCAGCTTTACTCGGACACGTCTTCTCTCCTTGGTGTAGCGACTATCTCTTTCAGCGGAGAGTAATTTTCAGAGAAGACCCGATAAGACACTTTCTCCACTTTCCAAAAATAACTGTGGAACCAAGCCATCAATAACTGCGTGCATCCAATGAACCTGCCTTCACATGTTCTCCGACATGCATTCAAAGATCTGAACGTCTCGGCTAGAATCACGTGCACAGGCGTGACCCCTTTGTCTAGTCGGTCGAATAGATCAGTAACTGCTTCATCTACATGTCTTAGAGCTTTAGGGAAGATTACCAAACCGTAAATACACAAGGCAAAGACGTCAATATTCTTCTTTACATCGGGATGTGTTAGGATCAGGTCCCTCAAGCTCATCCAAGGTATGCATTTACCCTCGCCTTTTTTTCTGAATTCTGACTGAGACCCACTGTTCGTTCATTCCTGTGATATTCATTAACTTCCTCACAAAAGTAGGGGCATTGGCAGCCCTAAAATAAGCTTTGTCGGCTTGGACCCTTGAACAGCGAAGCAAGGTTGTATATTCCTCCACTGTGGGCACTAAATCTACTTTCCCGAAAGTGAAACAACTATAAGCAGCATTCCAAAACTGAGTCATAGCTCGGAATAGACATTTAACTACCTTGATGTCGAGCAAGTAGGGTAGATCGTCATAACTACGATAGAACATCGGCTTTGCCTCATCGTCCCACTGGTTCCATATTTCTTTCAACTCGCAGAACTCATTTTGCGTGATGCTAATACGAGTAAAATGCCACAGTTCTGATACATACCCGTCGGCTAAGCTGTCCCATTTCTCTAATTGGTTTTGCTCTGACCATATGCGGACGACTGCATTGTCTTCCACTTTATCAAGGACTTCGTTCTCCATAACCAGTTTTCTAATTTAGAAACTGACAGTGAATCGATACCTCTTAAAATATGAAATGATATGTATAAAAATAAAACATATCAAGTTAGTACCGCAGAATGAAATATAACGCAAGTAAAATAAAAAAACACATATCCGGGTGACCACTAAGGTTTGACATAGTTTTACCTAAGGTGGGCTCTTAGGGTTCACTATATGCGGTTTAGTTCTAAAGTTGAGGTACCCGAACCAGCAGATTCCTCGATCTTCACCCATTATAGGCTCATATAGACCGAGTTCGGTTCAGGGGAATACATTTCCCTATGGCCATGCGGAAGTGAAAACTTCACGAAGACATAGGTACAGATGTATCTCGGAAGCAATCCACTAGCCCATGCAAAGGTGAAAACCTCACGAAGGCATAGCTTCCCGCTCCCACTTAAATGTGTGACCACAACGGTCATGTAGTACCATGCAGAGACATTTTATAATTAGAACCCCACGCAATAGAAATGATCATAATTTTTTCAAGTCATATTTTAAAATTTGAACAAAAAAAAATGAAAAGATCAATTTTACGGCTTGACTCTCTTGTTGTCCCCAGTGGAGTCGCCAAGCTGTAAAAACCATTTTTTTGGAAAAAACGGGAATCGGCTTTGGTTTTGAAAACGAAAATAAAACGGGAGTCGCCACCAATCATTTTTTGCTGAGGTGTGATCGGGTCTCCTTGTAAACGGTTGTTTTTAATAAACAATTTGATTTATCAAAACAAAGATTTCGGTCTACGAAATTCAGAAAACGGGTTCGGGAGTCGGTTACACACGAGGAAGGGTTAGCACCCTCGATACGCCCAAAATCGGTACCTAATTGATAAAATCATGTCCTAATGTTAAAAATTTGAAAAGATTTTAAAATACGAATCCTTTAGAAAATGTTTGAATAATTCGAATTGGATATTGAAATTTTCTTGTTCCGAAAAGATGAAATATCACATCCAACACGATAGGACACGATGTTTCAATCCTCGATACCAAGATCATTTCATGATTTCCAAAACTCATACGTTGCAATTTCAAAAGGATATTCCAGTATTTGGCCAAACCGAAAAATTGAAACTCGGCATGATTGGGCACGATTTCTCGAATGTCCAAACACGAAATATTGCCTTATTTAAGGAAACACGGTCAAAACCTTAGAAAGATATTTAGTCATTTAGACGAATGGGAAATCGAGACCCAGCACGATTGAGCACGATTCCTCGAACTTCTAAATACAGAATATCGATCATTTTAAAACTTGATACATCGAATAAAGGTTAATGAGACAAGTAGTAATATAATGCTACATGCATGACAGGATAAATACATTAATAATAATGATATGGAATTCAAAAATAGAATGAGCAAGATAAAATATATAGCATAAATTTGGAGTAAATAAATAAGGACATGTAATGATAATAATATAAAACAATAATAATACTATATTAATATGAACAATACGTATATATAATATTAGTGGTAAAAATAGAATAATAAAAACTATAATGATGAAAATAATAGTAGTAATGAAAATAATATTAATATAGATGGAAGTAGAAATATATAAAAATATAATAATATTAGTGGAAATAGAAGTATATACATAAAATAATATAAGTATAAATAGATAAATAAAAATTAAACCAATAATAATAGTATTAAACTAAGAAAATAAATATAGATGTAATAATAATAATAATAATAATAATAATAATAATAATAATAATAATAATAATAATAATAATAATAATAATAAAATAATAGTAGTGAAAATAATAGTAATAAAAATAGTAATACTAATAATAATAGTATAGTATAGCAGTAAATAAATGATAATAATAGTAAGAATAATATAATAATAATAATAATAATAATAAGGTAAAAGAATAATAATAATAATAATAAAATTAATAATAATAATAATAATAATAATAATAATAATAATATGTTAATATAATAATAATGTGATAATAAGATAAAAATAATACAACATAATAGAATACTAAATGTAAAGTAGTAAATAAGGTTAAAACATTTAATAAAAAAATAGGTGAAAATAGCAAAAAAGGACCTAAATTGAATCAAGACAGAATATCGGGGTCAATTTGAAAATAAAAGGGGAAGGAAGGGCCTCATTATAATGCGCTAAAAACAAGGAGGATCATTTGGGCAATTATCCTTGGCCTCTATACGATGCGTTTTGCGCGGGACAAGATTGGAACAGGAGAAAATCCATTGGGGCAGTTTTGAAAATAGCAGAAACTGGATTAAAAGAATGAAAAAATGCGGAAGGGCCAAATACGCAAATAGACCCTTCCGTAAAAACATGCGGATCCCTTCGGGTACAGGGAAAAAAAGATATGTGGTAGTCAAGCTGGACATGAGTAAAGCTTATGATAGAGTTGCATGGGGTTTTTTTAAAGAAGTTATGTTGAGGATGGGTTTTCAAGAAGAATTGGTAAGATTAATATTAAAATGTATTTCCACAGCATCATTTGCAGTTAACATCAATGGAAAGAGAGGAAGAGTTTTTCAAGCTTCTAGAGGTTTGAGACAGGGAGATCCTCTGAGCCCTTTCCTTTTTCTATTATGCAGTGAGGGATTGTCAACACTTATGAGATTAGCTAAGGAAGAGGGTCTGATTATAGGAGCAAAGACAAGCAGAAGAGGACCAACAATTTCACATTTACTTTTTGCCGATTATTGTATATTGTTTGGGGAAGCAACAAAAGAAGGAGTGGGGCAGCTGAAAGGAATCCTCAAGGAATTTGAAAAATGTTCTGGCCAGTGTGTTAATTTTAATTAATCAATGATTTTTTACAGTTCAAATACATCGGAAGTAAACAAAAGGGAGATATCGTCAATTTTAGAAGTAAGATCTTCAACTGAAATGGAAAAATACTTAGGTCTTCCTAATGTGATTGGCAGACGTAGAAAGGAGTCATTTCAAAATCTTAAAGAGAAGCTACAATTAAGGATAAAAGGTTGGAGCAACAGGTTCTTATCACAAGGAGGGAAGGAGGTATTCATCAAATCAGTTCTACATGCAATCCCTACTTATGCTATGTCTTGCTTTCTATTACCAAGTTCTTTTTGTGAAGAATTAGAGAGGATCATCGCAAATTTCTGGTGGCAAAAAGCATACAGGAAGAAAGGGATCCATTGGTGTCAATGGCAACACATGTGCCGAACAAAAGAAGAGTGAGGTATGGAGTTTAGGAGTAAGGCTAAATTCAATGTGTCTTAACTAGCTAAGCAAGGGCGGAGAATTATGAATAATCTTGATTCGTTAGTAACATAAGTATTAAAAGCAAAATATTTTCAGAATGTGAATTTTCTAAATTCATGTTTGGGAAATAATTGCTCATACACATGGAATAGTATATGGGCAGCTAAAGGTGTTCTAGCAGAAGGCATATGTTGGAAAGTGGGAAAAGGGTCAGATATTTCAGTTCTTCATAATATTTGGATACCAGATTTGATTAATCCCAGATTATCATCACATGTTAATAATTTGAGCGATTTTAAAGTTGCTGATTTAATTGATGAAAGTAGCAGAAGCTGGAAATCAAAGTTGATAGGGTTTGCCTTTCCGGGGGTATAGCTGAAAAGATAAGTCGCATTTTGCTCGCAATAGAATCCCATGACGATTGTCTAGCTTGGAGAGGAGAGCCTTCAGGAGAGTTCAGAGTACGCAGTGCCTATAAACTATTATAAGGCATTGAGATGGATCCTAGAGCTTACGCTTTACAAACCGACTACAAAAAAATTTACAAAAAACTTTGGCTACTTAATCTACCATCTAAGATTAAAATTACAATTTGGAAGATATCGTGGAACTATCTACCCACAAGAATCAATATGCAACATAGGAAGTTATCAAACAACGTAATCTGCCCTCGGTGTGGTCAAGGAGCAGAAACTATGAATCATTTGTTTAGAGAATGTCCTGTTTCAAAATCAGTTTGGGAAGAGTTATTTTTTTTCAGAATTTCTTAAAAACGAATACATGGAGTTCCTACAGTGGCTTACCTGGGTCTTTGAAAAGACTACCCCTCCTCAATGTGAAGTTTTTTGTTGTGCTTTATGGGCGATCTGGGGAGACAGAAATAAGTTAATACATGAGAATGTGAGTAGATTTGGGAAGGAGATAGCAAAATTTACTAACAGTTTATTTCCTAGAGCTGAAGGGAGTTGAAGAGAAATTACCAAAGACATTTCCGGAAGTTAAGAAATGGAAGCACCCACTCGGCAACACTATCAAGGTTAACTTTGACACAGCACATGATGGCAAGCTCCAGAAATCGGCAGTGGGAGTCATCGCCAGAAATAGTAAAGGTGCAGTTGTGTTATCGCTTTCGAAAATATACCAACAAGTTGAGTCCTCATTTGCAGCCGAGGCAATCGCATGTCGAACAGCAATACAAATTGGCGTGGACATGCAGTGGGCATAAATCATTATTAAAAGGGACGCACTATCAGTAATAAAGAAAGGCAGGAATAGAAACAGAGATAGATCAAGGATTGGGGCGTACATACACGACATACAACAGTTACGAAGGAAACTTAAAAGTAGTCAATTTGAATATACTCCATGATTATCGAATGGTCTAGCACATATTCTTGCAACAGGAACACTTAAGGGAAGGGGAGAGTTTTACCTGATTGGAAGAGTCCCTGCATATGCTGAACGACTAAAGGAGAAGGAAGAAAAGGGCAAGCCAGTTTGAAAATGGAGAAATGATGAGAAAAGAAGGATAGATGAAAAGGAAAGAACGATATCATATTGGAAATTGGAAAAGATGTGAAGAAAGAATAGGCTGAAATGGGATAATTAATGTAGTAGGTGAACGACTTCATTGGTATCTGGAATCATCAAAAAGAAGGAAAGACAGATGTGAAGGAAATGATGTTGCAGGTTTCTGATTGGGCAAAGTCAAGGGTGCCATTAATATGGCTCTGGTTTTTGTTTTTTTGTTTTTCGGGCTGTTGAATACAGCTCAGAGACCTTTTTTTTTTTCTGGTTTATTATGGGTTTCATCTATTTATTATTTGGGCCTGGAAACTTATTTCGGCTCCCTTTAATTTTTCCTTTATGTATTGTGTCTTAAATTCAATAAAGCCCAATCTGATTATATTTTCAAAAAAATAATAATTAATTTGTCGAATATTAGTTAAATTGTTATTCTTATTGTAAGTATATTTTTTGAAGTTGCGAGTTCAAGCTGATAATGCTGTTTCAATATTTTTTTGAAATTCTAATTAAATAAATTGAAAGATAATGAGCTTACTTTTTTTGAATTGCTTAAACAATAATATTTTTACTAAGTAATAGAGATGAAACAAAATTTAGTCTTTAAATTTAATAATTTTTTAATTTGATCTTTAATTTTTTTATTAAAATTAGTCTCGAAATTCGGTCACATTAATAAAACATTAACTTGAAAAAAAATAAAAAATAATATAAAATTTAAAAAATACAGAAAATATTAATAAAACATTTTTAAAGAAGTTAAAAAATTATCAAGTGATGATGTGGTACAATATCAAAGTCTTACATCATCATACCTTAACATAATCCAAGTTTAGGGACTAAATTGAGAAAAGTTATCAAATTTCAAGACTAATGTGAATTAAAAAAATTAAAAGACCAAAGTAGAAAAGATGCCAAATTCAAGGGATAAAATGTTACTTTATCCCTAGCTAATATTCAATAGATAATGTTTCTGGGATTTAGTTTTAAGAACAAAAAAAAAAAAAATTAATCCACCCTTACGTGGCATGACATTATTGGGTTTTATAAAAACTTAGAGTACTTCTTACTGTAGAGGTATTACTACACCTCATAAACAACCCGCCACTTCCCACGTGGCAATATATAATTAGGTTCTATAAAGCTCCTTCTTCTATCTTCACTTCATATAATAAATAACTGCATTTCAAATAAAAAATAAAAAAAAATCTGTTACTGAACTAGCATATTCATTTCATTCACCATAATGGCCGAAAAAAGCGTAATTGCCGACGAGTTCTCGTCGTCGGTGTCATGCGGACTTATGCTATCAAAGCGAATATACTACGGCAAAGGAGCTTCGCCGACGCCGGCGTTAATGTCGAGGTCTTTATCGTCGACGGAGAGTTGTTATCTTCCGACAGCGGTTATGGCGTACGCGGTGGTTTCCGAGCCTTCTGTGGTGGACAATCCGGACGTACCTAGCTACCAGCCGTACGTGCACGGTAGGTGCGAACCGCCGGCGTTGATTCCGTTACACATGCACGAGGTTTCCATGGAGGTGGACTGTTGGATGGATACTGCGTTCGTTACCGCTAGCTGCGCGTGGCGCGTGCACTGTATAATGGCTGGTCGGAGATGTGATTGCCGAGTTGCTGTTCCAATGGGAGAGCAGGTAACTCAACTAATTAGTACTTTTTTCAAAAAAAAAAAAAAAGAAAAGAAATAATTTAGTTCAATTCAAATAAATTGTCTCCTTCACCGTGACCGGAGTTTTTAAGTTCTTCAGGAGCAAAAAAAGAACTTATAGTAGCAATTCTTTAAGCCACTTGAAAATTTTTAATTATAAAAAGGAGCTGTTTTCTTTTTGAAGGAAAACGAGCTGATTATTAGTAATATTTTGAATAGTAAAAAAAAGTTTTTAGCGTGAAATGGTGAGATTAGACAATGATATAAAAGAAGAATTAAAGTTGAACAATTGATTTTTGCTTTTGAATAGCTTAATACTTTATGTTTACAAGTGGAGGTGTTTGTTAGGGGAAAAATATTCAAAAAAGCAAAAGCAAAAAAAATATAATCTTTCATTTTAATTATTTTTATAAAAAAATTATTGTTTCGAATTTGAGATTTGTATTAAAGATGATATTATTTAATTAAATAAGTATTTTATTAAGTATTTAGTTTATTATTTATTTAATATTTAAATGTTTTAGTGCAATTGATCGGTTGAACCCGTTCAATAAGATGGATTGAATTGAAAATCTTTTTAATTTGACATCTGATCCCATTTTTTTAAAATATTTTAATATTTGTTTAGTATTAAAAAATGTTTATTAGTTGTCAATTGTAAAAGGAATGGCAAAACTGAAAATTCAACTATTTTTTAACACTAAATTCAACTCTTTTTTTTCTTCATGTGGACCGATTTAGGATTTATCATCTACTTTTAAAGCAATTGCCTTTTTAACTATTCACAGATCTTTTCATGTCTACAAATTATATGATGACTGAAGATTCATGCATTTTCTACAGGGGACCATGAGATATTAGATAATGCCAAATTTGGGGTTCTTGCTTTTCTTTTTCTTTTTTATTTCTTTTTTAATTTGATATAACATTTCACTGTTTCTTGATTCTCAAGATAAACATGATGTGGCTAACAGGGTTCGATTCTAGGTGTTGAGGTTGACATCTCGGAGACTGAGAAGTCATCCTATAATTCAAAATGGGTCACATTAGCTGATTCTAAAGATATGGAAAAAGTTGCCAAATCTGGAGATGGTTTCTTCTTGACCCCTCATATATATACTTTCAGAATTCCACAAGTAATTACTCTCTTTTTTTGTCCTCGTTATATTTCTTAATTTATTAGTATTTATCATGTTAGCTAAAGTTGTTTTTAACATATTCAGGTATAAGAATATGGTATGATCATTTAATTATATGAAAAAATTTCAAAAAGAAAATTATACTCATACAGTATATATTAAGGTTATGCAACACTTTGGATCTTCAATCCAAAAATTAGAAAATCGATTACCAAAGCAAAATTAACTGAGACCGATCTTGGCTTCATAACCAACTATTTCGGTTAATTGGTTGAGTGAGCATGGGTAATTGGGTATTGTGTTGCTCTAGGCTAATGAGCTTATTAAATTTATTGTGTAATGAGTGGGGGTTGGTTTAATGGGGTAGTTAAATAATTGGGATAGGTTTGGATAGGAATATTTATATCTATATATTTATTATAATTATATATTTGAAAATGAGGTGAGAAACACTTTACATGGGTGTAAAATTCAAGTAATTTTTATACACCTTCATAAATTTTTTTTATATGATTAATATTTTAATCTTTCAGTTGTCATATTCCATTCGTGTAAACTATATATGTCAAGTTTTGAGTAAAATAAAAATGTCTACCTATTTGTTTTTTATACTGTTAAATATATTAATAAAAACATTATTATGGATCGATATGATAAGGATATACATGACATATAATTATATTGATAAATTTAATAGACAGATAACCAATTCGGTTTAACTCATCAACATGAGTTTTGTAAATTAAGTTACAACCTACTGCACGAGCACGGTCCTAATGCATATATATTTGTATGATTGTATCCTATATTCATCTGAATCTGGGTGATATAGCTTATCTATTATCATTATCTTCACAAACAGTTATACGTTTTCAATGTGTTAGGTTGAGGGAGGATCTTATGTTTCAATTAAAGTCTGTTGGTCACAAAAGTTACCCTACAAGGATGGTCAGTTTTGCCTCACTGTACCTTTTAGTTTTCCGACATATGTCATTCCGGTTGGAAAGAAGATCCCTAAGAGAGAAAAGATTCAATTGAATGTTAATTCTGGCTCTGGAACGGAACTTATGATCCAATGTAGTAGCCACCCTCTGAAGGTATGACAATTTCATAACAATGTCTGGCTTCTGAAATACAAAAGATGACATTTTATTATAACTTTGTAGGAACTAAGTCGGGAGGTTCGTAAACTAAGTTTTGTATATGAAGCAGAAGTGCCAGCATGGTCAACTTCCGACCTTGATTTTTCTTATACTGTAAGATCTTTTGACAACTGATTAGTCTTATTGAAGTTATTTTGGATTTTTTAGGGTCATATAACATTGCAAGGATGCATATCTGATGTTAATTGCTTCAATTTTTATAGGTTACTTCAAGTGATCTTTTTGGTGGGGTTCTCCTGCAATCTCCAGCCTTGCGTGATTTTGATGAAAGGGAGATGTTCTGCCTGTATCTTTTCCCTGGAAATAAGCAGATCAGGAGGGTTGGTTAAAAATAAATAACTTTCACTTATCAACGGTTTAAAGTTCTTTATTTTCCATTTTCTTAAAGCAGTCATGAAAACATCATTTTCTCGGAGTTTTATCCCCTTTTAGATGGGTCTAGAGATGTGGTTTTTCTGGAGATCCATCTCTGAAGGTTGCATTCTGTTTCAGCCTAACATATATAGAGCAGTATTGAAAAAAAATTTATTCAAGCAATACTGATTTTTATTATGGTAGATTCTTTTCCTTTCTCTCCCTTTTGTTTGGAGGTTCGCAGCCTAGGGATAGTGGAAGGAGTTGTAGATGCTGAGATTCGAATCCTAGGCCTACAGGATACCACGTGATTGCATGATCTAACTAAGCTAAACTACGGTTCTTTTCATTTTAATCTCTGAGGTTGCTTTAAGCTGGAGTATCCTTAACATACTTGTTTAAGATTCCTTTTTTTTTTTTTTTTTTTTTTTTTTTTTTGGATTTTGGATCGTGGCTATTCTTATACCATGAGGTGTATCTGATAGGTATTCAGAAGAGAAGTGGTTTTTGTGGTTGACATAAGTCAAAGCATGCAAGGACTTCCAATTGAGAATGTAAAGAATGCATTGTTGGCATCACTCTCTAAGCTCAATCCACAAGATTCTTTTAACATTATTGCTTTTAATAGTGAGAGTCACTTATTCTCACCAACAATGGTCCTGGCTACTCATGGATCAATTTTAATAGCAACTCAGTGGCTTAGTAGTAATATTTTAACTACAGATGGTGGTACAAATATCATGCAGCCCCTTAAACAGGTATCACTTATCAGCATTTAAGCGACTGATCAATTCTATGAGTTAATGCTTTAAGCTTCTAGCTTTCTGATCACTGGATCATTTACTATTTACTGACACATGGAAGGGTTTTATCATTTGTTATTGCAGGCAATGAAGTTATTGTCTGATACTAGTGAGTCCATTCCTCTTGTTTTCCTTATAACTGATGGGTCTGTTGAAGATGAAAGGGAGATTTGCAATGTTGTGAAAGGTTGTTTGACAAGTGGAGGGTCAGTTTCTCCTCGTATATTTACTTTTGGCATTGGTGAGGTTTTAGGTGTTTGGGACATCTTTCCCTCTTTGTCTTTCTGCTTTCGCTGCAATTGTTTTTATCAGTTGATTTGGTTTCTCATTGCATACAAATGAATCTTTTCTGAAAACTGGAGTCGTGTTTCTATAAAAATGTACAAGAACACTGTATGTCCTCCAAGCACTGAATATGTCATACATATATATATTTATGTATATTCATGCCCTTTTGATGCATTTCTGCAGCTGTAGTCTGCATCCTTGGTGTGAGCCAACATATTGTGTAGTAACCATAGACACCAATGCCATTTTTTTTTCTTCGAAATATTGGTGCCAACCCATATTCAGACATAAGGTGTGACCTTCAAAGAACTTTATAAATACAAGGAAAAAACTTGTAAAAAGAATTGAATATGATAACCCTATCTAACGCCCACAGTTGAGTCTGAGTAATATTGCTCAGTAGTTCCATTCTGCTTGTTTAGTCTACACCAAGTGACACCCTCTTTTATACCTTTGTCAGCCATTGGGCTAAGGTCAATTGGTAAACCTAAAATCTGAACTTTTGATGTCAATACCAGCTGATGATCTTCACTAACTCTTTCATGTTCATCGACCAACACAATCTATCGACACATCTGAGCAACATTTGTTTGTCTGTTTCATTCTTGCGTCATTGCTACTTATTTTTGTGTTTAAACTTTTCTAGGTTTGTACTGTAACCATTACTTTTTGCAAATGCTGGCTCAAATTGGGAGAGGCCATTATGATTGCACTTACAATGCAGGTTAGGTTTCTTCTAATTCTTCCTTTTTCTTTTTAGATCTTTTATATTTGTACTTATTTTTTCTTTTTCAATGATACCATCCTCAAGAATGACTCTGTGCTCTATTTTTATCAAGAATCAAATTATTATTATTCATTGTTTTTGAATAAGCTGCTATGATCTAATTTGTAGTATAGTGGCATGAAACCATGTTTCCCTACTCATCATTTTTCTTGAAACAGGTGTTTGATATGGCATATTTTCTGACATGGTCACAAGAATAAAACCCTCCAAATACATGGAAATACTTTTAAAAACTTGAGTATACCCAGTGCATGCCCAAATCTGACACTTAACATTTAAGCTTGAGTAACATAGGAAGGAAACATGGGGAAACTCAATGCTAAACTAATACAGTACTAGGTAGTATTGTAAGCTGTTGTTGCTCAGTCCTAATAATATTTGTTCTGACTTCACCATTATTGGCCAGATAACATTGAATTGCGAATGGAGAGATTATTTACTACAGCTTCTTCAGTTGTTCTAGCTGATATAACTATGAACATTCCAGAAAATCTTGATTCTCTTGAGGTACACCAGAGCTGTTTATAAAATTTGCTCATCTTTTACGTCAAGTATTTAGACGTTATATATTTGTCTCAGTATGACTGTCGATTTTACTATGAGGCAATGTTGCTCTGACTTCATTTTTCTTGAAGTATCGAATCTGATGCATATATGAAAATGGGCACGAGGATATGATCCTCCTTAAACTCTTCAAATACTTGAAAGTTTTGTAAAAAAGAATTGAACATATCCATATTGGGTACATATGGAGTTCGACTGTCAGAGTAACATAGCTATGTGGTCTATTTTATATGCTTGTCCAAATATTATCCTCCTAGCTATATCTGTAAGAATACCATTTGTGGTATTGCAGTTGTTTCCATCTCGTATTCCAGACCTCTCGTTTGGAAGTCCTTTGATTATGTCGGGCAGATACAAAGGTGATTTTCCAGACACTATTAAAGTTAAAGGAAGATTAGCAGATATGAGCACGTTTATAATGGACTTGAAAGTGCAAAATGCAAAAGACATGTCATTTGATAGGGTAATTTTTCTACTCCTGAAGTTAATACCACTGGAAGTTTCAGAATTTATACTTGACAATTTTATTTCCACAAGGAGCAGTTAACTTCAACTCATAAAGAAACATATGTAACATGTCTGCTTTGATTTCCATTTGCCTCTGCCAGTTCTTACATGTTCTATTGAGGTCTGCATTTAACAATTTTGGGCCTTGCGGTTCAGTTTTTTTGCTTAAGGCATTGTTCCCATAAGCACTTCACTGCATGTGATTTCCCATGTTACTCCAACTTTTCATCTTTTTGAAGTAATTGTGTCCCTGAGTTTGATGCATATATGCACATAGCTATAGGAATACGGGCCTTAAATGAAAAACTCTACAATGTGAACATGCCTTGTTTAAAACTCGCATCCGAATCTGAATGATATAAGTGGTTCCACTCGTTGTTGTGTAGGGAACCTATGGTGTTAATTTTCTAATGAAAGTCCATACCTCCCACAAAAGTTTTTATACCCTTTTAGAAAAATACCTTCAAAATTATAAGATCAACCTTTCAATTGAGACCTTATTTAGCCATTGATTTTCATCAAAATTTTCAGATATAGAAGTTTGGGTGCTGATGCATCTTCCCTTTCTCATTCTTATGTTTGTTAATAGATACTTACAAGGAGGCAAATAGATATCCTTACATGTCATGCATGGTTGTCCGAGAGTAAAGAGCTTGAGGATAAGGTATGCCACTTTCTGAAACTCTGCTTGTCCCTAAATAACTTACTGGCAAACATTGTTCTAACTTTTCATTTTTTAAAAATATGTGTGTTCGGCACTCAAGTGTCTGACACTCATCTAACCATTAACATGGAGATATGACCTTCCAAGAACTTCCAAATATATGAAAGACAAAAAACTTAGAAGAAATTGAACATACTTGTATCAGAAACTCCAAATCTGACATTCACATCTGAGTCCAAGTAACATAGCATTGGCTCCAAGTTAGAAATTATTTGGCATGTCTAAGCTTAGTTTGACATCATGGCTGGTCCCTATAACCTTTTGTTTGGACTGCAATTAATGATGAACCTAGATGGATTTTATTGTTCTGATCTACAGTCACTCCCTGATGAATTCATGTAATTTACTTATTTAAGTTTTATTAAACTCTCATTTCTTGCATTCTGGTTGATATTTTTAGTTATCATCTAATTATTTTCGAGCTTATGTTGTTTTGAATCTTATTTTTCTTAAAGTACCCATGTCTGACGTTCCTATCCGTTGCATGGGTATAAGGATAACCTCCAAAGATCCTCCAAACATAAGGAATAACTTGAAAAATCTGACTATGTCCTTGAGCAAATACCCATTCCAAGTTCGAGCACCATGATTTGAAGTTATTTCTATTACAGGTCGCCAAAATAAGTCTGCAAACTAGTTTTCCATCTGAGTATACTTGCCTGATTCTGCTTCAGACTGATAGTGAGAAGAAAGTGCCAGAACCGATGCTACTACAGGAGGTATGTATTTATTTTTTAATGCAGTTTCAGCATCCCCTAATCACATGAAAGAACTTAGAGAGTTTGTTTGAAACACTTGCCCTGTATCAGAATTCAGTCCGATTTCCATTAACCCTTCTTCCATCAATTATATTCTTTCGTTAAGATTTTCTTTAGATCTTACTTCGATCTCGTTTCCTTTCATTGGAATTTTCTTTTGATTTGACAAGTTAATACTTACTTCTACCATCAATCATTCTAGATGACATAAGATTTTGGAAGTTTTGGCTGTGGTTTTTCAATAATTGAAAACGTTCTAGGTTAAAATATGCTCCAAGTCCCTTTACTTTTCCCATTTTTTGGAATTTAGTCCCTACTTTTAGAATTTAAAAATTCGGGTTTTATCGGTTAAATTTTTTGTGTGACATTTTGACATAAAAAAAATTCACTCGGTAGTCATGGAACAAAAAAGAATGACTTTGTAATAGACTTGAATTTAACAAAAGAATTTTAATAGTGTTAACAATTGAACTTGCATTTTAAAATCTTAAGCTTAGAGTGACTAAATTCTTAGAAACAAAAAAAGAGGAATTAAATTTCAAATATACGAAGAATAGAGAAGAGCCATACTACTCATGCATAGGTATGTTGAATATAGGTATGTGTTTAACAGGGACATTTTCAGTTCTTTTTATTTCCTGTTTCAACGTATTTAGAGGATTTTAGCAAGGTTATAATCTCTATACTATTCCCACGTCTGAATATGACTATATGAGAAAGGTATAGGCAGGATAAATGATAAAGTTGGTATTTCCCTTTTTTACGTACATGCATATATATTTGAGGTGAAAAAAATGAATCCAAGTATGTTCATTTACTTAGTTTCTGTAAACTGAACCAGATATTCAACAAAATAAGCCTACCTAAAAAGGGAGATTCAAAAGCCCAGAAGCTAGTTTCCCTAGGATGTCTAGGTGTGGGCTTTGGTAACTTGACTGCTACAGCTAAGAACATCCCACCCGGAGCCAATGAACCAAAGTCTCCCGAAGGTGCAGAGATTTTGGTTAATGCAGCTACAAACTGTTGCAGCTTAGTGCTTGAGCGATGCTGTTGCATGTGCTGCATCCAGACATTATCATACATGAATAATCAATGCTACATCGTTCTTACTCAGCTCTGCACTGCTCTTGCTTGCTGTGAGTGTATCAATTGCTGTTATGAACTCTGTGAATGTTTCTAGCGAATACTCTCCACTAACGGTTAGTTGAAAATGTCTTGAAAGATGAAAACAATGAAAATATTAACGTTATGATTATCTTATATGTATGTATGCATGTATATGTTGCAAATCATACTGTTAATAGTAAGCTTAATATTATTAGTCTTGCATATACAACCATGGGACATTTGGTACATTATGCACCGTGTATTGGTTCTAGAGAAGAGTTATGAATCCCTTTTCTTTTCAGTCTGTTAAGTACCTTTTCGAATAAAATTGTGAATTGATTGAATTAGATGTTAAGATCGACCCGATTAGGCAATAAGTAAAAAAAATAGCAGAATAAATTGAGAGATTGAACACACAAATTTAACGTAGAAAAACCCCTCCAAAGAGAATAAAAAACCACGGGCAAAGATAATTTTACTATAATAGCAAAAGAACGAAGAGTACAAAAGATGGAGATAAACACTAAACCCCGAAAACCCGAAAATAAAGAACCCTTAAAAAGTAAACACAATTCTCTAAATGTGTTATGAGTTCTAATATCTAATTAATGTATTTTCTAAGGTTGTAAAAGAGCCTATTTATAGTTTAAATTTATAGGTCAAATAATAATAAAATAATCTAGACTAATAAGAGTTTGATTGAAACAAATAAATAGAGTTTAACTAAAAGATTATTTTTCAAATTTGACTGAAATAGGAGTCATACTCAACAAATCTCCATCTTGACTCATATTTCCACAACGCCATCTTTGCCAAAGCTCACCACGAGCCTATCTTAAACTAGGTAGCAAATTAATTGAGTCGAATCTGTTCTTAGAAACTGGAAGACTTCTAGCCTTCGACTTGCACACTGCCAAATCAAAATTAACCCATGTCTGATTTTCACGAACACATTGGCCTAACTTTTCAAAACCTGCATCTAGAAGAGAATCTCTCTTCAACGAAACGGTCATACCTTTTTCCCTTCCATTACCAAGTTGCCTCCGCTCCAAACGAGTTGACTTCAACTCTGTAACGGACGAGGGACGTCCAATTTCACCGATCACTGTAGAACCTTCGAGAATATAAAAACTGTCGGTTCTTTTACCTTTTAACAAAACGAGAGATCCACGAGATACTTTAATGTCGTTCAATTCGATGTTGATTCTACATCTTTTCAAGTCTAAAATACTTATGGAGATGAGATTCTTTCGTAAATCAGGTACATACCTGACATTTGAGAGTGTCCTAATCGTCCCATTTTGTATCTTAATTTTAACAGTACCAATACCAATTACCTTACTAGATGAATTGTTTCCCATGCGCACAACTCCATATTCAACCGAACTGTATGTGGAGAACCATTCTCTATTGGGACACATGTGGAAAGAACATCCCGAATCTAGAATCCACTTGAACGTGAGCTTGAAATTATCGCTCGTTGACACTAACAATAAATCATCACTGCTTTCATCAGCCAAATTAGCACCAGCTACATCTTCCTCGTTACTCTTAGCAGCTCTTTTATTTTGTAGTTTATAACAATCTGCTTTGACGTAACCTAACTTTTTACAATAGCGACATCTTTGTCTCGTTTCTTTGATGTTACCAAAACGGAAGCTTACTTATCTGCCTTGCTATGCAAACCAAACTCATTGTCGAGTTTGTCTCTACTCAACAAATGCCCCATTCACATCTTCGAATGAGAGTTTGTCTCTGTCATAAATTTGGGTTTCCCTAAAAAACTTGTATAAAGGGGGTAAAGAGCACAATAATAGCATAACCTGATCTTCGTCGTCAATATGAACCTCAACATTCTTTAAATCATTTAAAAAAGTAATGAATTGACTGATGTAATCTCTAAGAAGCTCACATTCGTTCATGCGAAACGTAAATAGACGTTATTTCAACACTAAACGGTTAGCTAGAGACTTATTCGCATAAAGAGTGTAATAACCATTTTTGCCCGGGGTCCCGAACGGCCCATTTTAAACCCCAAAAATAAAAATAAAGAAATAAAAAAGGTCCATATCCATTAAGCCTACTAATTACCCAGATTTACACCAAAATATAAAACCAAAAAACACTGAACAGTCTATTTTAACAGTTTTTTTTACAAGCCCAAACTAGAACAAACAAGTCCAAATTACAGGGCCCATTTACAAACCCCAAACCCAACTAACCCAGATGACCCATTCCACAGACCCAATTTCTAAAAACCCAAGCCCAATTACAATGGCCCAAGGACTAAGCCAAATCAGAAAACCCTAGGGAGTCATCACCCCTAGCCGCCGACCCATCGTCTGCCCACCATGCGCACTAACGGATTGTTCGCCACCACGCGCCACGCGTCGTTTCGGTTTCCCACGCGCGTCGTTCTCCGTGCCCACGTCCCTGACGCTCGGAGTTTCCCCAGGTGCCTTGGCCTCCGTCACCACCATCGCCCATACCCTACGACAAACAGAGAAACGAAGAAACAGAAAAGTATGGGGCGAAATAGTTGAATAATAGAACAGTTGTAAGCCTTAGGCTATAAAGCCAGTAAGAATCGTTGTAAAAGGGGCTTTTTTTTGGGAACGAATACCCAGATACTAAAAAACCAATCAGGAACCAAAAAGCAAATTAAGAGAAAAATCACAAAAATAGAGAAGAACCCTTGTAATCTGACACTTCACAGTCATCAGAAATCAAAAAGGCATTAAAGGTGGATTTCATTTCGTTTTCCATTATCGTTTACTGTCGTTTTACTTATTCTCGCCGTTTTCGAAGCTTTATAAACAAGAATCAAAAAGGTTAAAAGGATTTTTCATTTTCTCTTCATTCCGATTTAGGTTTCTATTTCGTTGTTTTATTAAGCATATATATACAGAATAAAAAGAAAGAGGATTACCTTGAGACGATAGGGTCTTCGTCCTCTCCGTCTCAATCGGAGTAGACGATGACTCTAAAATAGGACCATCGTTTACCACCACGCGCCGCCTACCATAGCATTTCAGTGACTGGATCTTCTCTTAGACGCGGCTGAGGGATCGAGGTTAGATTGCGGCTGAGAGAAAGGATTTAAGGGCTAGGGTTTGGTTGAATAAGGGAATTGGGACGTTTTACTTCTGTTTAGGGGAAGGTTGGTAGCCAACAAAGGAACGGTGCCGCTTAGGAAGGTGTAGATCCGCGTGTCGAACCCGTTGGGCGACCCGGATCCGCGCCTTCCTGCATTAATGGAGAATTTGCGCGTTTGGTCCCTCCGTTCTTTGGTTCTGTCGCGATGTAGTCCAACCGAAGCGCGACTTTTAAGTTGACGGGACTATTTACTGATTTGGTCCTTAATAATTTGCGCGCATTGCCTTTTAATCTTTTTAGATTGCATGTTCGATCTATCGTCTTTCAGCCCTCCAATTTCGTTCTGGTTCTCAATATAGTCCTCAAATTTTCTAGTTTATTATCTATTTATGGATTTCTTTAATTGTTCTTCTAAGTAATTTTCAATATAAAATATTTTAAATTTATTTTAGCTATATTTTATTCTATTTACATGTTGTTTTCATTAATTCTATATATGCACACTTTTTATATATGTATGTTATTTGTATTAAACTATTTTATGTATATATTTTATATATAAATATATCTGTTGTGTGTATAGTTTACCTTTTCAAAATCATATTTACTTATCCTATCCGTGTTTATATATATATTTTTGTACATTATATTATATTAAGTTTCCTTTATTTATTTACGTATATTACTCAAATCGATACGTGCTATATGCTTATTATTTTTCTTATATCCCATATTTGAGTTTAATTTGTTCTCACTTTGCTATATTTGTGGCTTTCATTATTTCTTTATTTAAAAGCGTTGGTATTCTTGGAATAAGAGTTGTGAGACCATCGATTCTATATTGAATTGTGTGTTATTATTCTTGCCGGTCATTTATTGTATTTGCATATTTGTCTTTCATATTATATTTCTGTTTTTCTCATGATACAATAAAACGCATTTTGAACCAATGGTAAGATTGCATAGTAAAAAAAATAAGGCAATATTTGTGTGTTTAGAAGTACGGAAAATTACATCCTAACGTGCTGGGTGTTGATTCTTCGTTCAACTAAATAACCAAATACCCTTTTCACATATTTGAAAATCAAAGATGATCTCGGTGTCAGAGCATAAAGGCGTCATATCCTAACGTGCTGGGCATGATACTTTTATTCCTTTGAAACGAGTTAAGGCTTGAGATTCAAATCCTACTTGAAATAATCCTTTTAAGAGTTTTTAATCCTAAACATTTTCAAGTTTTCAACATTGGGAAGACATCAATCAATTTGGTACCAATTTTGGGCGTTGCGAGGGTGCTGATCCGTCCTCGCACGTAACCGACTCCCGAACTCGTTTTCTCAAATTTTCGTAGACCAAAAACGCTGTTTTAGTAAATCAAAATGTTTTATTAAAACAAAGGTGATCCGATCACACCTAACAAAGATCGGTGGCGACTCCCTATTTTTAAAAGCCGATTCCCGTTTTTTCAAAAATGGTTACGACAAAGAGTTTCTAACCTTTTCCACAAGGCAGATGAGATTTTCTCCATTAATACCTCCTGCAATATCGTATTCGCGAGGCACAACTGGATTGCAGACAATGCCTTTTCATCAAGCTCTTCCCATTCTGTTTGATTTAAATTCTCAGGCTTTTTCCCGGTAACAACCTTTTTCAAGCCGGTTTGAACTAGAACTGCTATCATCCGAACTTGCCACAGATTGAAATTTGTCTCACCATCGAACTTCTCAATTTCAAACATTGTTGCTGCCATATCTAAATGAGCTGATCTATGAAAATTGAACTAACTCTGATACCACTTGTTAGAATCGACCCGATTAAGCAACAAGTATAAAAATAGCTGAATAAATTGAGAAATTGAACACACAAATTTAACGTGAAAAAACCCCTCCAAAGAGGATAAAAAAAAGCACAGGCAAAGATAATTTTACTACAATGGCAAAAGAACGAAGAGTACAAAAGATAGAGATAAACACTAAACCCCGAAAACCTGAAAATAAATAACCCTCAAAACGTAAACACAAAATTCTCTAAATGTGTTATGAGTGCTAATATCTAATGGGTGTATTTTCTGAGGTTGTAAAAGAGACTATTTATAGTTTAAATTTATAGGTCAAATAATAATAAAATAATCTAAACTAATCAGAGTTTGATTGAGACAAATAAATAGAGTTGAACTAAAAGATTATTTTTCAAATTTGACTAAAATATGAGTCATACTCAACATTAGACAATATCTAATAAGGTAGTATGGATTATGACATTTGGTATCAAATCGTATTCTAAGGGTATTAACTAGTAAACATATGTGTGAGTGTATCAATTGCTGTTATGAACTCTGTTCTTGTTTCTAGCAATACTTTTTATTAATTGTTGGTCGAAAATGTCTTGAAAGATGAAAACACTGAGGGTATGAAAATATTAATGTTATGATTATCTTATATGTATGTGTGCATTGTATATGTTGCAAATCATACTAGTAATACTTAATAGTAAACTTACTATCATAATCTTACATATACGACCACGTGACATTTGGTACATTATGCTCCGGGTTATGGTTCTAGAGAGTTCTAAATTCCTTGTATTTTTAGCCTGTTAGGTACCTTTCTAAATAAAATTGTCAACTAACTGATTTAGACGATATCTAATAAGTTTGTGGGGATCATATCCTATTCTAAGGCTTGTAACAAATTGTGTAATATTATATATATGGGTTAAATTCTGATATTATTCTCTATATTTTTGAAAAGTTGTGGATTTAGTCTATGTACTTTAATTTGGTGATTTTTAATCTCTGTGTGTTTTTAATTTTAAAATTTAAAAAATATTAAAAAATCATTAAAATTATAAACAAAATTTATAATAAAGTAATAAAAATTATAAAATTATAAAATTTTTATTAAAAAATAACAATAGCGATTCATTAAAATCTAATGGTTACCAGATTTTTTTTAAAAATTGACCCTACTCTTTTACTAGGTCGGTATTATTATTTAATTAAAAATCTTATAATTTTAAAATTTATATATTTAATAATGTTTAAAATTTAAAAGGTCTTAATTGATCTTTTTTACCCTTTAGCCTTGTTAGTTTCAAAATTTTCTAATTTATTTCTAATAAAAGAGTAGGGGTCAAATTGAATAAATATGTAAAAATTGAGGGTTAAATTTGTTAGTACACCTTATATAACATCAAATTTTAATAAAAGAATTGTTTTGCTCATTATCTAACATATAAGGATTAATTTGTCCATTTTTAGTAAAATGATTATAATGCAATCTAAAGTGTAACAAGTTTTGTGGTACTTTTACTGATGACTAATGCACTAACTTGTGAGCCCAAACATGGTCTAAATTATAAATAAAATTAATAAGTATTATTTTAAAATTATATGGAAAATAATTATTTAAATTATTTTTATGTAAAATATGGGAACAAAATTAGATTATAAATCAATTAACTAAAATATCAATTAAGAAAACAATCTGAATATTTGTCAATTGAACCTTAACTTATTTGACATTGTTGCTATTGCGACAACTAGAAAGAAGTAGATTTAAACGCGCTTAAATATACATTATAAAAAAAATTGGGTATTCAACATCAAAAAAATTGAATTCTCGAAAAAAAATGAATATATTAGACCAAACAAAAGAAAATATGATTTGAAGTAGAACAACAAGAAAAAATCTAACAAGAAATAAGATTGTACCCGAAAGTTCATTGGAAGAAATAGTACAAATATCAAAACTTAAAATTGCATGAATAAAATGAGGGTCATTCCAATAAGAATGAGGATAAAACTGATTGAACAAAATAATGAGTCGCTTTATTAGTATTTCGCCGTGTCCGATAGATGGACAAATAATAAAATTGAAATTTAAAACATAAGCAACCATTAACAATATTACCAAATTTTGAAAGATATGCCTCAAGACTACTTCTCTGTAGTTGGTTTCCAAAATGATAATGTCGAGATTCAAAGAGGGTAACTACAATAATGTGATGATTTCAACTAGATGTGGCTCCATAGCAACATCAAAACCACGAAGCTTCCAGTATTATCATGCACAACACCACCAATACCTGTCGAGTTTGCTTCTCTTGAAATGGCACAATCCACGTTACATTTGAGCCAATGACCATTTGGATTCTCTCACCCTGCAAGTGCTGTTTCGGACGATGGAGGCGGTTGCTGCACTTGGCTGAAGGTGGCTCCAGCATTAGTCCAGTCCTGCCACTTCATATATTTTTCAAATTAATAATAACAACTGATATTTTATAAAAATATTAAAAAAATATAAAATTACTCAATATATTTGGAATGAATTTGGATCCGGATTCAAACGTATCTGGGCAACCATTTACTCAGATTCATTTTCTTGATGTGAAAAAAAAAATGTACTTTCTTTTAATTTAAATATTTTTGAAGATTTTTTTATTTTTATTTATGTTTGTCACGTGACAAATTAAGAGATTGTCCCGTATTACCATTAGATTGACTATCAGTGTCACACCAATACAAATTAACAAATTAACGGTATTAATGCAGAAGTGTCAAACTGTATGATAAAATCTAAATTCGAATACCAACTAAATTAAAAAAATTAAATATCAACTAAATACTACAAAATATATATTAACCTTATTTTCTTTTCCATAGCTTCATGATTTTCCTCCAGCCTAAACACAACTTCCCTTCTTTCAAAGAAAAAAATTCAACTGGCCATTTTGGAAAAAAATTAACATTAACTTTCTTTTTTTTTCTAGTTGGATTATGTCGAGTTTGTAACACTATTTTCAGTATCGGATCAAATCAATTTGTAATATCAATTGGATAAAAATTAATTAGTATAATATTTTAGAATAAAGAGTTAGACTGATTAACTCATGAATCAGGCGATTAAACTAGTTAAATTAATTTTTTCTATTTTTAAATATATATTTTTATTTTAATTTATTCAATTGAAGTGGTTAAACTAATTGGATTGAAAACCACATATTGACCTGAATAGTCGTATATATTTAATATTTATATTGTATACATGAAAAACTCAAATAATGACTTTTCAAATACTCTACATTAAGTTTTAAATTATGTTTTAATTTTATTGTATTTTCTATTCAAGTAACATTTGAATCATATGTTTAATTATAAACATGTCCATATTCACTTAATTTTTATTATAAATTGGGGTGTAATGATTGAAAAGTCTTTATTTAAGTATTTTCATAAATTTTGATTATTATTTAACTATTTAAAAAGATTTAATATTTATTTGACCAATTTGTAAAATGTGAGACTCTAATTTGAGTATTTAGCCTATTTTTTTAGTTCCGCAACTGCAGAGGTCAATTAGGCACTAAAACATAGAATTTTTAAAATGGAGGATGAAAACGAAAAGATATACAAATTGAGCGAGCCTTTTTTGTATTTTAACATTTTATTCTTAAACCCTTAAATTTTTTTTCCGAGGTTTTGAAGTTGAACAGATTCCGCACTCAAATTACAGCTTCTTCATTAGTTTTATTTTCTTTGTTAACCCCCCCCTCCTTCCCAAATCCATTGAACTTCCGACGCTTCTATTCCATTTGAAAACCATCTTTTGAAGTTAAACAAAAAGCCCCCATTGTAAAAAAAAAAGCTCAAATCCATTGAAGTTTCAGTGTTTCTTTCGATTTGAAAACTATCTTTTGAAGTTGAAGTAAGCCCCCATTGTAAAACCCATTATGGACGTCGACATGGAAACGTCTCCCAGCTACTTTGACCCCCAAGATCACTCTGCTAGGGAAAAGTTTCGTCGTTATGGGTAACATTTGAAGAATCCTTTTTTTTTTTTTTTACATTAATATATCTTTAATTTTTGATTGTTTTGGGTTTTCTGGCTGTTATTTTAGAGTTTTTTTTTTTTAAATTTTTGGGAATTGTGTGAATTGTTAGAAATTGATGGATTCGAGCTTATTCCCTAAAACCAACTTCTGAGAGTAACGTGTTAAGTTTGTTTGATGGTGGTTTTTGTTCGTTTTTTAATCTTTAGAAGTTGGGTTTTGAGTTTGATTGGCATGTAATGGGTTATTAATTTATTTATTCGAACTTTGGATTATAGACTTGAGAAGTGGAAAAGAGACTGAAGATGTTTAGTATCACACTGTTTCAGATTGTTCTTTACATTGTTGAATATGAGTTATGTTACTTGGGCTCGAGTTTGAGTGTGAGTGTCGGATATGGATATGTGTTTGACACGGGTATGCTTAAATTTAAGTTTTAAAGGGTTTTCATGTACTTAGAGGGTCATATTCTACTACAGATGTCCGGATATGTGTTGGACATGGGTAGTCAATGAGAAACAAATAGTGGGAACAGCATAGAATATGAATATGGGTATTGCTCCTTCCTTTTAATTCTCACTTTGTGTGGATAATGTAATATGGACTACCTGCAGGAAAAGATACTCAAATTCTAGCATATCTCCACGGCAAGAAAGTGGCATTTCGAAGTTCAACGAAGCTAAGTTGTTGTATGAGGGACAGATTATCCACAGCCCTACTAATGCAGCACTTCTTCTTGAAAACATCAAACAAGAGGCTGAGAGCTTTGATACTGATTATTTTGAAGAAACACCTGCAAGGGAGTGGTCGGCTTCTAAGAGGAGGCCATCAAGTGATGGTCATAGAACTGCAGAGATTGATAATGGTGTTGATTCAATCCGCAGATTAGGAAGTCATGCACTAAAAGCTTGCAAGATTGAGGATGATTTATTGGCAGATAATGGAGACGCAACCTTCGCTTCGTTTGCATCTCTACTTGATTCTGCTTTTCATGGTGCTTGAAGTACTATCACTTATATTATATGCTACAGCTCAAAGTTGAAATCACTTCTTTTGTTTCAACCAAACACGGTGTTACTGTGATGATTGTTTTTGATTATTATGTCTTGGGATTTGTGGAGAATCCTTGATTCAGTTCAGCTATATTAATTTCTAGGAGTTAAGAAACTGATAATTTGCTTACTATTAGCCTTGAATGTGTTAATGCGAGATTGATTGAAGGTCATTACTGTATGCATATCAATGAATAAAGTTTTACTTGTAAGAAGAGAAATATACAAACTCATGAAAACAGAATTAAAGCACTGGGTTAATGATGTGTGTATTGTTATGTGCATCGATTGTAGATTGACTGATCAATATGTATATATTTCTATATTGGAGCACTAATATTTGGTTGCAATCATAGAAAAGGAAGCTAGTAGCCAGCTGGTGTGGTATTGGGAATATCATACGTTGCCTGTAATTTAGAATTATATTGTTTTCAATTCTTGTTCTCTTGAAATGGCTTCTCCATTCAAGCTACTTATGTTCACAACTTCATAATTTTCAGGGGTAATGCCGATTCCTGACCTGATTTTACAATTTGAGAGAATATGCCGGAATGTTTCAGAGTCAATTAGGTGTGTCTTGTACTAATTATATTTATAAGTTGCGTAGGTGTATCCTTCAACATGTAGACACTTGTACATGGAATACTATGGATATGCTTATAATTTCAAATTCCTTTCTGTTTGATCTTCTTTTCTGATCCGGATTATGTCTTGATTTTGAGCATCTTACCATGCCATATGCCTTTATCATTGTTCTTTTTTCTGCCTCCATCCCCTCTTTTTTCTGAAAGAAAGAAGATCCAATGGCACTTATTTAATGTGCTTTACTTATGCATTATTGAGTCTTTTTTATGAGTCAAGGAAGCCAAGATGGGCATTTTTCACTTAAAATTATGAATTAGAGACAGGTTTCTGAATGTTTCTCTCTCTCTCTCTATATATATAATAGAGAACAATTTGTTCGTTTTCTTTTTAAATTAGGTAACATCAATTTCTTGGGTGGCCTTTTAATTCCCTCTTGGTTATTGTGCACAGATATGAATCCAACATACGCCATAGGGTTGTAGAGGATAAATTGAGGAGGCAGAAGGCTCAACTTCTGCTTGATGAGGCTGCTACATGGTCTCTCCTGTGGTACCTTTATGGAAAAGGAAATAAATCGCTAACCTTCAAAATATTTTGGCAACAACTGATATCTTAGAACAAAGAGTGTTTTAATTCTGAAGTTTTCCAAGTTATCCTGCATCCCTTTTTTCAGATCACACTTCTTGTAGTGCTTGCATTATCTTTGGCAATATACTTTTTTTTTAGTTTTCTTTGTTCTACTGGCTTTAAACTTCATCCTTGAGCTTCGGATGTTTGATGAAAGTTGATGACAGTTTCCATTGTTCTTGCAGTGACTGATGAACCTCCTGAAGAGCTCATTCTGGTATATTTTTTCCTTTCCAATATTTTGCCCTTAGTACTGAGTCTTTTGCTGCAACTGGATGCTAGTATTCCTTTTGACTACCTTCTAATTTAAGTTGAAATGCTTTACTCTTATTTGAATCTATCGATTTTGACAGTCCCCTTCAACATCACATATAGAGGCTTGCCAATTTGTTGCGAATGATCATACAGCACAATTATGCCTCCGCATTGTTCAATGGCTAGAAGAATTGGCTTCTAAAGCGCTAGATCTGGAGAACAAGGTGATCGATTTTGTTGACTAGTTTATCATTGTTGTTTGATTCATTATACTGTTTGACGAAGAAGCAGTTAGTGGCATGACCATACATGTTATGACTTCTTGGAAAAGCGAAGCTTTCGGTCTTCCACTATTCTCCTCCCTTCACTATCTTCTCATGTTTCTTTTCAGTTGCACTTTTAGTAAGTAGATCTGCTGAATAAGGTGAATAGTTGCATCTAAAAAAAAAAAAATTAAGATTCATAGTATAACATGTTTAACTTTGTATGCTTCAACCATTCAAACTATGAGTTTGCTTGGCATCTGTTTTGCGGTCACATGCTTGATTGGACATCTGATGTTTGATAAGGTGTCATGTCTGTCGTAAGTGCTTCTGTAACCGCTTAGTTGTGGACAGGAAAACTTGATTCTCAGTTTCTTTGGCTAAAGCATGCGTATTTTTAGTAATTTTTTATGGTTAGTTTTTGCTTGTAAGGAAGCTTCATAAAAGTATCCTATATTATTAGATTCTTTTTGACATTAGTGTTTATTATTTTTCTGCAGGTGCGAGGATCTCATGTTGGTACCTATCTTCCCAACTCTGGAATTTGGTACCATACTCAGAGGTTTCTCAAAAAGGGTGCCTCTGCTGCTAACACTATTCACCACTTAGATTTTGATGCTCCAACACGGGAACATGCCCATCAGCTGCCTGACGATAAAGTACTCTCCATGAAATTGTTTTAAAAATTCTAATGACTTCCTTTATTATTTGCTTTTATCTCCCAATATGATATTTGCAGTATTAGTCAGAGGGATAGGGTGCAAAAGTACCCTTCTAATATAGAGAGGGTGAGAGGGAGAATTCTTATGTGTTTATGTGAGAATCACATATCTGTATCGTTTTTTTACCATCATAGAGGTATAACAATATAAAATATATACTGACAGATTTTCCTTGACAGAAACAAGATGAATCTCTACTTGAGGATGTCTGGACTCTGTTAAGGGCTGGAAGACTGGAAGAGGCATGTGAGCTTTGCCGGTCTGCTGGACAGGTATTCAGAACTTGACAACGTTAATGAATACAGATTAACTTGCTTGTGTTTTTTGCGTTCTGTCTGATAAATAGCTTAATTTTGCAGCCATGGAGATCTGCAACTATTTGCCCATTTGGAGGGTTAGACCTATTTCCTTCTATTGAAGCCCTAATGAAGAATGGAAAAAATAGAAGTCTGCAAGCTATTGAACTTGAGAGTGGCATTGGTCATCAGTGGCGCCTTTGGAAATGGGCTTCCTATTGTGCATCAGAGGTTAATATAACAACCATCTTATCTGATGATTCTATTACCACTTCAATTTTGGAGTTGGACATGCTTAATACCTAGTTGGCTATTTCATTGGTTGAGTTTATCCTTGCAAGTTTTAACCTTTTGGGTTTTATCTGTATTCTCGTCAGGAGAAGAATAGTATTTGTCATGGTTTTCGGATCTTGGTGCTTTTGAAAGTCTTCCATTTCTCTCTCTCTCTCTCTCTCTCTTAAATGCAAGGATGGTGGTTAATGCATGAGGTTCACTGTATTATGTGGAGTTAATGGAGTATTTCCTCTCTCTTTCCCTAACATTTGCTGCCCTTTCTTTTTCATAGAGGATTTTTGAGCAAAATGGTGGGAAATATGAAATAGCTGTATATGCTGCCCAATGTAGCAATTTAAAGCGCATGCTTCCGATCTGTACGGACTGGGAGGTATGCTTTTCTGAATAGATAAACATCTTAGGAGACATTTCAAATGCTAATATGTTCTTTTTACTGATGCTTTATGTTATATATATAATACCCTTGTGAAATGCTCATAATAACTTCACCAAAGATCAAGTCATTAAAATCTCATGTCTGTGTCTGCAGACTGCCTGTTGGGCAATGGCCAAATCATGGCTTGAAATTCAGGTAGATCTAGAATTAGCTCGTTCACAACCTGGCAGGATGGAACAATTAAAAAGCTATGGAGATGGTATTGATGGAAGTCCAGGAGGAATTGATGGTACCTCGCAGCCTTCACCTGGACCTGAAAGTTGGCCATTGCAAGTTTTGAACCAGCAACCACGAGACCTTTCCGCTCTTCTTCAGAAACTTCATTCAGGGTATCTTTATAATGTGTCCCCCCCTTCCTAATACTAAGTTATCCGTTGTCATACTGGTGAATTTGTTTTATCCTTTCTTTGTCTTTTGTTCCCATGATTTAGTGAAATGGTGCATGAAGCAGTAACTCGGGGATGCAAGGAACAGCAACGTCAAATCGAGGTTTCTGTCAAGTAGACTTTGCACACTTTGTTTTACTCTGATTCTGTTTGCATAAATATAGATCATAATGCTACAATCTTTAACAGTCATTCTGGCCTACCAAAAGAAAGAGAAAAAATAGAGGGTGGGGGTGGGAGATTAATTAACTAAAACAGAAACTAGCTGTTATAGATGAACAGAAAATTAAAAAGCTCACTCTTCAGGCACTTGGAGAAATTGGGGTGTACTCCTTACTTTTTACCTCATTGAACCCCTGATCTTAGCTACATAGGCTTCACCAGTTTCACTTCCTGGATTGAATTAACATACAGGGAGATAATTTTTGTTTCTTAGAGCATTGGTAATTCATTCTAGATACATGTACATTGAAAGTGATTGAAAGTGATTTGTTAGATCTTGTTTTCTTTATTAATGGATTCCATTAAACTTTTTGGTGGCTTCTCTAACCACACATTGATTGGCAGATGAATCTAATGTTAGGGAATATACCACTTCTCCTTGAGCTTATATGGTCGTGGATAGCACCTTCAGAAGATGATCAAAACATCTCCAGGTAGTACTTCTTGAAAGCCACATCAACCAGTATCTAATAAAGGGTCCGGTTAAGGCTGCCTATAGGCACCGGTTAAAGATTATTCTATTCCAATTTTTGGAAAGTCTTTTTTGCCTTTGATACATTTCTTTTACTGAAATCCAACATTGTCAAGGGTGCCAGGCGCACTTGAGGCACTAGGACCTCTATATAGCCTGAGGTGCAAGGTGCAAAAAAAGTGCTCGCCCATGTAAACCGAGGTGCAAGCATATAGATATAAACACATATGTAAAATGTAGATAAAATCCTATGTAACTAATACATATAATTAATAAGTATTAGTTGCATCGTAAAAGAAAGATAAATTTTAATATAGTTCAATTTATAAATTCAAAACATTGTTCAATAGTTTTAAGTTTAATAATTTACTTAATGTATTGTAAAATAAAACACCATAAGAATGAAACTAAATATCATCATCAGACATTAGCTCTAAATTTCCTTCATCTTCCCTTGAAAAGTTTTAACTTTTAAGGGTTAACTAGGTTTTTATATAATAAAATTAGGTTGATAATTAATTAAAAAATCATTTATTATATTTTTCTTTTAAAAGTTAAAAAAAAAAAAAAAACAGGAGAATGGAATGGCTCTTTAGTGAGGTGCTTTTTTATTTTTTATTTTTTTTTGAGCCCGGTTTTTCAACAAAGGCGCCTGAAAAGCATACCAGGCGCTCGCCTGATTGAAGTCGCCTTGCCTTGAGGTGGCTGAGGCGGTAATGGCCATTTACACTGCACCGTAGTACCTAGGCTCTCTCCTTGACATCACTGCTGAATCAAGAAAAGAACATAATGCATTTGATTAAGCTTTTCTTTCTAGAAATATTACATTAGCCAGTTTCACTAGGCTTTGGTTAACATTTTCCCATTTAACAAAATAGAAGCAATTGCGATTGGAAGTAGCCAGCTCTATTTGTTTATTCCTATTTAAGTGAGCTCTTCTAAATGAGCTTTTCAACAAGGGTCGCAGGGCTGCTATTTTTATTGGTATTATGGTGCAGGAGAAGGTAAAATCAATGGGATTTATTCTCAGTTGTATTGGAACATTCTTTCTTATACGTGCATCTTAATTTCTTCCAGGCCTCATGATCCTCAGATGATTCGGTTCGGTGCGCATGTAGTGCTTGTTCTTAGGTATCTACTTGCTGAAGAAATTAAAGATACCTTCAGGGAAAAGCTTATGACTGTTGGTGATCGTATTCTTCACATGTGAGTAATTTCCAAATTCTTGTTTTATTGTAGCTCTCATCGTAATGGCATGGAGTGATTTCAACCGATAGTCATTCTGACTCTGAAATATGCAGGCATCAATTTATTCTGCATATGTTATACTAGTTTTAGTGGATTTTTCTCATTTGTGCATTATGTTGAGACATCATGATTCAGATAAGCAAGTTGAATCTCTTAAGTGCTTGGCCTAGTTCTTCCGCACATGAAAAATGTTGGAAGTCTATGAAACCTATGCGAAAAGCATGCATGTTAACTAAAACAACATGGAATTAAGAACATATAATCTGAATTGATAGGAAACCATGACCTTCAGTTGATGAAATTTTTTATTTGAGGAAGGAATAGAAGTAGTGAACACATAAGTTCAGTTGATAAAAATTTTGATGTAAGAAAGGCATATAAAGGTTGTGAAGACATCAAGCTATGAAGTGGGTCCTTTTCTTACCCACGTTTGTTTAAGCACCCAAATATTGATATTTACCAAAAAGCTTCAATTAACACTTTTCTTTACATGGAGTTCATATATTTTTCCAATAAAAAGATCCTTTTTTTTGGGTAATAATAAAGCAGAAGGAGCTATCTAACATGTTCTAGCTGATTTTACTCTCTTGGGAGAATTTGTTGTTGAGCATGACTCTAGTATAGGCATTATATCTCTCATAATAGCTTGTTCCTTTAGGTTGTAAATTATGTTGAAAAAGTCCTGCAATATGTGTTCTATAACAGAGAAAGCACCTTCAATTTATGGATAGGTTCACTTAGTTTGCTTTGTATGCTGGATTGGAAAATCAAAATTTCAGGTATTCATTGTTTCTATTTTCAAAGCATCATGAAGAATTGGTTGGCATTTATGCTTCTCAGCTTGCAAGTCATCGTTGCATTGACCTCTTTGTGCACATGATGGAGCTTAGGCTTAATAGCAGGTAATAGCTATATGTCGTTTTCTATCTGTTTTTCCTCTGCTGTTCTTCATTATTGAGATGGGCTACGTTTTGTCATTGGGTACTTTTAATTGCCAGGTTGTTTTGCCCTCATGGACATCAGTGACTTGCATATTTGTTTTTTCTATAATCAATGTTAATCTACAACGAAGCATCATAACTATACTTTTTTGAGCTGCTATTCTAGAATTATGCATATTATTTAATCCGTGGAAGATAAAAGAAAGTGTTTTAGAACTTGTTGCATCTTATAAGGTGTTAGAATTATGCATATTGTATTAATCTGTGGAAGGGAAAAGAAAGTATTTTAGAACTTGTTGCATCTTAAGTTCTTATAATGTCTGGTGGGGCTATGTTTTGTTGCGTGACCACAGTCTAGAAAGTGTGAATGAGAAGAGATATTTGAGGCTAATTAAGTTGTCAAAAGTAAGGTGGGGATGGGGGTGATAGTGTTTGAACCTGTCTGCTGTCTTTATTTTTCTATGCCATGTATTTTATTTAATGAAAGTCTCGGCTAGCCCAAAAAAAATAAAGGAAAGACAGGTAGAATCACTGTCTGCTGTCTTCATTTCTATGTCCGTGCTTCCTTTTTTTTTTTTTTTTTTCTGATACAATATTAAGGGTGGGGGAAGGGGGTTGATAGGGTTTGAACCTGTGTCAAATGGGTGTACGAAAAGAGTTTTGGCCACCACTTTGTCCAAGTCAAGACATATATCCATGTTTCTTGTCTCTTTTGTTTTTCCGCTTTAATTTGCTTTAGTGGACCCACTGGCTCATGATTTAAATATTTAGAAACCGTACTTTCTGTCATTTATTGTTGATCTTAGTTTGAGTCTTTGAGATATCACTAAGATGATGTCAAAATGAAAAGGAAAAACAGAGTTATCTGTTTAAGATATTGCAAAATTATCTGTACTATTCTTTCTCCATTTATCTCTGCTCACCACCGTTTTGTTTCTTCCCTTGGCAACAGTGTGCATGTCAAATATAAAATCTTCCTTTCTGCCATGGAGTATTTGCCATTTTCTCAAGGGGATGATTCGAAAGGAAGCTTTGAAGAAATTATTGAGAGGTATTCCTGTGTTTTCTGAAGCCTATATACTTGGCAGTTTTGATCCATTGATTTCAATTAAAGTTGGAATGCTTTGTTACGATAACACAGGCTTTTGTCACGATCACGAGAAACCAAAGCTGGAAAATTTGATGAAACATCTGACGTTGTGGAGCAACATAGGCTTCAGAGTCTTCAAAAAGCTTTGGTTGTCCAATGGCTCTGCTTCACACCTCCCTCCACAATTACCGATGTTAAAGATATTAGTGCCAAACTTCTTATGCGAGCATTAATACACAGGTATTTCTTTCCTTATTATCATTGGAGATTAATTTTTGGTTTTTTTTCCCTATTGTACCATTTATAAATTTTAGTTCAACTATGAAAGCTTTTTATGCATTACCCAAATCATATCAATTCTAGTTTAATCTGATTTGAAGGGTTCTCTATCAGGCATTTAACCATCTTTTCTTTCCTATAGCAATATATTATTTAGGGAGTTTGCTCTGATTTCTATGTGGAGAGTCCCAGCAATGCCAATTGGTGCACATGAATTGCTTAGTTTTCTTGCTGAGCCTTTGAAGCAGCTTTCTGAAACTCCTGATACTTTTGAGGATTATGTTTCTGAGAATCTGAAAGAGTTTCAAGACTGGGTATGCTTTTACTTTCATACATGCATAAATTATTGGCATTGGTAGATTATTCTTTACTTTCTTCTATAAGCTTATCCCAGTTGTCATTTTAAATAGAGTGAATACTACTCCTGTGATGCAACGTATCGCAACTGGCTCAAAATTGAATTAGCAAATGCAGAAGTTTCTCCTGACGAACTTTCAGTAGAGGAAAAACAAAGAGCAATAATGGCGGCCAAAGAGACATTGGATTTATCTTTTTTATTGCTACTGAGTAAGGGAATTTGGTAGCTTTGCTTCCATGGAGTGTGGATGTTTTCTATTTGTCTTTTGTCTCACCATATTGATGCCTTTACGGTTTATGATCTTAATGCTTATAACAGGGGAAAGAAACCCATGGCTTATTTCTCGGGTGGAACATATTAGTGAATCGATGGAACCTCTATTTCTTGAATTGCATTCTACTGCAATGCTCCGCCTGCCTTCTGGTGAATCCATGTGTCCAGACGCTACTGTTTGTGCTGCATTAATGAGTGCACTTTACTCTTCTGCAACTGAGGAAGTTGTCTCAGAACGTCAGTTAACGGTATGCTTTTCTATCTTGTTATCCATTAAACGATTTTGTTGTCCATGTGCAGATATTAAATTTGTTAGTCTCATGCTACAGTTATTTTGCAATTCCAAGATCTGAATGATCTAGCCGTTTATAAGAATTAGAGCTATATTTTCATCATGTTGAACAATTAAATTCCTAGATATGCATCTCTCCAAAAGGAAGCCTCTGAATTTGGATATGTCAAAGCTATATTCTAGATGTCAACTCCTCTTAATCCTTGTGGTAATTTGTTATGGGCTGAACCAGTGTTAGGAAGGGCCATTAATTTCAATTCTAATTAAGGATTAGGTTGCAACATTATTTCTTGATTGTGACTGTATTTCACTTAATTTATTTCCTTTCTAGAACTGGTTTCCTATTTATGTATGTAATATGACCGGTCATATAAAGCAGCATATGGATTAATAAACCCTAAGCAAAATTTCTAAAAAAAACCCCAAAGAGATCTGGGTCTCTCTCTTATTAGTCCTAAGGGTAGACAATTAACTTCAACTTCCCCATCATTACCCTGGGATTTGATCCTTTTCTTGTGTTCATTACATAAATTGCATATAGATTTTACAAGAGATGGGATGATATCATCAAATGAGGTAATGCTTCTCAAAATCCTTGAGAGAGTATGGGTGACAGTAGGTTTGCTTGTGAGGTTGAATGAAGCAAATGGTCCTTCTTGTTCTATGTATTGGAAAGGAATAGCAAGTCATGAACTGTGGTCTGATAGGCTATTTTACTTGAACTTGGGTTTGAGTGTTAGATATGGACATGTATCTAAATCTGGATATGGGTATCTTCAATCTTTTTCTAAGTTTTTTCATGTAATAGTTATATTGCCTTATCTGTCTGAAAATGTGTTGAACTTGAGTACTTGAAGATGGGTGGCACCAGGGGGGGGGGGGTGCTCCCAATGGTAAAATTGTTGTATGGTTCCTCTAGAAATTTTAAGTTTATAAACTAATACAATGGTAAAATTGCATTTTGGCTCCCCAAAATTTATAATTTAATTCTCTCCCCCACAAAAGAAAATTTTCTGGCCTCACCTCTGCTTAGAGAAAAGTGAAGAGTGGGAGCAACATTGCTGATAGGAACCATTCTTAGTAGATAACTAATGATCTTAGTTTTTTATGGGGCAGGTAAATGTTGCCATTTCTTCAAAAGACAGCTACAGCATTGAGGTAATATTGCGCTGCTTGGCAGTGGAGGGTGATGGAATTGGTCCACACATCCTCAATGATGGTGGCCTTCTCAGTGCTGTTATGGCAGCTGGCTTCAAAGGTAAGTAAATAAGAAGATGCCAATCTGCCATGCATGTCCATAGTTGCAGACTCTCATAGTTTCTTCATACATGTTATGAATTCATGGTACAGTTACATGCATGAAATTAATTCTTTTTGTGTCTTTTATGTTATCGTAATTAGTCAAGGCGGAAACATGCCATGTCAAGTAGCGAGGAACATGATCTGCATGATAAATTTCAGCAGTGTTGATTGAATTTGTTAAATGCAGGTGAGCTTGCGAGATTTCAAGCAGGAGTTACATTGGAGATATCCCGATTAGATGCTTGGTTTTCAAGCAAAGATGGCTTCTTGGAAGGGCCTGCAACGTATATTGTGCAGGGCCTCTGTCGTAGGTGTTGTATTCCAGAAGTCATTCTCCGATGCATGCAGGTAAACTTTTTTATGGAGTGAGGCCCTATATTAAATATAGGCACCATCTTTTAACAACAGAAAAAGTGTCTTGTCGCTGTTTTGTCCGTTGCACATGGCTGCATTCAATTTTTCTTTGAAGTTTATCCTTTTGGAAGATTGAAATCCCATGCCCGTGCCCTTCATGTACTTATGGAAAATGTTTAGGAGTTTCATTTTCTTGGTCCGGCTGTGCTTCCCTGTTTTCTTTTTTAGTTTGTCACCGTTATTTTGCAAAAAATAAGAGAAATGAGGTCTAGAAACAAGGAACAAAAATTTACGTCATTGTGGAATTCTTATTTTGCAAACTTCAATCGAAGCAACGACGAGAAATGAGTGAAAAAGACAGCAACTGTGGTGGAATTGCATTATTTCATAACTTTTACCTTTTCACTAGATTTTTGCTTACTTCTTACCATATCTCAACTCCTTGGCAGGTTTCTGTTTCACTCATGGAGTCAGGTAATCCTTTTGAAAGCCATGACCAGTTGATTGAGCTAGTCTCGAGTTCGGAGACAGGGTTCATCAATCTCTTCAGTCAGCAACAATTGCAGGTAAGTGGATATCTTTTTATTGGTTAAGTGGTAAAAGAGGCTCATATTGTTCATTCCTTATATCCTATGTTACTCGGACTTGGACTTTGTGCAAGTATTGGATATGAGCATGTGATATACATGGGTATGCCCTTTACTTTTCCCAAGTATTCACGCACTTAGAGGATCCTTGGAGGGTAATGTACTCGTACTCATGTCGTGATATGCATTGGACACCGGTACTAAAAGAAAAATAAAGAGTCAGACTAACATAGTCTCTATCTATTGTAGACATAAAGGCTAAATTTAGGATTTTTTACATTATAATGGACCTTAAAAGGTATACCATAACCTCTAAAAAGAAAATTAATATGTTACGATGAGGATGTTGATGAATTCTTCAATTTTGCTATTATTTTGATGACATAAATGCGGTATAAAACGATTTCTTCATTGTTCAAATTTTTGTTGCGGACTATCAGAATTTCATTCAAACAACTTTTTTTGTCTCATGAGCAGGAATTTTTATTGTTCGAGAGGGAATATTCCATATGCAAAATGGAGCTTCAAGAGGAGCCTTCCTCATGATTTTAGCCAGCTGGGGATGAAATTCGGGTTATATGTCATTGTACTTTATGTGGCAGGAAATCAACAGCGTCGAAAAGGTTTGAGATCTCCCTCCCATCCTTCACCACAGTTTTTACTTATTAAGGGGAAAAACAGAATTAAATGTTATAAATTAGATTAACATGAAATGGTATTTTGCCTGGATTAGCTGGATCTTCATTACTTGATAATTTGAGGTTCTAAACACACTTAAACTTGATTTTTTTTTTCCGTGTATTTGAGAAATCTTTGAATATCATCGTACCAATGTCTGGATATGCAATGAAGAGTCGACATAACGAGTGTGTATCATGACTTGGATCTTTAACAAATTTAAGGTTGCAAGTGGAGGAAAAGAGTAGATGTTTTCCATATGCATGGAACAATCATTTATCATTAGTAATTTATACTAAGATGGTCAATATTTTGTAGCAGTGGATGCATTGTTTTTATATTTGAATTGTTACTTATTGGTACTATTTATTTCCGTCTATAGTTTCGGGATTGATAAATAATATTTTTAAAAGATATTTAATATATTTATAAATATCAAATGGGTAAGCTAAATAAATTTTCAATATGAAATATTCATTAATTATATAAATACTTCATACATTGAAAAATAAGGATGATTGAAATCATTGCGTAATTGACTACCTAGGTTTATTTATGTAAGTCACATCTTATATTTTATGCTTTGGGGTACAGGTTTTAACTAATAATAAATAGCTTAAATAAAAAAAATTGTTAAGGTAGAATTTGATATTTTTATCTTCATTTTCAATTTTTTTGTTCACATTAATTTATTAAAGTATGATTGATCATGATATCTGAAAATCTTAAAATTTTAATATATTTTAGATTTTTTGTAGTTTTTAAAATTTATATAATTTTGTAAAAGTGAAATGATATATCATTACATTTTAATCGAATTCAAGTTCAGTAATCAAAGCTCTAGAACTAATCTGAACAAATAAAAAAATTTCATAGATTAATTTGAAAAAAATTATTAAGTTCAGAAATTAAATTAAAGATTACTTTATCTTTAAAAAAAGGGTAAACTATTTAGTTAGTCACTTAACTTTTAAGGAGTTTTCATTTTGGTTACCAAAAATGAAATTCTTGTAATTTTGTCACTCAATTTTTAATGTGTTTTTATTTTAGTCATAAGTGTTAAATCTCTAACAGGTTAATTGTACACACTATATTATGTTTATAGTTTTATTTTGGTCATCCAACTTTTAAGTCACTTTTATTTTGGTTACCTAAAAAATACTGTTTTAAGTATTGATCGGAGTAAAAAAAAAATTAATTAAAATAATACATTAAAATTCTCTCAAATTGTACTTACTTATCTCCTTACCAAAAGTTCTACATTTCTTTTTTCAATATTGAAATTTTAAATTACAAAACATCAAAATTAATAAGGTTGAATTATTGAAATTTTTTCTCTCTTGATAGAGTTAGCCGATTTGTTACTATAATATTAATATTAATTAATTTAATCCACTTTTAAAATTTTAAATTTTATTTTATGTTTCCAAATTAAAATCAACTTAAATAATTCATCTTTAATAATTGTCTACGAAACACAAATTTCTTTTGATTATATAATCTTGAATTTTTCATGCAAAGTTAAAAGTAAAGAAAAATCTTTGCAATTAATTTAACTAATTAATTTTATCTTCCATGTCAAACAAATTTCATAATTTTTTTCATCACTTCTTTATCCTTGCAAGGATTTTTTCCATTGCCTTTAGCTTAGCATGGAATATTCGAGATTATGTAATCAAAACAAAATTAAATTTTGTATGAAATTATTAAATATAAGTTATTTGAGTTGATTTTGTTAAACTAGCTTTATTTGATAAATTGTTTGATATAAAAAACAAAAATATTTTTGAATAAGTTTGTTTTTGAACAAAGAAAATATAAAGTTCAAAATTGTTTTGAACACTTAGAAAAATTTTGGACAAACTTTAAAACGGTTTAAACTTTTTAACTCAAATGAAACATTTTTAAATCGATTAAAAAATGACTCCATACAAAAAAGTATCAATACCTTTCGTAAAGTATCGATACCGATACAATTTTTATCGATACCTTTTTCAAGATCGATACTAAACTTGCTTATTGGCTTGAAACAAAAAGTGAACAAAAGCAAAAAGTATTAATACTTTTCAAAAAGTATCGATACCTATTGTACTTTTATCGATACCATCTTTGATATCGATACTATTTTTGCATTCTGACTTGATGATTTTTCAAACAATCACAAAAAGTATTGATACCTTTTACCAGGTATCCATAAATGTCTTTGGTATCATTGAACACTAATGATACGGGCCGGCTCGGGATGAGTCGAAACGTATGCGGGTTGCCCAATCGTCTACGAGGAGGAATCAAGCCTTTGGAAAATAATTGGAAAATATGGATGCGTTTGCGAAAGTTTTAAGTGAATAAAAATAAGAAATGGTTCGGTTTGATGAAAAGAAATGAAAAATGGATAAATAGAATAAAAAAATAGATAAAGGATAATTTTGATGGGGGTGGATAAACGAACTTAAACAAGAAGCGATTCGACACTAAAGATTGTCACCCCGGATTCTATAATGTTTAAGGTGGAAAGATGAAAATAGGTTGATGAACGCCACACCAAAGGGAATTTGGTGATAAGTTCAAACAAGTCGAAGACGCCACAAGCAAGCTTGATAAGTCTAACGAAACTTGTACGAAAATGAAGAGGAGATGAACTCACTCAAATGAATAAAAGTTCATAAAATTTTCTTAAAGTCTGAATTGTGTCAAATGAGAATTACAAAGCCTTTTTATAGGCTGAACAAAGGCTAGCCAAATAGTCTTCTAATCTTGCCTCTTAACCCTTAAGCTTTTGAAAGGGCACCAGCAACCTTTAACCCTTAACCCTTGAGTTTTTGAAGAGGCACCTAACAACCCTTTAACCCTAAAGTTTTTGAAAAGACACTAGTAACCTTGTCCCTTAACCCTTAGGTTTTTGAAAGGGCATCAGCAACCTTGTCCCTTCATGTTCACCAAAAGGCACCTGGCAACTTTGTCTCTTCATGTTCACCAAAAGGCACCTGGCAACTTTGTCTCTTCATGTTTACCAAAAGGCACTGGGCTAGTTGAATGCCGAATGAAGATGAACTAAGCTAACACGACTAAATCAGCTTGAAGAAAGGTGCGAATCAAGCTAATTGAGCATGAAGTTGGGAAGCAGTTTAATGTAGAAAAGCCAAGAGATGACCAAGATATGTTGGAGGAGGTAACAATTGTGGGGGAGCCAACTATAGTTGATTTTCCAACATCTTATAGAGCTAACTAATTATACAGACAAGGGCTCGTCTCAGTTAGTATACTTTGTAAAAGACTGGAAATATAAGCAAGCAAGTGTCGTTCGTCTTCTTAGAGAAGAACTTGACAATCTAAGCAGGCAAAGGCAGGAATCTGAGCTCAAGAGGATTGAAGTTTGAATATTGAGTTGCTCTGGGAGTGCTCGTATCATCCCCTCCCTCTTCAAGACGATTCGTCCTCGAATCGACCCGTTGGTTTTCTCGAACAACATTCTCTTTTGCTCGTCTTTCCTCGATCAAACGGGATGGATAATAATCGTAACACCTGAAAAGAACATTCAAGAATTAGCAAGAACTGTTTTAAACATACTTGTAACCCGAAGAAAAAAAACAACACCAAACAAATAAATCGCATGCGGACAGGCATAAGCACTTTATCATACAAAAGGATCAATGCCTTGTCATAATTTTGGAACAAAAACGGATAAGCTTTAAAGCATGCATACAATCTAATTGGATTCCACAAGACAAGATAATCATGCGAGTAGCACACCAAAAGGTAGATATATTCATCACAAACAAGTAGTGGAGAAAGTGCATATGGCACTCGAAGTTGAACATCCAAACCTTGCTTTGTTTGAAATAAGGAACCACTCGCACATGAATTGTAACAAGTATCGAACACAAGAATCTTTTTGTCAATCATTAAAGCAGATAGACCATTAATTGGCAGAACAGAACATTTGAACGCATCAAGATCTAAATGCTTTACAAAAACGAATTCAGCACCATGTGTTCTATCAATATCCACAATAGATAGATCATAAAAAAGTAAATTGGAAGGGCTAAGTATATTATGATCTAATTGCTTTGCAAAAGGTAGTTCATCAACATAATGCATATCATCATCCGAAGAGAACAAAAATATATCAACTATTTCAAAAGACCTACCTTTAAGCGCAAAAAGACAGAGACTGTTCTTACCTTGCTTGTCTTCACAAGTTGAAACTCGAAGATCGAATTTACCTTGCTTGATCAAGATGAACCTTCTCTCCTTGGGCATGTAATGTAGTCGATGCTTTATTCGCGAGTCAACATTTCTCAAACACAATGGGGACTCCCTGCCTACGAATTGCTTGTACAAACACAAAGTTCGTTTAAGGAACGAATAAAAATTGAAAACAAGGTTGGCAAAATTCGTTACCTTATTTAAAAACCAAGTATCGAATTGATGGGAATTTCTTACACACAATTGTTGAGACTTGATTTTTTTACAAAATATACCAGATGATACAAGACATATTCTCGGTTTAAAAACATGCGTTTGATTATCTAAATCAAAATGTAACAACAGTTGAATTAAATCAAACATGTTAAGCCAAAAAGAATTTTCCATACACGACATCATATGTACAAAATTCTTTGTACTCGTCAAAACAAAATTGCACAAATTCAACGATTTTTCAAGAGACAAAAATTGATTCATTAGATCACCGTATTTGAACAATTTATTTGCTTTTTGTGAAAACTTGTCATTTTGCAAAATCATTGGGTTTTGTCGAGAAGAACAAAAAATATCAACCATATGTAATGAGCAAAAATTGATCGGATGAAAATAAGGAAAGCTTTTAGAAACTAAGTCACCAAAGATTTCATTGACAAATGTCAAATCAAATTTTTGCGACTTGGTTATTAAAATTTCCTTACCTCGCTTACCTTCCGGCTCGTGGGGTTCAACTTCACCTTCAACTTTACCTCTTTCAATCAAAGAAATACGTCGCTCTTTCGGGAGGTATTGAAGTTGTTGGTTCTTGTGTGATACGTCGAGAACCTGAAATGAAGAAGCAGAAGAAGAACAAACTTCAAATGAGTTAGTTAAATCAACACTCACTTCTACTAGCTCATCTCGTTTTCTTGTTTCCCTTTCACACTCTTTTTCGTTTTCTTCTCTCTCTTTTTCTTGTTCTTTTTCAATGATCTTCTCAATGGCCTTTTCAAGCTTTCTCAAATCTTGCTCATTTTCTCTCTTTCTTGCCTCTTTTCTTTCTATTTCTTTTTCTTTTTCCTTGTTTCTATTACACGAAGTTACAAAAGATTCATAATAATAAGAATTTCCAAAAGAAGAAAAATTATTTACAGATGAATCACGATAATTGTGTCGGGAATAATAATGCGTGTAGGACTTCTTTGAATCATATGTCGAATAACTCGTGCTTTCCTGTCCGTCGCCTTGAAGAGAATCGAGCTCGCAACTTTCTTCTCTCCATTTCGAAGACCGCGTTGAGTAGGAGTCTTGGTAATAATCTCTTCTAGAATAGTCCTTGGTCGGGTATTGCCGGGCTGCTCTTAACTCTGTCCTTTGAGTTGAAGAAGTTCGCCCTTGATGATAGGAAGATGGGAGGTACCGTTTGTGCATCACTTCATTCATTTCGGACCACGTTAATATTGGATACTCTCCATTTCGTTTTCGACCCTTGGTAAACTCATCCCACCAAGTCATGGCATAATTGGTGAAACTATTTTCCGCCAGTCTTACTTTCTTGCTTTCCAAATAATCGTGGTACCCAAAAACCATTTCTACTCGCATTTCCCATTCAAGGTATGCATCCGGATCGGCTCTACCTTGAAACGGTGGAATGTTTGACTTGTTATTCTGCTTGACGTCATTAAAACATCCTTGATCTCTAAAGCTTTGGTTTCTTTGGTCACGACGCCTTTCGCTTTGGTTGTATGATGGATCGAACCAATCGCAATCTACAGTACTTCTTCTTCTTCCGAAATCTAGAGACATGCTATCGTTGCTAGAAAAAAAATGCTAGTGCTCAAACTAAAACAAAAATTAAATACCTTACCACGAAAACCTCACAAGTCACTCACAAAGAAAATTCGCTCACACTCGTATATTTACTCGTATAAGACTTTTTTTTTGAATCACTCTTGTCTTTTACCGCTCAATCTCGTCTCAAAATTCGTACTTCGTTTCAAAAAGACTTATTGCGGCTTGAGGGCCGGCTTCAAAATTGGTACAAGGGAAAATTATGTTACGGGGTGGGGGTTGGCTGATTTTTTTTTTGTATAGTGGCGTTGGGGTGAAGAAGAGTGGCTTGAAGATCGGGAAAGAAATAATGAAACAAAACTTGCAAACTTCAAAAAAAAAAATTTCCACACACTTTTTTTTTACTTCTCTCTTTTTTTTTTGTATTCGTATATTTTTTTATATACAATTTTTTTTTGTATCTTTTTTTTTTGACTTCAAATATAATATAATGAAATACAAGAAACAAAAATTACAACTTGAATATTTTTTTTTGAAATTTTTTTTGAACCTTTTTTTTTTAAACTTACTAACTAACTTCCGGCTTCACGATGGTCGTTGGCAGTCCTCGTTTTTTTTAGCTCTGATACCAGATGATACGGGCCGGCTCGGGATGAGTCGAAACGTATGCGGGTTGCCCAATCGTCTACGAGGAGGAATCAAGCCTTTGGAAAATAATTGGAAAATATGGATGCGTTTGCGAAAGTTTTAAGTGAATAAAAATAAGAAATGGTTCGGTTTGATGAAAAGAAATGAAAAATGGATAAATAGAATAAAAAAAATAGATAAAGGATAATTTTGATGGGGGTGGATAAACGAACTTAAACAAGAAGCGATTCGACACTAAAGAGTGTCACCCCGGATTCTATAATGTTTAAGGTGGAAAGATGAAAATAGGTTGATGAACGCCACACCAAAGGGAATTTGGTGATAAGTTCAAACAAGTTGAAGACGCCACAAGCAAGCTTGATAAGTCTAACGAAACTTGTACAAAAATGAAGAGGAGATGAACTCACTCAAATGAATAAAAGTTCATAAAATTTTCTTAAAGTCTGAATTGTGTCAAATGAGAATTACATAGCCTTTTTATAGGCTGAACAAAGGCTAGCCAAATAGTCTTCTAATCTTGCCTCTTAACCCTTAAGCTTTTGAAAGGGCACGAGCAACCTTTAACCCTTAACCCTTGAGTTTTTGAAGAGGCACCTAACAACCTTTTAACCCTTAAGTTTTTGAAAAGACACTAGTAACCTTGTCCCTTAACCCTTAGGTTTTTGAAAGGGCATCAGCAACCTTGTCCCTTCATGTTCACCAAAAGGCACCTGGCAACTTTGTCTCTTTATGTTCACCAAAAGGCACCTGGCAACTTTGTCTCTTCATGTTTACCAAAAGGCACTGGGCTAGTTGAATGCCGAATGAAGATGAACTAAGCTAACACGACTAAATCAGCTTGAAGAAAGGTGCGAATCAAGCTAATTGAGCATGAAGCTGGGAAGCAGTTTAATGTAGAAAAGCCAAGAGATGACCAAGATATGTTGGAGGAGGTAACAATTGTGGGGGAGCCAACTATAGTTGATTTTCCAACATCTTATAGAGCTAACTAATTATACAGACAAGGGCTCGTCTCAGTTAGTATACTTTGTAAAAGACTGGAAATATAAGCAAGCAAATGTCGTTCGTCTTCTTAGAGAAGAACTTGACAATCTAAGCAGGCAAAGGCAGGAATCTGAGCTCAAGAGGATTGAAGTTTGAATATTGAGTTGCTCTGGGCGTGCTCGTATCAACTAACTTTAATGGTCACTAAATCACGCATTAAATGATAATAGTATCGATACTCGTAGAAAATGTATCGATACCTTTTGTTGCAAGTAAATTTAATGATCTGGTATTTTTATCCCCGACGGCTCTATTCAATTTCTCAACAACCACAATGGTTGGAAATCAATTAGAGGGTATAAATACCATCTTCTAAAGGTTCTACAATAATAAGTGAGGTTACAATAGATAAAGTGCTTCAAGATACATAAAAAATTCATTACCAATCACTTTGTGCTTCGATTCTTTATCTTCTTCTTGTAAACACTTGTGAACATTCATTGTATTTTCTATCAGCTCAAGTGCTTTCTTTGTATTTTTGCTTAATTGGCAAACATCCTAATCTTGTGAGGATTATTTCTTTGTTTGCTTATTTGTTTCTCTTTGAGAGGGTTTGTGTATTAAGATTTGGGTAGAAATCTTAATGGAGTTGTAAGGTTAAACCTTATCCTCAAAGGTTGATCAAATTAGTGAATTTGAGAACATTCTTAACTGTGGAAAGCTAAGGTAGTGGAATATTCAATTTTTCTATCCTTTCTTTCAAGCTTCCACAAAATTTTTAAAAGGCCAATTCACCCCCTTTTAGCTATTTTTGGTGACCAATCTAGCTAACACAATGGAAATATGAGAACTTTTAGTCTTGTCTAATAGAACGCCGAAAATGGAAGAAATTTGTAATAAAAAGAAACAAAATGAGATGAGAGCTCGGGACTTTGGCAAGCGAAGTACATCCAGACCATTCTTAGCTCCTCTATTAAAGAAGTCGAGGGAAACTTTCAGCCACCAAACCACTCCATCAAGGTTTACAGGAAGAAATAGGGCAAGATCAGGTAATTTGATATTCCAGTCTGTTCCTGTTGCTAGTGTTGGCATTGTTTGCAATGCCAGAAACCTATTTGTGATCATTGTGGTAATTATCACAGTGGTGAATGTCGATTGATAATGAATGCCTGTTTCTGATGTGGTTCAACAGATCATTTTCTAAAGGATTGCTCAATGATACCTGATGTTTCAGTAGATCAAAATGCTGGACCTGATGTAACTCTGCAGAGAGGAAGACGACTCAGAAATTGGTAAAGTTGTTGATGCTTTAGCACGATCAAAAGCTACGGCACCTGCCAAGACTTATGCTATTTGAGCTCGTAAAGAGTCTTCTACTCTTGACGTTATTACTGGTACTTTCTCCCTTTTTAATGTTAATGTATATGTATTAATTGACCTTGGGTCAACCCACTCTTATATATGCACTTCATTAATAAACAAGAAGAATATACCGGTAGAATCCACTGATTACACAATTAGAGCTACAAATCCATTGGGTCAGTGTGTTTTAATTAACTGGATATATAATCGATGTCTACTAAAAATTCGAGGTTGTGATTTTCTCGTTGATTTAATGTTGTTACCGTTTGGTGAGTTTGATCTTATTCTGGATTCTGGGTATGCATTGGTTAACTATTGGAAAAATGAGTTTGGAAAACGCAATGAAAAATAAGTTGAAGGGAAAAACTAGAGTTTTATTTTTTTTTTCAAAATAAGAACTTGGTTGTGATATCTAAAGTAATAAACAATTAATCAAAATTGTACCTTTTTAATTCTTCTAGGATGAACACTTCGATCGAGTAGTGTTCTCCGCTATCCTCAAGCTCATGTTTGTCGAGTGTAGGCTTGCTTCGAATTAGAAAATTTTCCACAAAATTACCAGTGGGGTAGTTTCATAATTTCTCTAAAATTTTGGGTCAAGTTGTAAATAAGAAAATATATCTAGAAATCTTCTAAAATAATGAAGAAATTTTCTCTCTACAACTTTCTCTTATGTGAAAAATAATGACCCAAGGCTCTTTTTATATAGGGAGAGTTTAGAGAGTTCAACTATGAATAAACTTAATCACATTAATATTAAATTAATATAATAATTATCAAGATAATTATTAGATTTAATATTAAATCTATGAAATTAATACAATACTTATCTACAAGATAATCACTTTAATATTAAATTAATAAAATACTATCAAGATAAGTATTAAATTAAGTTAAATATTAAATCTATTAAAATAATATTATTTTTGAAATAGTTAATCTGAAATCAAATTATCTGATAGAATCCTAGTAGGAGTATAAATTTTCCACTGCTCAATCATCGAAGGACCACCCGTTGGCCACTAGAATGCTGTCATCGTTGTTGCCAGCATCGTTGTGTCCGGTGGTGCCATCGCAGGTGCGACACCCTCACTACACCCCAAGGTGGTTCGACTATTGCAGATTTGATCTGAGCCTAGTGATGGTCCGACTGGTCTGGTCCAACCGCATTGGCCTAGTTTCACATACCAGAATTGATTCTAATAGTTTTTAGGTCTCGGTCTCAGTTTTGGGTTCATGGGCCTAAATTTCGATATCAGGCCTAATTTTCAAGTTCAATTACTGATAAACCGTAATAGTAACATATTTTAATCCTACATTTAGTATGCTTTTGGATGATTTAAACCTTGATTCATATAAAAAGATGCTCTTAATCCATTCTTTTCATGTCTTATACTCAGGAAAGCACCCGAGGATAAAAAGAACGAGAAACAAGCCCAAAACGGAGCAAATTGGGCCAAGGTGGAAATCGACACAGCCTGGACTTAAGCCCACACGGCCGTGCCTTGTTGATCATCTAGAACACGGCCTGACCCCCGATTAACACGGCCGTGCCTCATTAAAGAAATCCGAACACGGCCCAAAGACTGGTCACACGGGCGTGTGACATGGCCGTGTCCCTATAGTGGCAAAGAGAAAATTCAGTCGGAAAAGGATACTTAGGGAGAAAGAATCGCATTCCAAGAGCCTATATATACCCCCCTAAGTTCATCCTTGAAGAGGGCGTCAAGCTAGGCCAAGGAGCCAAGCCGAAAAGGACAGAGTTGTGGGAATCACTTGAAGTTAGCCAGTTGATCCATCCCAAGAAGCCGGAATTCTACTCAAAACGACGGATTTCTCCTTCAATTCCTTCAGTGAGTTTTAGGGATTTCTTATGTTTTGTTTTATCTTTTCTCTTGAGATGTTTTCTTTATTTGTTATGAACTAAACCCTTCAGATACCTGAAGGGGATGAAACCTAGATGAAACTTGTTATTGATTTCTGAATTATATGATAAATACTTAGTTTGTTCTTAATTATGCAAGCTTAATCCAAATTTGATGTGCTTAGGTGGAGGAGGAATAGACCCTGCTTAAGAGTAGATATAGCATAATTAAGCGGAGTTGATCGCACGCCTAGAGATAGGGTGACGAGATTTTGCCGGATTAGGGTGAAACCTAATATGGGAGTCCATAGATCGATTTACTGCTATTCTAGGGGGTTATTATTCGAGAAAGAGATTTACGTTAATTAACTTAGGGTTAGACTTTATTCGCCTCGAGAGAGGGTTTAATATACGTTAGGGAGTCCTACGGATCAAACTAAGTGAATAAATCGTATGGTTCAGTGTTAGATAACAAGTGAAGTCTAGGTGGATTCTTCCTGAGGGTATCGTCGTGATCAACTGAGTTTTTCTTCAAGTTATTTCCCAAGTCGTTCTTTTTGTCTTCGCGTCTTTAGCTTAGTAGTCGTTAATTTAGATTAAAGAAACTTCACTTTATTTTAGGCTAAATAATAAAAAGAAAGTTAGTATTAGTACTTTTAGTTCCTTTGGGTTCGACAATCCGGTCTTGCCTAAGCTATACTACTGTTCGATAGGTACACTTGCCTTTAATCATTGTCAGAGTTAGTTTTCAGGTTCGATTTCATTCATTATAAATTTCAAAACTCTGATTTTAGCAATCAAGTTTTTGGCGCCGTTGCCGGGGAACTAAAATATTAAGAAAGCTCTATTTTTATTACTTTAGCCATTATTTTTATTTTTTTGCAATTTTATTTTTTTTAGGTTAAATTTTAATTTTTGCTAAATTTTCTTTTTTTTTCCTAGCAGGTATCTCTAGTTTATGACTAGAAGGAACCCTAAAAGACCATTAGTATACGACAGTGAAATTGAAGCTACCGTTCGTGGGACTCGCAGAAAAATCAGACGAGTCCTGAATTACACAGAGGAAGATCAAGAAGGCAAAAATCCAATCCTACTGAAGGGATAGACGAGAATAACCCACAACCACATGATGTGGGGGAAAATAATGCTCCACGTACTATGTTTGATTATGCTAAACCGCATTTAACAGAGGCAGAATCAAGTATTGTTAGGCCTGCTATAGCTGCTAACAATTTTGAATTAAAGCCTAATACAATACAAATGATTCAACAATTTGTTCAATTTGATGGTTTGCAGGATGAAGATCCAAACACTCATATAGCTAATTTCTTAGAGTTCTGTGATACCTTCAAAATAAATGGTGTTTCTGATGATGCCATACGTCTTCGGTTATTTCCCTTTTCATTAAGGAATAAAGCTAAATAGTGGTTAAACTCGTTACCACGAGGATCAATCACTACATAGGAACAAATGACCAAAAAATTTCTTTTAAAATATTTCCCACCGGCCAAAAAGGCCAAATTACGGAATGATATCTCTTCTTTTGTGCAGATGGATTTAGAGACATTATACGATGCATGGGAGAGATACAAGGATCTCTTGAGAAGGTGTCCGCACCATGGTCTACCCTTGTGGCTACAAGTCCAAACTTTCTATAATGGCGTAAACCCCTCAACGAGACAACTAATTGATTCAGCCACCGGTGGAACCCTGAACAATAGAACTCCTGAAGCAGCCTACGATTTCATTGAAGAGATGTCACTGAATAACTATCAGTGGCAAGTTACAAGGACTAAGCCGACAAAATCAGCCGGAGTTTACAGCCTCGATGCAATGACGACACTATCAACACAGATAAGATGATAAATAAAAAGCTTGATAGTTTGTGTTCTTCGCAGGTACACTTAGTCATGCAATGCGACACAAGTGGAACTGTGGCGAATCCTGAGTACCCACCCTACCAACCAGGAGCAGAGAGCTAACAGATGAACTATATAGGTAATAATTTCAGATCCAATAATAATCCTTATAGTAATACTTGCAATCCAGGTTGGAGGAACCACCCAAATTTTTCGTGGGGAGGTCAAGGAAATCAAAGGCAACAACCTCCTCAAAACTTCCAAAATCAGCCCTATCTGCAAGAGAAGAAGCCAAACCTCGAAGAGATACTGACAAAATTTATGGCAAACACAGAAAACCGTTTCCAAGAAACTGAGAGAACACTTAAAGATTGACAAGCGTCGATGGAAAAACTTACTAAGTCAGTTGGGGAAGTCACTAATGCAGTCAGTCAACTTGCAAAGTTAATGGCAGAACGACCGCAAGGACGTCTACCAAGTAACACCGAGATTAACCCAAAGGAGCAAATTCAAGCCATCACAGCTCATGATAGTAAAGGGTTAGACGAACCAAACAAAGAGGTAGATGAAGGTAAAATAGAGGAAGCACAAGAAAAGACAAAACCGGTAATCAAAGAGTACAAACCTCGCATACCTTATCCCGAAGCGATGAAAAGAGACGATTCAGATGAACAGTTCGGTAAGTTTATTAAACTTTTAAAGAAATTACATATTAACTTACCTCTTCTTGAAGCTCTTTTTCAGATGCCAGATTCGAGGAAATTTTTAAAATAGCTTTTGATGAACAAACGCAAATTAGATGAAGAGCCACATGTGGAATTGAATGCAGTATGCTCAGCAATGCTACAGAGTAGACTACCACGGAAGCAAAAAGATCCAGGGAGTTTTACTATTCCTTGCTAAATTGGTAGACTAAATGTTGATAACGCATTAGCTGATTTAGGGGCAAGTATAAATGTCATGCCTTATACATTGTTTAAACGACTAGGTCTAGGGAAGCCCAAACAAACTAGGATGAGTATTCAATTAGCTGATAAAACTGTTAGAATTCCTAGGGGCATTATCGAAGATGTTTTTGTAAAAATCAAAAAAATTGTTTTCCCAGTAAATTTTGTTGTCTTAGACATGGATGAGGATAATTCAATCCCCTTGATTTTAGGAAGACCATTCCTAGCAACTGCCAAGACTAAAATTGATGTTGCCATAGGAGAACTCATACTTTGTGTAGGTGACGAATCAATCAGTCTTCAAGCTCTTGCCTTGGCCAGGACAACAATCGATGAAGGTAAGAAACTCAATCCAGTTGATAATCAATGTGTGCAACCTTCATCGTAAGAAACGCCACAAGATTACAAACCTGAGCCGAAGCATGACCCTCAAGCCAACAAAGAAGAATTACATAAGGAACAAAGCTTAAGAGTCGACAAACTAGAAGAGTAGGAAACACAAATCAAAGAGGAACAGGAATCGAACGAAGTAAAACCTAAGGAGCCCCCAGAAGAGCTCATAGGAACATCGAATCACTTCGAAATAAGAGACCAGGTACTGATAGACAAAGCAGATCCTCACATCGCCACAACAGACCTGAAAGCAAAGGGTGAAATTCCTCTTAAGGTACACAATATCTTCCCGTATGGAACAGTCAAGGTAAGCAATCCAACATTTGACACTTTTAAGGTACACGCTTCTCGACTTAAACCTTATCAAGAAAATAGAACCGTAAGTACGAGGGAAGATATTCAAACCTTTAAACCTCCCTGATTTTTTTTTTCAATGTCGAGGGAAGTCTAGCTTAAGACTATAAACGAATGCTTCTCGGGAGGCAACCCGAGCACTAACACTATTTACTTTCAATTTTATTTCCAGTTTCTTTTCTTTCTTTCTTTTCTGAAAATTTAGTTTTACACTAACACAAAAGTGCAGAATTCCAGTCCACACGGTCTTACACACGGCCGTGTCCGTGACCGTGTGGACCACTAGAATCCCAGTACTGACATAGCAGAGGCCGTACATCCCACCTAATTTCCGACACCATGGATCCAACCACTCTTACGGGCACCGACAAAGTGGCACGGCCGTGCCCCACGACCGTGTGAAGCTACTGACTTACCAAGCACGGGTAGAACACGCCCGTGCCTCCCAACCGTGTCAACATACTGACTTCTCAGTCACGGGCGTGACTGACTGAAACACGGGCATGGTGAACAACACGCATGGACACACGACCGTGCGAGGCGGCTGTGGGATTCGACACGCCCTCAGACCACGGGCGTGGGTACGTGCCAGATTTGAGCTCCTATTTAAACCCCACAGCCCTTCCCCTTCTCCCCATCTTCTTTCTCCCTTCTTTTTCTTTCAAAATTTTTCTTTCTTTCCTTAAAAAAGATGTCTAGACTCTTGAGCTACACTAGAATCATGCCGAAGAAGCGTAAGAAGGCAAGCATAGTCTCCACAAAGGAGACCCTACACATAAGTTCTTGCCGGCCGCTTCATCCAAACACCAAGCCAAGGGTCTTTTAGACCAATTAGTTTTTATTTTTCTTTTCTCTTTTGCTTCAATTTCCTTCTCTTTAACAATCTTATGCTTAATATAGTTTAATTTATATTAGTTTCTTAGTGTTAGGTTCTAAAGGCTACTTGGGAATCACGCCACTTCCGCCACTGCCAGCACCTCCGTCGCCTTAGAAGACACACCCGCCTCACGAACCATCTACCAATAAGGATTCTCAAGCCCTTTTATCTTCAAGTCTTAGTTTATTTTCCTTCTTAGTCTCCTTTCATTTTTCTTTCTTGTTTTTAGTTATTTACTTAGTGTATTTTAAATGTGTTTTAATAATTCCTGGCTAATCCTTTACGAGCTCTCCAATTTCTTCATCTAGCACAGGATCGTCATCCAAACTGACCCCTTCAAACATACACATCACAACCTCTACCATCCTCCAGGGACACCATCCAAAATTCAGGTAGTATTCTTTCCCCTTCTCTTTTGATTTATCCCTTAAATCTTATATCTATCTTTGTATATTGAGGGCAATGTACATATTAAGTGTGGGGGGTGAATATTTATTTAAAGAAAAGGCCTAACTTTCTACATTATTCTCAAATCCGGCCAAACTTTTTTCATTATTCTCAAATCCTTGAATTTAGTCTTGTTTTTAAGTAATCTCCTCATATTACTAATTAGAACGAAATTTCTGATGGTTTATGATTTTTATTGATATATTTTAGATTAAGTCATAGTTAATTGTGCATTGATGATTGAATTAGAAGAATATTAGAGAATCAAGCATGATAAGTCTATTTTTCAGAATTAAAATCTTTGCTAGGTTTTTGAACTGAATCTGAATATTATCTTGAAGTTTGAAATTTACAAGGTTGATGTCAAACACACCCATAATCTTTGTGAGATTTTGAGCCTACTGGAGCATATATTCTTTTCCATGATCACTTTATTGATTATGAGTGTGTCAACTCTGAACTGTTATTCTAGAACTTGCCTCGATTATACATGTTAAGACCACGCCCATGATTTGATATACAGAGATGATAAAGGCACCTAGGATTTAACCCACTCACTCCACTAAATAGCCTATCTTCACAACTAACCCCTAGTGAACCCCGTTGACCCTAACAACCCTTTTTATTGACTTACCAGCTAATATTAACCCGAAAACCCTTTGTATTTGTTATCAACATTCCTTTTGACTACCCTCATATCGAGGTTTTATTTGATTTGTTGCCTAGCTGTTATCTTTATTTTAAAGTAATAGATTCATTCCTTGTAATATTATTAGTTTGTTCTTAAAAAAAACCAAAGTATATTCAGTATTAGTTCTACTAAGTGAGCTTACATGTTGAAATTCCACATATTGAAAAAAAAAAAGCTCGTATTATTAATTCTCAATTGATGTAATTATTTAGGATTAGTTCAATTCTTAGTTAGGTAATTTGTTAGGAAAGTCTCGATTCTAACCTTCTAATTCAGCCTTTATCCACACCTTTAACCTTAGCCCCGTTACAACCTTGTTAAAGACCTTTTGATTTGTGTATCATCTCATATTACAGTGGTGGAGATTTGATTTTCAGGCAAGCCTATGAGATTAATTTTTCAGGTTCAACTTCTGAGAGCTTAATTTTGAACCTTAAACACCTCGAGTGATTTGAGTGAACCTTTAGTGAGGATGTCAATCCTTGTCGATTTTGAATCAAAGGTAATTATTTAGATAAGGGGAGACACCTACTTTTTTGTGCTACGAATATATGACTTTGATTGTTTAAATCTTTAGGACTCTTCAAGTTAGATCATCCATGTATAAATTATCTATGAATTATGATGAGACATTATTGATAAGGAATTGTGAATCATGGAAAGTTTGTTTTAATTAAAAGTTGAGAATTTTGCTTAAGGACAAGCAAAAGCTTAAGTGTGGAGGTATTTGATAAACTGTAATAGTAACACATTTTAATCCCACATTTAGTATGCTTTTGGATGATTTAAACCTCGATTCATATAAAAAGGTGCTCTTAATCCTTTCTTTTCATGTCTTATACTCAGGAAAGCACCCAAGGATAAAAAAAACAGAACAAATTGGGCCAAGGTGGAAATTGACACGGCTTGGACTAAAGTCCACACGGCCGTGCCTTGTTGATCATCTAGAACACGGCCTGACCCCCGATTAACACGGCCGTGCCTCAGTAAAGAAATCCGAACACGACCTAAAGACTTGTCACACGAGCGTGTGACATGGCCGTGTCCCTGTCGTGGCAAAGAGCAAATTTAGTCGGAAAAGGATACTTAGGGAGAAAGAATCACATTCCAATAGCCTATATATACCCCCCTAAGTTCATCCTTGAAGAGGGCGTCAAGCTAGGCCAAGGAGCAAAGCCGAAAAGGTTAGAGTTGTGGGAATCACTCGAAGTTAGCCAGTTGATCCATCCCAAGAAGCCGAAATTCTACTCAAAACGGCAGATTTCTCATTCAATTCCTTCAGAAAGTTTTAGGGATTTCTTATGTTTTGTTTTATCTTTTCTCTTGAGATGTTTTCTTTATTTGTTATGAACTAAACCCTTCAGATACCTGAAGGGGATGAAACCTAGATGAAACTTGTTATTGATTTCTGAATTATATGATAAATACTTAGTTTGTTCTTAATTATGCAAGCTTAATCCAAATTTGATGTGCTTAGGTGGAGGAGGAATAGACCCTGCTTAAGAGTATATCTGACATAATTAAGCGGAGTTGATCGCACGCCTAGAGATAGGGTGACGAGATTTTACCGGATTATGGTGAAACCTAATATGGGAGTCCATAGATCGATTTACTGCTATTCTAGGGGGTTATTATTCGAGAAAGATATTTCCGTTTAATTAACCTAGGGTTAGACGTTATTCGCATCGAGAGAGGGTTTAATAAACGTTAGGGAGTCCTACGGATCAAACTAAGTGAATAAATCGTATGGTTCAGTGTTAGATAACAAGTGAAGTCCAGGTGGATTCTTCCTGAGGGTATCGTCGTGATCAACTGAGTTTTTCTTCAAGTTATTTCCCAAGTCGTTCTTTTTGTCTTCGCGTCTTTAGCTTAGTAGTCGTTAATTTAGATTAAAGAAACTTCACTTTATTTTAGGCTAAATAATAAAAAGAAAGTTAGTATTAGTACTTTTAGTTCCTTTAGGTTCGACAATCCGGTCTTGCCTAAGCTGTACTACTGTTCGATATGTACACTTGTCTTTAATCGTTGTCAGAGTTAGTTTTCAGGTTCGATCTCATTCATTATAAATTTTAAAACTCTGATTTCAGTGATCAATTACCCATTGGGCCAATTGTTTGACTTGAAAATTAATTTTTAAAAATATCATATTAATTTTAATTAATTTGATTGATTTAAATTTACTTGATCAATATTAATTTTCCCAGAAATCACTTAGATTTTCTAAATTAATTTTTAAAGAAAATTATTTAATCAAATTCCCTAGTTGAACAATTCTCACGACCGCCTAATTTAATTCCACATCAAATAAATCAACTTCATTAAATTATTTCCAAAGTCGTAGATTTTTCTTTTGATTCAAACGCAGTCTAATCAAGCTTTTGTTGAACTAGTAGAGGGACCAATCAGACATATACAATTTGTAACATCCCAAACCCGGCCCGAACGTTATGACCGAATTTGGTTTGTTACGGAGAAAAACTTTTTGAAATCCATTTTAAAACCAATTTAAATTTTGTTGAAAACTTCTCGTTTTCGGTTATCTTGCTGAAACCATACTTAGATTAAATTTTGAAAATTCAATTGGGTCAAGTTGTTATACAAATTTCAAATGTGCCCGATGGCACGTTAAAACATTTTCGTGTTAATTTAGAAAAACATGTGATTTTAATTTAATTTTAATAATATAGTTTAAGATAAAACATCCAACATATGAGAGATAACAAAAATAAAGTATATGGAGGCCTTATTACCTCCAAAATAAAAATAAACCAAAAGTAAAATAAAATAGCTAAGTTTAAAGTTCAATCAATTCAAGTCCACTGCATGGCCACCTCGAGTCCACCCGGCTCCATATCCGCGATCTATGTATCACCTGAAAAATATAAAGGAGAAGGTGAGTCACCAAGACTCAGTATGTAACCCTTCCCCCGGTTTAAACCAATTTCATACACAAATTACAACAATTAACATGCACAAGATAGTGTACCCAACCTAGCCAACCAAACGCCTCAGTCTACCCCGTTGTGGTACCAAACCACTGGTGGTGCCAAACCACTGGTGACATATAGTCACAGATGTGATGCCAAATCACTGGAGGTGCCAAACCTCTGGTGTCCATAGACACAATCGATTGATGGGGCCAACCCATCGTGTGATGCCAAATCACTGGCGTCAATCCCTTATATAATATGTGGGGCCAACCCACTGTGGTGCTAAGCCACTGGGACGAGACGCAACGAGGTACCAAACCTCTGGAGGTACCAAACCTCTGGTAACCGTAGTCACAGTGTGTTACCAAAACACTGGTGCCCGTCGGCACGAACATTACTGCCCCCTCCACTCATCAGCCCATATCAAATCATATTATAACAGAGTTTATATCATCATACATTTGTCATAAATATCACATAAGCCATGCTTCCCAAAAGCATTAATATCAATCTCATATTGACAGAGACTTACCTGAATCGTCACTTATACCAATATGGTATTAAATCCAATGCTACATCAATCAGAGTTAGCATTCACAACATTAAGTACAATTAATAGTCATAACGTGTGTATGTACACACCTGTCACCACTGAATGATCTAAATCCTGAAGAAAACCAATCGGCCACACTTAATGTCCTTGCCCCTATATACGGCCATATACAAAGTTAGTGTCCTAGGCCATTCGGCCAAAACCAAAATACCAAAAGGGTTAAGATTTAACCCGAAAGCCTTACCTTACGCCCTTGAGTACTAGCCACCAAACTATGTATTTTGCTCCCCTACAATCAGCCATTGCCATACTCACATCAATAGTCTTCGGTTTAAAAGAATACCAAATAACTAACTAAAGTAGATCTTACCATAACTTACCAAAAACCGAACACTTAGGGATTAGAGGCTTGAGTCAACTGCTTACGATTTTGGAGCACCTAAAGAAAATTGATTACCGAAAAAATGTTTAGAGGCCTTATTAACAACTGCCGAAATTGGCACTTTTTCTTGTAAAAGTCGACAAATATACAAGAGGAAACCCATAGGTATTCGGCCAAACACTTACCTCTACAATCGATTGAATAACAAAGAAATTCCGGAGTATCAATGCCACTGTCCTATTCGGCCAAAGTGCAACCAAGGAGGAGTGTGAGATTTCGGTACTTCAAGAGAGTATATTCGGCCAAGGGGAAGAAAGAAAATAATGGAGAAAAAGGTGTTAAAAGTTTCGGCTAAAGGGGTTTGAGAGAGTGGAGAAAATAAAAGAAGAGCAAAGAAGGAGGGGTTAGGGATTTTCGGCAAGTAGCAAAAATGAAAAAAAAAGAAAACATTGTGCTAGGTTGGTGCTTTTATAGACATTCGGCACCCCCCCCAACACCTTGCCGTCCACCCTCCCTCAACAAGGAGTTCAAAGTTTGGCCAACTCCTTGTTTTACTCCAAGCCACCCATTTGAAAAAAATTCAAATTATTAGAATTAATCCCCTAATAATCAAATTTTAATCTCTTAATAATCCAAATAATATCCCTTTTTAATCAAATAAAATCCTTGATTATCTCCTATTATCCTATTATCTAAAATAGAAATAATAAATAATAAAAAATGAGATAATCTCCCCCTTTAATGCCGTCCATACCAAAGAGTAAAAAGGGAATTTCGCGACTCGAACCCAAGCTCTCCCTTGCTCAAAGTGGCGTCACATGTAGCTCCCAAGTGGCCCTCCCTTTGCCACTTATTCTAGGCTCATATTATGACAAAAAATCCCTTATTAATTCTTGTAACCCCTACCTGCTAAGGCTCCTCACCTTTTAAAGCTTAAAAAAAATAATATTTTTCCCACTACCCGAGCCTACTAAAAATCCATAATTAAGCCTTACTACACCATACTTAATACCATAACAATTCAAACTCAGGCAAAAATAATTTAATCCCAAATAGCCCCGGTTTTAGGATGTTACAGTTCTACCCCCTTAAAAGAATTTCGTCCTCGAAATTACCTGATCAGAAGAGGTGAGGGTATTGCTGCTGCATCACATCCTCGGGTTCCCACGTAGCTTCCTCTGTTCCATGGTTCCGCCATAGCACTTTCACTAGGGGCACTGACTTCCTGCGTAGAACCTTTACATCTCTATCCAAGATCTGAACCGGTTCTTCCTCGAAAGATAAGTCTGAGTTGACTTCAATCTCTGCCACAGGCACAACGTGCGATGGGTCTGACCGATATCGCCTAAGCATTGATACATGGAAGACGTCTTGGATCTGACTCAACTCTGCCGGCAGCTCAAGCTGATAAGCTACCGGTCCCACTCGCTTCAACACCTTATACGGGCCAATGAACCTTGGGCTCAGCTTCCCTTTTCGCCCAAATCTCAACACCTTTTTCCAAGGCGACACCTTAAGAAAAACCTTGTCTCCTACCTCATACTCCATTTCCTTGCGTTTCAAGTCAGCATAAGACTTCTGTCTATCTGATGCTTCCTTAAGACGATCCCGAATCACCTTAACTTTGTCCTCAGTTTCTGCAACCAATTCCGGACCCAAGACTTGTCTCTCACCTAACTCCGTCCAACATGTAGGAGTACGGCATTTCCGTCCATACAATGCTTCGTATGGTGCCATCTGGATACTCGCTTGATAGCTATTGTTGTAGGCGAACTCTGCTAATGGTAGAAATTCTTCCCAACTACCTCGGAATTCTAAGACGCAACCCCTCAGCATATCCTCTAAAATCTGTATGACCCTTTCTGACTGCCCGTCTGACTGCGGATGGAAAGCTGTACTGAAATCCAATCGCGTACCCAAAGCCTGATGCAACGCTTTCCAAAACCTCGACGTGAACCTTGGATCCCTATCCGAGATAATCGATACTGGCACACCATGCAACCTCACTATTTCCCCTACATACAACTTCGCTAGCTTCTGGAGTGAGTAATCCATTCTCACCGGCATGAAGTGAGCTGATTTAGTCAGGCGATCCACAATTACCCAAACGACATCCTTCTTGCTGGGCGTAAGGGGTAGCCCACTAAAGAAATCCATGGTGATCCTCTCCTATTTCCATTGAGGAATCTTTACCGGTTGAAGTAGTCCCGATGGTAACTGATGTTCCGCCTTTACCTGCTGGCACGTCAGACACTTTCCCACGAACTCCGTTACCTCACGCTTCAACCCAGGCCACCAGAACTATTTCCGTAGATCTCCATACATCTTGCTTCCTCCCGGATGTATAGCGTATGGGCTGCTATGTGCATCTTGGAGAATTCTCTGCCTCAGCTCCACATCTTTCGGCATACAGGGCCGTCCTTGAAAGCATAATACACCATCACCAGTCAATCTGTACCCTTCTAAACTACCATCCTGAACTTGTATCCTCTTAGCATTTAATCCTTCATCCACTAACTGCTTTTCCCTAATCTCCTCAATCCAGGTTGGCTTCACCTGAAGTTCCGCCAACAGACTTCCATCGTCATATAGACTCAAACTAGCAAACATCGCTCTTAGATCCTTCACCACCTTCCGGCTCAACGCGTCAGCCACCACGTTAGCCTTGCCTGGATGATACTCGATTGAACAGTCGTAGTCCTTCAACAGTTCAATCCATCAGCGCTGTCTCAGATTCAGATCCTTCTGAGTCAGAAGATACCTCAAGCTCTTGTGATCCGTGTAGACTATCGACTTCTCCCCATAAAGGTAATGTCTCCATATCTTCAAAGCGAAGACGACTGCTGCTAACTCCAATTCGTGCGTCGGGTAGTTAACCTCATGCGGTCTTAACTGACGGGATGCATAAGCTACTACCTTCCCATCCTGCATCAACACACATCCCAAACCAGTGTGAGATGCATCACAATAAACTGTGAATAACTTCCCTGCCTCGGGTTGTACCAAAACCGGAGCTTCTGTCAAAATCTTCCTCAGCTTATCAAAACTTTCTTGTTGCTTCTCTGACCATACAAATGGAACACCTTTCCTTAGCAACTTAGTCAACGGCGCTGCGATCAGAGAGAATCCTTCGACGAATCTCCGATAGTACCCCGCTAAACCCAGAAAACTTCGTATTTCAGCCACTGACCTAGGCGGTTTCCAATCCAACACCGCTTCAACCTTGCGGGGATCCACTCTAATTCCTTCAGCCGACACCACGTGACCTAAGAAAGCCACCTCCCTAAGCCAAAATTCGCACTTACTGAATTTGGCATATAACTGCTTCTCCCTCAGCATTTGTAGAACTATTCGCAAATGCCTGTCATGCTCCTCCTCCGTTTTTGAGTAAACCAATATGTCGTCTATGAACACCACGACGAATTGGTCCAAGTACTGCTGAAATACCCTATTCATCAAGTCCATGAATGCTGCCGGCGCGTTGGTCAACCCAAATGGCATCACCAGGAACTCGTAATGTCCATACCGAGTTCGGAAAGCCGTCTTGTGAACATCAGCCTCCTTCACCTTTAATTGATGATAACCCGACCTAAGGTCAATCTTTGAAAATGCCGACGCACCCTTCAGTTGGTCAAACAAGTCGTCGATCCGAGGCAACGGGTACTTGTTCTTGATCGTTAACTTGTTCAGTTGACGGTAGTCGATACACATCCGCATGGACCCGTCCTTCTTCTTGACAAATAACACGGGTGCTCCCCATGGAGATATGCTAGGTCGGATAAACCCTCTATCCAAGAGCTCCTGAATTTGGGCCTTCAGCTCCACCAATTCCTTTGGTGCCATTCGATACGGTGCTATAGATACAGGTGCCGTTCCGGGTAGCAAATCTATACCGAATTCAACTTCCCGATCCGGAGGCAGACCCGGAAGTTCTTCTGGGAACACATCAGCGAATTCCTCTACCGTTCGAACCTTTTCCACTGCTGATTCCTTAGCCTCTAAGGCACAAATTCGAACTAAATACGCTTCACACCCTTTCCTGACCATCTTCTCAGCCTTTAAGGCAGACACCACATTGGACATGTAATTCCTTCTATCACCAAACATAACCACTTCGTCCCCTTCAGCCCTCTTAAGAACCATGCGCTTTGCAGCGCAATCCAACCTCTCCTGGTACTTAACCAACCAGTCCATCCCGAGGATCAAATCGAACTCCCCAAATGGCAGCTCCATCAGATCAGCCACGAATACTACCCCTTGGAGTTCTAGAGGTACGTCCCTATATAGTTTGTCTACGACTACAGAGTGACCTAAAGGACTAACTACAATCATCTTCCTAGAAGCAGTCTCAGAGTCTAAGTCCATAGTCTCTACCACACTACTAGCAATGTATGAATGCGTCGAACCCACATCAATTAGTGCAATATAAGGAAAACCAGAAATTAAGAACGTACCAGTTATGACATCCGGTGCGTCACCCTCCTCGCGACGCCTCGCCGCATAGACTAAGCCAGGCTGCCTTGCCTCAGTATTGCCTGCGCCTCTGCCCTGGCTTCCACGACCACGATTAGGACCGTTGCTTGCTCTGCCATTACCACGACCCCTCTGTGGTGGTCCAACATTTCTCTCCCGAATACTGTTCTGCCCCTCTGACTGATTTTGAGCTCGCTTCTGGGGACAATCCCTCACGCGGTGATCCAAAGACCCACATTCAAAACAACCCCTCTCACCGGTCCAACAACCTCCCCAATGGGCTTTTCCGCAGCGATTACACTGGACCGGTTTCTGATTAGTAGCTATGGGCCTTGCTGCCTGATTTGGCCCACTTTGGCTAGCCTTTTTCTGAAAATTCCCACTTGACCCAGACGATCCAAAGTTTCTCTTCTGCCTATTCCTATCATAACCTTGCCTTACAGACTCCTTGATCCCTTCGGCTACCTTAGCTTTTTCCACCAGGGATGAAAACTCACGGACTTGCTGTGGGGCAATCAGTAGTCTCAAATCATCTCTAAGTCCGTCCTCAAAACGGACACAGCGCTCATGTTCAGTGTTCACAATGCCTCTAGCATACCTGCTCAGCCTTAGAAACTCCGCCTCATATTCTGCCACTGACTTAGTTCCTTGCACTAGTCCCAGAAAAGTTTTCCTTTGAGCATCAGTATAGCTAGTGCCTACATACTTCTTCTGAAAAGCGGTTTTGAAATATTCCCACGTGAGATCATCCGCTGCGGCTCCATCCCGAACCGTGAGCCACCACTGGTACGCTTCATCCTTTAGGAGCGACACTGCCCCTTTTAGCTTATCCTCCTCAGTCAGGTCAAGATCACCCATGATCCGTTCAGTCGATTCCAGCCAATATTCCGCTGCACTGGGTGCCACTCCCGACACACCTCGGAATACCTCAGTTCCGTTAGACCGAATTCGCTCGGGAACAGATTTCTGAGCTCCTAAATTTCCACCAGCCCCAGCCACAATCTCCAGAACTCGCAATACTGCTTGCGATACTGCCTCACCACCAGTCTGATCCTGCTCCTCAGCTCTAAAAGTAGGAGGTGGTGGTGGCGGATGTACTTCATTTTCAGAACCCTGTCCCGACCCGACAGGTTCTGACACGGTCATCCTACCCTACCGCGTCCACGGCGTCCACGTCCTCTAGAACTCATTCTATCTACTGCGCTTTTAATCTGATTAAGAAAAATTTTATGCATTAGCGTTTGTTCCACTTCATTAGTCGCGACGAAATTTTATGAAAGAACTTTAATTAGAGATTCTTTCGAGCAAACAAGGTTTCAGTCTTCTATCCTAGTTCACACAAAGAAGTACGTACATCCATTCCCTAATATTTCCATACCTATTCGCTCCTCGAACATTTCTGTCCATTTCTAACCCAAGGGTATTTTCGTCATTTCCCTACAGGGGTATTTTTGTAATCAAATCCGAGAAATTTCCAAAACTTTAATAAAACACGTCACTTTGAAATTCCCAAAATTGAAGAGCATTTCTGAAAATTTGTAAAATTTGAAGTTATGGCATCATTTCGGAAACCAGGGGTATTTTGGTAATTTTGCAATTTGAGGGCGTTTTCGTAATTTTCCAAAACCCAAGTATTTTATTGATGATTTTCAAAGCAGGGTTGAATATTTGTGAAGTAATTGAAATTTTTGGACAAAATCATTGAGTTGATATTTTATGAACCAAGGGCATTTTAGTAATTTTACCCTTAAGGGCATTTTTGTAATTTTCCACAAATCAAGTTTTTCGGGAAAGAGTTGTAAAGATGGTTGTTCTCAAATTCAAGAGGGTGGTTTTAAAAAGTTTTGAAACCAAGTTTTGTTGTTTCCTTCCTTTCGAAAACATGGCTAGGTCCCTTTCGGGTTTTAGTCGTTATGTTTAGCCTATGACCGAGGTCTCTTGGTCAGGGTGAGCCAAAGCTACGCACCAGGCAGGATTCGAGTGGAGAGGAGGTGAGTCACACGGACTGCTTAAATACCAAGCTCCCACTGAACCTTTCTAGACATGCGCACAGAGGTTGCCACACCACTGAGCCCTTTGAGTTAGGGTGAACCGAAGCTACGCACCAGGTAGGATTCCTGCGAAGAGGTGGTGAGTCACTAGGACTGCTTAAATACCAGGCTCTCGCGGATTCAATCCTAGACATGCGTACAGGGGTTACCACACCCTAGCTCATTGACTTAGCCATAGGTTGGTTTAGTTCATTAAGTCTTATGTTCTGTTTGTGTGTTTGAGTAATCTAACCTTAGGGTCCAAGTCCTATAAAACTAATCTACGTTCCATGCTTCCTACCCTTCTACAGAAAATAATTCACAAAGAAGTTTGGAGGTACTTACCTGGGCGGATAGGTGCCGGAGACTCGGTGCCATGCCATTCAAAACCCAAAACAATTCAAAACATTCCAAAAAGGCCTACCAAAACATTTTTTGGCCTTGGGCCCCCCACAGCCGAGCTTTGAACTGGGCTCTGATACCAATTCTGTAACATCCCAAACCCGGCTCGAACGTTATGACCGAATTTGGTTTGTTACGGAGAAAAACTTTTTGAAATCCATTTTAAAACCAATTTAAATTTTGTTGAAAACTTCTCGTTTTCGGTTATCTTGCTGAAACCATACTTAGATTAAATTTTGAAAATTCAATTGGGTCAAGTTGTTATACAAATTTCAAATGTGCCCGATGGCACGTTAAAACATTTTCGTGTTAATTTAGAAAAACATGTGATTTTAATTTAATTTTAATAATATAGTTTAAGATAAAACATCCAACATATGAGAGATAACAAAAATAAAGTATATGGAGGCCTTATTACCTCCAAAATAAAAATAAACCAAAAGTAAAATAAAATAGCTAAGTTTAAAGTTCAATCAATTCAAGTCCACTGCATGGCCACCTCGAGTCCACCCGGCTCCATATCCGCGATCTATGTATCACCTGAAAAATATAAAGGAGAAGGTGAGTCACCAAGACTCAGTATGTAACCCTTCCCCCGGTTTAAACCAATTTCATACACAAATTACAACAATTAACATGCACAAGATAGTGTACCCAACCTAGCCAACCAAACGCCTCAGTCTACCCCGTTGTGGTACCAAACCACTGGTGGTGCCAAACCACTGGTGACATATAGTCACAGATGTGATGCCAAATCACTGGAGGTGCCAAACCTGGTGTCCATAGACACAATCGATTGATGGGGCCAACCCATCGTGTGATGCCAAATCACTGGCGTCAATCCCTTATATAATATGTGGGGCCAACCCACTGTGGTGCTAAGCCACTGGGACGAGACGCAACGAGGTACCAAACCTCTGGAGGTACCAAACCTCTGGTAACCGTAGTCACAGTGTGTTACCAAAACACTGGTGCCCGTCGGCACGAACATTACTGCCCCCTCCACTCATCAGCCCATATCAAATTATATTATAACAGAGTTTATATCATCATACATTTGTCATAAATATCACATAAGCCATGCTTCCCAAAAGCATTAATATCAATCTCATATTGACAAAGACTTACCTGAATCGTCACTTATACCAATATGGTATTAAATCCAATGCTACATCAATCAGAGTTAGCATTCACAACATTAAGTACAATTAATAGTCATAACGTGTGTATGTACACACCTGTCACCACTGAATGATCTAAATCCCGAAGAAAACCAATCGGCCACACTTAATGTCCTTGCCCCTATATACGGCCATATACAAAGTTAGTGTCCTAGGCCATTCGGCCAAAACCAAAATACCAAAAGGGTTAAGATTTAACCCGAAAGCCTTACCTTACGCCCTTGAGTACTAGCCACCAAACTATGTATTTTGCTCCCCTACAATCAGCCATTGCCATACTCACATCAATAGTCTTCGGTTTAAAAGAATACCAAATAACTAACTAAAGTAGATCTTACCATAACTTACCAAAAACCGAACACTTAGGGATTAGAGGCTTGAGTCAACTGCTTACGATTTTGGAGCACCTAAAGAGAATTGATTACCGAAAAAATGTTTAGAGGCCTTATTAACAACTGCCGAAATTGGCACTTTTTCTTGTAAAAGTCGACAGAATATACAAGAGGAAACCCATAGGTATTCGACCAAACACTTACCTCTACAATCGATTGAATAACAAAGAAATTCCGGAGTATCAATGCCACTGTCCTATTCGGCCAAAGTGCAACCAAGGAGGAGTGTGAGATTTCGGTACTTCAAGAGGGTATATTCGGCCAAGGGGAAGAAAGAAAATAATGGAGAAGAAGGTGCTAAAAGTTTCGGCTAAAGGGGTTTGAGAGAGTGGAGAAAATAAAAGAAGAGCAAAGAAGGAGGGGTTAGGGATTTTCGGCAAGTAGCAAAAATGAAAAAAAAAGAAAACATTGTGCTAGGTTGGTGCTTTTATAGACATTCGGCACCCCCCAACACCTTGCCGTCCACCCTCCCTCAACAAGGAGTTCAAAGTTTGGCCAACTCCTTGTTTTACTCCAAGCCACCCATTTGAAAAAAATTCAAATTATTAGAATTAATCCCCTAATAATCAAATTTTAATCTCTTAATAATCCAAATAATATCCCTTTTTAATCAAATAAAATCCTTGATTATCTCCTATTATCCTATTATCTAAAATAGAAATAATAAATAATAAAAAATGAGATAATCTCCCCCTTTAATGCCGTCCATACCAAAGAGTAAAAAGGGAATTTCGCGACTCGAACCCAAGCTCTCCCTTGCTCAAAGTGGCGTCACATGTAGCTCCCAAGTGGCCCTCCCTTTGCCACTTATTCTAGGCTCATATTATGACAACAAATCCCTTATTAATTCTTGTAACCCCTACCTGCTAAGGCTCCTCACCTTTTAAAGCTTAAAAAAAATAATATTTTTCCCACTACCCGAGCCTACTAAAAATCCATAATTAAGCCTTACTACACCATACTTAATACCATAACAATTCAAACTCAGGCAAAAATAATTTAATCCCAAATAGCCCTGGTTTTAGGATGTTACACAATTAGGCTTGAGTAATTGCAATTATGTCCAGAAACATTGTTTCGATAGTTCACAATTTACTTAATTATGAAGTCAGTCCATAAGAAGTACCATGGTTGAAAACTCCTTATTGTATACTCTTTACCAAAACAATTCATCCAGCTGCTCTGTCCAATGACTTCGTCATGTGTGTGTTATCCTTGATTCCTTTGAGTTAAATCTGTTCACTCAATACAATTCTATTTTATCTCGTTGTCACCAATATGTCTTCTTAATGATTAATATGATAATTGTTAACAAATGACTGTGATAAATTGCTTGTTCGAGAACAAGTAACCCGTGGCCACGTTCTGTAACAGCCCATCCGGTGAAGAACTAGTGTCCAGTTAGTGTTCATTGAAATTTGGTATTTAGAGTATATTCTGAATGGGTAAGGCATTAGTTTTGATTAAGTATAAGATTCTGTGAATGCGCCAATGGAGAATCTTGTGTTTGGCAAGCTCGGTAGTTTGGCGGACTTTCTTGTGGGGTATAAATCACCGCAGTTGTTTAGGTGTTTAAGTTAAGTTTGTAATTTGATAGAATTATCTATTATTCTGGTAAGTCGATTTAGTTAGTCTAATGAGAACTAGTTAGAATATAATTAAGTTATTGTAGTTGATAAGACTAAAATTATGGTGAGAGTACTTAGTCACGATTATCGAGGGGGTTAGTAGGATAATTTGACTTTTCCACTAAACCTTGCTTCTGTGTTTAGTTGTATAAAGTTAGTAGTAATTTCTTGGGTAAGTTTTACGTCTTCTTCCTTCTAAATTTTTCTTTGCTCTCACATTCTCTGAAACTTACGACCAGAAACCTGCTTGGAGTTGAGTTCGCTGTACTCAGCCAACTCCTTCGTTGTTTTAGCACCTGGTAAATATCGATGAACCTTAGGTTATTTTCATGGTCATTTATATGATCTTAGCGTTGCATATTTTAGTGTCAAATTTGTATGTAAGGAAGGAAATTTCCTAATTCTAGGTTTTATGATAAGGCTTCTTGTAAGCATGTTTAGTTTTTGATATAACGGTCTAATAAGTTTAACTATCTATATTATAGCTCAAGACACTCTTGAAGGTTCCCGTGATAACGAAAAGTGCCCTGTTTGTAACGCCTCAAATTTTGGGGCTAGAAGTTTTAGGTTTTGTGGTTAGGGTCAGTGAGTTGGTGGTGCTATTGAGTTTAGTGGCGCGTTTAAGTGTCAGAATGGGCCTGTTGGTCCGGTGGTTGAGTGAGTGTTAGTGAACCTTTGGGTTCTGGTTCGAGTTGTTGTGTACGCATTTTGAGAGTTTTTTTATTGTGTTATATTTTATTTAGTTTTAAGTTATATTTTTAATTATTTATTTTTATTTTTATTTTTATTTTTGGACGTATTCATTTGGTTTTTTTTCTTCTTTTTGGGGGTTTCTTGGTTTTTCTTCTCCTTTTCTTTTTGAAAAGTGGTGGTGCGGTGGTTTTTGGAAGAGCTTCGTTTCAGTGTCGTCGAGTCTGTGTTTGGCCATCTCCGATTACGAACAGGTGTGGGTTCCAAAACCTTTCTATTGTATTTGCAAATTGATTTTGGTAGAATGTGGCAATTTTGGTGTCTTTTGGAAATTGATCGTCTAAGTACGGTAGTACTGTCAAATGGCATAGAAACTCGCTTTGGTTAGTGCGGTTCTATGTTCCATCGGTTGAGGGTCGACGTAGTGACCGGAAAACTCATTTTTCAAGATGTTTTAGGGTGGTTTCGTGGCCACTGGAGTTTCCACACGAGCGTGTGCCAGTTTACACGGCCGTGTGCTTTTGGGAATTAGGGTTTCCAGGTCAATTTTGGTGCCACACGGCCTGGACACACGGTTGTGTGTCTGGCTTGGGAATTTTATCTTTTCTCACACGACCATGTCCCTTGGGCATACGAACGTGTGAGTTTAGGGATTAGGGTTTGAGTGATTTGGTGCCACACGGGCTGGCCACATGACTATGTGGCTAATTTAGGGATTTAGGGATTCCACACGAGCGTGTGTTTTGTGACACACGGCTATGTCGGGTGGGCACACGGGCGTGTGAGACCCTCACACGGTTGTGTCAGCCCTGTACTCGAATTTAGTGCAAATGGACAGAGAGTTACACGGCCCGTTCCCACGGCCATGGCACTAGTCCACATGGGCGTGTGCTTTAGTCACACGACGGTGTGCCTTTCTTCACACGGGTATATGCCACAGTCACATGTCCATGTGCCCCTTTTTCACGAACTTTTGACCTTCCACACGCCTAGGCATTTCCACACGGCTGGAGCACACGGGCGTGTGGTCTTAAGAAACTTATATTAGTTTGGTGTGCCTTTCTAATCTGAAAATGTGTTGTGCGCTTCAACACTTGGCTAAGCTTAAACAAGGGTAGTTAAGAATTCTGATCTGGGCTTCGGCCTAAGTGTACCTTTGTGACTGTTATGTGAAGTGTTTGAATCTGAATCTGTTTTGTTGGGTGTATGTGCTCAGTTGTTCTGACTATCTGCTATTTTGTCTCTATTTTCTGAGATTGTATGCATACAATACATCTGCATAAAATATTTTGGGATGGGATTGTGAAGAGAAGGGAGACTGATTCTGATCTGATCTGGCAATTAAGTTGCAATTTACCGGTATAGCGGTTTACCGCATTGCACTGTACCGCATGTATATTAGCCATGCTACGTATATATATATATCTGATCTGGCAATTCAAACTATAATTTGTCTGTATTGCAAATTTTCGCACTGCACCATACATCTCATATGTCAGCCTTGCTGCGTATATTTATCTGATCTGGCAGTTCAACTGCATTCTGAAAAGTCATTATTGCCGGGCAACCTAGGATGACTTTATATGGTGTGTAGGGTTGGATGGGCCTACTTGGTCCTAATTGGTGTGTTTGGTTGGATGAGCTTTAACAACTCTTTTGGGTGTGATCAAGGGACGGAGAGGTGTGTAGGCTGGATGGGTGGGTTTTTATTAGACTGCATTATATCTGCATCTGTTTGTGAGTTCTGACTGAAAGACTAGTTGTCTGTGATCTGTTTGTCTGATTAGTATTTATGCTGAGACTTCTGTGTGAACCTAATGTGTTTTGATTGCTAAGCTCTGTCTAGACACCAGTTCCGGTGTGTTTTCTGATTCTGTGTGTGTTTGAAATTCTGTTGCGCTTCTGATGCAAATACCCTGTTTTTGTCTCTTGTTTTGTTTCAAACTCACACTGAGCTCGAGTAGCTCACCCCTTCTTAGTGTTTCCTTTTCAGGTATCTTCTTCTGAATTCTGACGCTGGACTTCGTGTGCGGAGGTCTCGAACAATCTTGGAGAAAATTTAGTAAACGTTATATTTTCAGATTCTATTTTGGCATTCATATTTTAAACTGTAAGGTTTTATAAAGCTGTGGTACAAATTTTGAGTTAAGTTTTAATCGTTTTTATTCCGCTTACATATACATATACTATCTTAACTGAAATTTTAATAACTGGTTTTAAACTATTAAGTATTACGATTCAATATGAAAATTGTTTTGTAAAAATTTACCTACAATCACTTCGGTGATCAATGTGACATCCGATATTCGGTCTAAGCTTCTAGGCCGAGTTTTGGGTGTTACACTGTTGTTTAGACTTGCTGCACTTTCTGGTGAGTTCCTTCTTACTTCCATATGTGTACTGTATTTGTTTATATTTTGCTTAAGGTAAGTATTCATACCTGTTAAGATGAAATGTCTGTATATGAATGATGGTTGTTTGGAGTTGTTAGTCTTGTTTTGGTTTGTCTGTGTTAAAGAGTAAGAACTATTCTTCATGTTTAAACCATTACTTTCTGTTCTGGCAAGAACAACATGAACTGAATCATGGAAACGATGATTAAGGAAAATATATTCATGATGTTGCCTTCAATGCAATGTACATTGAACTGATCCTGATACATGAAAATGATTGTGTAGCCTCTGGTAAGGCAATTATACGTTGCAAACCAGATTGGCAAATCACAATAAAAGAAATGAATGATATGGCTCTGACTAAAGGATCTAGGTACGTGGTTGACAAGAAGAAAGTTTTCTGTATGGTGTTATGGGCATACTGTATATGCCAAAGGGAAACAGATGTACAGATTGTCTTTGTACGGTACTCGCCATTTGGTGTATTGTGTGATTGTTTGACTCTTTGAAATGATCTGTTTGAGTGTAGTAGTAAATCTTTGATATGTTTTCTGTAGGAACTCATTAAGTTCTTTAAACTTACTTAGTTACCTCTCCATCTCAGGCTTGTTGTAGAAGTAGAAGACGTGTTGTTGGACTACGCTAGAGGACAATTGCTGTTGTGAGATTTCTAGTGGTTTGTATTATGCATGACATGGGGGTGATGTCGAGATGTTTAATTTTGAAGAATGAATCTTGTATTTAAACTTATGTTCATGAAAGTATGATTCTAATGAATTTGCAGTGAAGTATTTATCGTAATACGTGTAACACTATAGTTTAAGTTAGTTGCGCCAGAAATAATTTTAAAGAATATGGTTTTAAAATAGTAACACGACATTCTTGGATCATCCTTAAGGATCAAGTTTGGAGTGTTACACGGTCCATAATTATTAATCCACACAATGAAAATGAGAGGATATCGTTATCTCTTTAATCGAGCTATGAATTCTATTATTGCTAGTACAGTCATGCCATACACAAGTCATGTACCAAACATACTGGCTATGGGCTTGATCATCTTTAGAGCATAAGCCTCCATTTATATCAAAGCAAATGAGTGGCATACACATGGTCAGTGACTAACTTAGGATTTAAGTAAATCACACCATGAAAGTCACAAGTGAATTAATTCACAAACGGATTTAGAATTAATTCAAGACTAGCCCTTCTGAGTATTTGAATCAAATGCTTATTTTGATTCTTTTACAGGATCATGGACTCGTTTAGGTTATCTACTAAAGTAAGTTTTCTTTCTCGCAATGTAAACGTTCTTAGAATGCTACTTATCATTAGTTTGAATTTAGAAAATCAATGAGCTAATATTTTCTTGTCACAATTTTGCTATGCATGCAAAACATGAAAAATAGGAACACAAAAGACATAATAGTGAAATGTGAAATTAATTTTATTTATTTATTCATCATTCAAATACATAGAAAACAATTACATGTTTACTACAATATGGGCAAATTCCCCAACATTAACCGAACATGATATAATGGCTAATTGTAGACAGAAACTAACTTCATTGAAATGTCTGAAAGGTGAAGTAGTTACTGTTGAATCTGATAGATTTGATTGTTCTGTTATTGTTATATCAACAATCTATTGTTAGAAATTAGTTAGAAAAGGTTGTGAGACATTTTTGGCATACATTCTCGTATGAAAAAAAAATCTAGGTTGATCGGGTACCGATAGTTAATAAGTTTACTGATGTATTCCCGGAAAAATTAACAGGATTGACGCTAGATGGAGAAATTGAATTTGTAATTGAAGTTATTCCCGGAACAACTCCGATTTTGATTGCTCCATATAGAATGACTCCTACTGAGTTGAAAGAGTTGAAAGTACACTTGCAAGAACTACTAGATCGCGATTTTATTCGGCCGAGTATGCCATTGTGGGGTGCACCAGTGTTATTGGTGAGAAAGAAAGATGACTCGATGAGATTGTGTATAGATTATCGGTAGTTGAATATAATTACTGTAAAGAATAAATATCTGTTGCCCCGAATTGGCGATTTGTTCGATCAGTTGAAAGGAGCCACCATGTTCTCGAAGATATACTTGAGATCAAGTTGCTATCAGTTGAAGGTCAAAGTGCCTAATGTACTGAAAACATCTTTCAGAATTTGATACGATCATTATGTGTAACACCCTATACCCGAGACCGATGCTAGGACTGGATACGAGGCATTACCATGCTTAAACTCACTTAAACATGTACTTACGGGCTGCAAAATTTTACTTAAAACCTTTCTTTCTTGATCATAACATGCATATTACGGGCCTACGAGGCCTTAAACATTTATTCGAACACCTCCGGACACTTCATCTAACTCTCATCTTAGAAGCAGGGTTCACACGCCCATGTTGCTTGAGGACATGCCCGTGTACTCATTTACACGCCCATGCCTACAACCGTGGAAGGTTACTGACTTTATTCACACGGCTTTGACACGCCCGTGTCTACCAACCGTGTGAAGCTACTGACTTCAACCACACGGCCTAAGCACACGCCCATGCTTTGAACGTGTGTCTTACACGGCTCATACACACGACCGTGTAAAATGACTGTGGTCTAATTTGATTTAAAACATTAAGGTGCAGGGTTAACACGGTCTAGACACACGCCCGTGTGTCTAACCGTGTAGGCAATTAGAGGCTATTTACCAAGCCATTTGCCTCCCTTAAATTAAGATCAACTCAACTTCAACCAATACAAATCATTAATAATGTAACTTTTATGAACATTACTACATATTTCATTGACATCTATATACAAACAACTTAAACAAGTTTTGCCAACCATTTAGCCATATACAAAAGAATAATAACTTGATAGCCTATATAATGGCCTTACAAAAAAAATGTTCTCAAGATGAATGGTTCTTCTACATGCCATACTTAGTAATATAATTTGGCTATACCAAAATAAGGGTTGATAGTGTGCTATGAGCTCTGACTCCAATGATCCACAATTTAGCTTGGCGGGACTACATAGAAAGAAACAATCAAAGACGTAAGCATTTAGCTTAGTAAGTTTGCATGTATAAGACATAAAAAAAAATAAACTCGCTTCATATAAACCATTTGGCATAAGAATGGTATCATTATCTCTTCTATAAAGCTTACTTACTCATACATGATTCTTACTTGTCCCATGGTACTTACTAATCTCATACTTGTAAGGTAACAAGGTACCTGTATCTATTGATCACATTGATTAGCATACTTAAACATAATAATCGTGTCTTCTAATTCATCATTCATAACATGAATAATATTCAATTTCAATTTTGATAATGGCTTTGCTTTCTTAACATTCTTGTTTTCACATTTTAGCTTTGCTCATTTGCCCGATGAATTTTCTATGAATTACCGGGAATACTCGATCTCTAGTCATGTACTCGATGCCAATGTCATACTTTAAATATGGACTTATGTGGAAGATCTCTTCTTGAATCAATGCCAAGCTTGCCTTGAGTTGTTCAATGCCAAGCTTGGGTCCTTGGACTTACATGATAACTTATCCAATGCCAAGTTTGGGTCCTTGGACTTACATGATAACTTATTCAATGCCAAGCTTGGGTCCTTGGACTTGCATGATAACTTATTCAATGCCAAGCTTGGGTCCTTGGACTTACATGATAACTTATTCAATGCCAAGCTTGGGTCCTTGGACTTACATGATAACTTACTCAATGCCAAGCTTGGGTCCTTGGACTTACATGATAACTTATTCAATGCCAAGCTTGGGTCCTTGGACTTACATGATAACTTATTCAATGCCGATGCCATGCCTTGACTTGGTCTTATACGGACTTTCTTATCTCATGTACTGGACCGTATATCCAGGGTAATTCATCTTCAATCAGGACTTTCTCTTGTTTGACTTCTTTGTTTAACATAACATTAAACCATTCATGATAACAATATATATTATACTAAGCAATTAAATGATAAAATCATAAATCTTAGAACTCACACAAACTTACCTCAAAATACAAAAGGTATGAAGTTAAGCAATTTAGTCTTCGACTTTGTTCTTGCCTCGGTTTCAATCCGGGCTTCATTTTTCTTGATCTAAAATCATAAATAGATCATTTAATAATCATATTGACTAAATTGACTCATAATTCATACTTTGGAAAAATTACTATTTTGCCCCTATACTTTCTCATATTTGCACTTTTTGCCCCTAGGCTCGTAAAATGATTTTTATGCAACTTTCTTAAACATCATGCTTAGCTGAATCATTTTCTCTACTATAGCAATCATCAATTCTCTCTATTTCTAGCATGTATGACCAAATTTTATAATCATTACAAAAAGGTCCATACTATCATTTTTCATGAAATTCCTTAAGGAAAAGATGTTTATCTAACATCAAACTCTCATAAACTTCCATAAAACATCATTTAGCATGCATATCTTTCATGGCTAAATTTTTAAACATGCATCTTAGCTCATCAAATAGCTTAAAAATAGCTTACTCATGCTACAAGGACTTCAAAAATACGAAGAATATCGAAAACCGGGCTTAGGAGCACTTACTAGCAAGCTTCAAAAATTGAAGAGCCCTAGCTATGGCTTCTTTCAATTTTCGGCAATGGGGGGGGGGAGAAGATGATGAGATTTTTATCATCTTTTTCCTATTTTAAACACTTATTAGACAAATGACCAAAATGCCCTTCCTCTTAAAAAATTTCTATAACACCTTCTCAAGGCCAATTTTGTCCAAAATAATATTTTTGGAAAAATTGCTATTTAAGGACTTCTAATTACTATTCTAAAGCTATTTCATACAAAAAGCTTCTAGAAACTCATATTTTGCAACTTTTTACAATTTAGTCCTTTTGGACCAATCCACCACAATTTAATAAAATTGCTTCATGAAACATTCATACTAGCATGCAAACATGGCATAAACCTTTGTAATCTCATAAATTCACCTCGGATTCGTGGTCTCGCACCACTATATCGACTAGGCCCTAAATCGGGCTATTACATTATGAGTTTCTTGCGATGCTGTTTGGTTTGACCAATGCCCCTGTTGCATTTATGAATTTGATGAATCGAATATTCTAGTCATATTTAGATAAGTTTGTTGTTGTGTTTATCGAGGATATTTTGATATATTCAATGAAAGAGTCCGAACATGATTAACATTTGAAAACTGTGTTACAGACTTTGCTCAAAAAAATAGTTATACACGAAGTTTAGTAAATGTGAGTGTTGGCTTCGAGAAGTCGATTTTCTTGGACATGTGATTTCTGCCGATGGAATCTGAGTTGATCTTGATAAAATATTTGCAATCGTGAATTGGAAAGGTCCGAGAAATGTTTATGAGATACGTAGCTTTTTGGGTTTAGCTGGTTATTACCGATGTTCTGTTAAAAACTTCTCAATGATTGAACTGCCATTGACTAAGTTGTTTCGAAAAATGTTGAATATCTGGTTAGAAAAGTGTCAGCAAATTTTCGATCAACTGAAAGTTTTGTTGATAGAAGCTCTAGTTTTGACACAACCTGAGTTTGGAAAAGAGTTTATTGTATACAACGATGCTTCATTGTGTGGTTTGTGTTGTGTGCTAATGCAAGAGGGTAAAGTCATAGCTTATACCTTCAAAAAGAATTATCTGACTCACGATCTTGAGTTTGTAGTTGTTGTGTTTGCCCTGAAAATTTGGCATTACTATTTGTACGGTGAGAAATGTCACGTTTATATTGATTATAAAAGTTTGAAATACTTGGTGACTAAAAAAAAAATTGAATTTGCGACAACGAAGAAAGATTACGATATAGTAATTGACTATCATCCGAGGAAAGCTAATGTAGTTGTTGATGCTTTAAGTCAAAAATCTCTATTTGCTTTGAAAGCTATGAATGTGAATCTGACTTTAGAACGAGATGGTTCTATTTCGGCGAAACTAAAAGTTAAACCATTATTTCTGCAAAGAATTCGTGATCTCCAAAAGCCTGATTCAATGTTGCAATCAAAACGAAGTCCAGTTGAGAATTCGCAAACTATTGAGTTAGTATTGATGATGATGACAACTTGTGTTTTTGTGGCTGAATATGTGTACCTGATAATTCAGGGTTCAAACAAGACATTTTGAGTAAAGCTCATAACAGTGTTTATGTGATACATCTGAGTAGTAATAAAATGCATTGTGACTTGAGACAAATGGGCAATCTGAGATAGTAATTCAGATACTTGAAGACATGTTACACTGTTGTGTAATAGATTTTGAAGGTAGCTGGAAAAATTATTTGTCGTTGGCCAAATTTGCTTACAATAATAGCTACCAGTCGAGTATAAAAATGGCATCATTTGAGGCTTTGTATGGTCAGAAATGTAAAACTCCATTGTACCGGTCTGAATTAAGTGAAAGAAAACTTGTCGGGACTGATCTGATCCAGGAAGTAGAGGATAAAGTCAGAGTTATTCTGGATTGTTTAAATGCTACCTTACATCATCAAAAATCATACACTAATTTAAAAAGAAAAGATATTAAGTTTAATTTCAATGAAAAGTATTTTTGAAAGTTTCACCTTGGAAAAATGTATTACGGTTTAGAAAAAAAGGAAAGCTAAGTCTGAGATTCATTTAGCTGTATGAAATTCTTGAAAGAGAATCAAAACAGTAGCTTATAGATTAGCTTTGCCTCTAGAACTTGGGAAAAATCATGCATCATTGAATTGAATTAATAAATATATAATGTTTTTCATGTGTCTATGTTGTGACGTTACCGTTCTGATTCATCACATGTGATATCGCCTAAAGAGGTTAGATACAACCTGATTTATCATATTCCGGGGAGCCGGTTAAGATTTTAGCTTGAGAGGTTATAGAACTTTGTAATAAGTCTATACCGCTAGTGAAAGCTCTGTGGCACAAACACGATGTACAAGAAGCTACTTGGGAAATGAAAGAATCTATGAAATCTCAATACTTGAATGCAACAGCCCGTTTTTCGGTAGTGTCAGAAACAGTGGTTTCGAGGCCACCAAATCTGACGAGTAAGTTCGTAAATATTATTATGTAATATTTACAAGCCAAATGTGATTTTAAAAAAAAGGTTTTTGATTTGATAATTTATGTTATATAAGTGATTTGTTAAGTTCAAGTGGTCTAAGAAAATAAGGTATCGGGACCTTATTTTTATAAACTGAGTCGTAAATATTTTTATAAATATTTACGGAGTGTCATTAAGGTGATATTAAAGTTTCGTTAAGAAATTTTAATGTTCCGATGGTTAATTAATTAAAAAGGATCAAATTGAAAAAACACATTCCCGGGACTCCGTTCCCTTAAATCAGACTTGTAAATATTTTTAATAAATATTTACAAGCTATTTGTGTAGTTAATTAGGTTTCGATTAAGTGAATTTGCTTGAATTAAAAGTAATTAGGTATAAGGACTAAATTGCATATAGGGTGAAAGTTGAATTATAGATTAAAGAAAAAATAAAGAGACTAAATAAGCAATTAAGCCTTAATCAACAAGTGGTTGGTGTTGGTTAAGACATGTGTAAAAATAATATACATATGTATAAAATAATAAAATAAGTATTACTTAATATTTAAGTATGTATATTATATTATAATAGTTAAATGAAATAATAAACAAAACAAATAAAATAAGAAAAAGAATAGAAAAAAAAGAACAAGAAACGAAACAGAGGGAAAAAGGAAAGAAAAGAAAAAGAGAAAGAAAGAAGGAGAAAAATTAGAGTTTTAAGGTTCAAAGCTCAATTGGTAAGTCAATTTAGTCCATTTTCTTGTAATTTTTATGTTTTTGAAATCTCGATATTAAATATTGCTTAACCTATGTCAAAATTTTTGAAAATATTGAGTTTTTAAATGTTGTTTATGTTGAATAATTAGAGTATAAGGGACTAAATTGATAGATTTTTAAGTTAGAATTGAAAAAGGATTGAATTGTAGAATAAATTGTAAATTTTTTAGTATTAGGGACTAAATTGTAAAAATTTAAAAATTTAGGGATTTAAGTTAAATTAGAGTGTTAAATCTAGTTTAAAGTGGAAATTGAATGAAAATATAGAATTAAATGTAAAGAAATAAATTTAATCTCGGTTTAGGGACTAAATTGAAAATTAGGCAAATATTGATAAAAAATTGAAATATGCAATATGAAATTGAATTGTGTTGTATTGATGAATTTTAATTGTTTTAATTTCGTAGCTAATGTCGTACCAGAATCCTCGACTAAAAAGGGGAAAGATAAAGTCAACGAGGAATAGCTCGGAATTTTTGGTTTGTATTTCTATAATCCGAAGCTAGATATTAATTGTTGTAATTTTTATTTAATGTATATGGTAAGTGTTGAGGTGAGTAAATGATATTTCGATAATTGATTGAATGAATTGAATTAGTAGATATATATATTAAATGGATTGATTTTTAAATTGAAATGAATATATGTGTAATTATGTGATTGTATGAAAAGTCAGTATTGGATATTGATGATATCTGAAATGTGAGATTAAACCCTATTAACTGTATCGGGCTGAGTTGGATATAAATGACATGCCATACGATTGGAAGAGTTCAGGGAATTCTTCGACTTCGAGTCGATGAGACACTGGGTGCCAATTTACTACTTCGAATTAATTCGATGAGGCACTAGGTGTAACATCCTGAATTTATGGGCCTATGCATTTTGGTGTTGTATGCTTAAAATATTAATTTTAGGTTTAGAGGTCCAGACTGGGCTCGAGAATGGGCTGAGGTCTTGACTAAATATTTCGTTTAGACACTTTAAGGCTTAAAATATTGTATCCATAGTTTAAAAATCAAGTTGGGCTTGTGGCCCAGTGGCAAAATGGCACCACTAAGAGGGAAGGGAGTTGGCGTCAATGGCAAAGGAGGAGGCCCAAGTTTTGGCCGCTTGAAGCCCTTGTTTTTGGGCCAATTTCGGCAGGCCAAGGAGAGCTAGGGGGACGGCAATGTGGCTACAAAATAGGGGATTTTATGTTTTAAATTATGTGGATATTATGCTGATAAAGGAGGGAGGAGTTAGAGATAATTAAGTCTCTTTTAGATGAGTTAGTAGATTAAGATAAAGGAGAAAAGATAGGATTTATCTGCAAGGTTAGGTAAGTACCGAAATTTCTATAAATAAGGGGGGATAGCTAATCAATTCTGGCATTGGAACCCTACTCTTTCTTCTCTTCCTGTGCCGAAAATTTGAAAGCCATCTCACTTGTTTTCTTTTCTCATCTTTTCTCTTCCAAAAGCCGAAAATCACCATTGTTTTCTCACCTTTTCTTTCTTCTTCTTTGAAATTTCCTTTTAGCCGAATCTTCTGATCTCCATTGTTATTATTCTCCCATTCACTAAAAGCCGAAACTCCTCATTCAATTCTTCTAAAAACCGAAAAACACATCTAGTTCATCTTTTCGGGATTTCCTTAAAAAGCCGAAAACTCTTAGATCTCTAATCTTCTACGCTTCAATCTTCTTCTGCGATTGCCGAATCTTTCTACAAGGGATAGCCGAAACCTTCTATAGAGGTAAGTATCGATTTGGGTTTTCTTTTGATCTTTTTCGGCTTTTGGAGACTATAGCCGAATGGCTAAATAGTTGGCTAATCTCGTGTTTTCTCTCATTTGCGGCATTCCGGGATTTGAAGGGGATTCATTTGCTTAGATCTCTAAGTCAGAGTTCAGTAACACTCGAATCGTGTTACTTTCAGGATTTCAAGGTAAGGAGATCTATTGATTTTTAACGTATAAATTCGGGTATTTATTAATTCTTGGCCGAATGTAGGGGAGCCCAAATCTTCGTATTCTTCCGGCTTTTGAGCAAGATTTTAGACTAAGGGTTGTAGATCTAGATAGTAAGGATTTAACTAAGGGAGTAAAACTACGCGATATCAGGTGTGTAACACTTCCACACCATATAGATTGCCTGTTAAAATATGTTTATTAATCTGTTATATTCTGGTTAATGCCGAAATTCCGGCATAATGATTGAAACCCAAAGAGGGTAAAAGCAAATCACCAGGCTAGTGATCCCTGTCATTCTAAGTGAATGTTCTAATTAAATGATATGAATATGCCGATTTTCTGTGATTGCATGGGGTTGGGTTTGATGAAAGGGGAAGTGTTCTGTTGTAGTGGCTTTTGCCATGACCTGTTGTAGCGGCTTTTGCCGTGACCTGTTATAGCGGCTTTTGCCGTGACCTGTTGTAGTGGCTTTTGCCATGACCTGTTGTAGTGGCTACGGCCATGATCTGACGATGAGCAGCAAGACTGCCATCAACGGCGTGTAGCGGTGTGGGTTGGTTGTAGAAATCCCCAATGGTGTGAATGGCTGGTACGGGTGGTGTGTAGCGGATGGATACCTAGGATTTGGGTTGGGCTTTGCATATTTTCTGATATATTATATTCTGTTATATGTTCTGTGGGGTTAAGGCCCAAATCTAATGGTGCATAAGGGTTGCACACTGAGTCTCGCGACTCACCCTATTATTTTAACAATTTCAGGTAGCACCTAGTGCATTGGACCGGGCTGGAGAGGAGCGCAAGGTGGCCATGCGAGAGATTACTTGATCCAACAGAAGATTTTACTTAGAATATTGTTTTTAATATTTTTGATTAAGGGTTTTAAATTTCGTTGTAATAAGGCCTTGGGCCACTAGACTATTATTTATGTTTTGGTTTTATGTTGGGCTTTTATTACTGGGCATTTACATTTTATGTTTGGATTAAGTTAAGACATGTATAAAATTTCGGTTTTTATTTAAAATTCACCAAGGCATTTTATAACTTATATCTTATATGACTTAATAAACTATTAAGTTTTCGGTATAAATACTTAAAACCTGATAATTGTTTTCCAAAGTGCCACATCTTTTTATAAAATTTCCTTAGTGACATACCAGATCCGGTTGTAGTGTTTGGGCCGGGTTTGGGGTGTTACACTAGGTGCCAATTTATTTCGGTTTAGCCGATGAGACACTGGGTGTCAAATTATTACTTCGAATTATCCGATGAGGCACTGGGTGCCAAACTGGTGTGTTTTGGTTGGATCCGTGTATCTGTCTGAGTCTGAGTCGTGTTCATAGGGGTAAATGAATAATAAAATTTTATAATTGATATTGAAATGATATGGTATGAGAAATGGATGTGAAATAGTGAATTGAAAATAGAATGTGAAATATGTTGCAAATATATAGAATATATGAGTTATATACTCATGAAATGACTATGGAATGAATATTGCAATTGTATAATGAAATGTGAAATAAATTGTGAAAAGCTATTTATATAGCAAGTATGAGAATTGAGATATTTGTGAAACAAATGAAATATGATATGTTTGTTGTAATAATTAAATATAAATATGTGTTTATATTTAAATTGTATATTTGTAATTTCTTATTTTTAAATATTCGAATTATAGAAATACCACTGAGTTTATACTCAGTGTACGGTTTTGTTTTTTGTGCACAGGTTAGGTACTTAACTTTTGATCGCCGATTCAACATCCAACAACGATCCCGAACTCAAATGTGGTGATGTTTATCCTTTGTGTCGGCATGTACCTAGGGTGTCTAAATAATAGTTATTTTGTAGTTGATTGTAAATGAGGCTATAAGTTTAATTTTGGTTGGTTTTATACATATAAATATGTGTTTTTTTTATGCCATATTATTGCATGGTAAATTGAACTAAATCTAGATAGGTGCATGTGAATTTAATTCTATGTTTAAATGCTCATGAACTAGACAAAATTGATTTGGATTTGATATGTTTATAATTTGGATTAAAATGATGCTTTGATGACTTGTTTTGATGATATGAAATGTTTGAAATTTCTGTCTGTTTGACCTATAATGTAACATCCTAAACGTGGGCCTGCGCATTAATGTGATAGTTTAATATGTTAAATTGAGATTCTAAGGATCGGGCTGACTTTTTGATTAAATATGTGGATTAGGGTTTAAATTAGTGCTCTGGGTATTTTAAAGTGATATATTGGGCTTTAAAAATTTGGGTTAGGTGGCTAATACATGGTGTTAGCTTATAATTTAAGTAGATAGTTAATTAAGTGAGAAGCTGGGCTTGTGGCCCAAAGATTTGAGGAGCTTTAAGTGGGCATAAGGTGGCGTCATAAGGGGGGGAGGAGTTTGGGCCAAGTGAGGGCTACGTAGAGCCCAAGCTTTGGGTCAAAAAAAATTCGGCACCTAGGAACCTTAGGAGTGGACGGCACACTAGCTACAAAATAGGGATTTTAATTCTTTTATTTTCTTGATAAATAGGAAGATAATGAAGAGAAAGATGAGGGCTATTTTTTTTAAGAGATAAGGATTGGGTTATTAGGTGAGATAAAGGCTATCAGGAGAAGGGAAGAGTTGGCCGAAATTCCAACTCTGTGTGTGGATGATATGCCGAAATTTCTCTATAAATAGGGAGTAGTATTCTTCAATTTCGGTATTTTGAAACCCTATTCTTCTCTCATTCTCTGCCAAAATTTCCAAGCCTTTCCTACAGTTTCTTTTTTTTTTCTTTTTCTAAAAGCCGAATCCCTTTTGATTCATACTCTCATCTCACATAAGCCGAATCTACAAGGGTGATTTCGTTTTCCCGAAGGTGCACCATAGCCGAATACTCCTCTTTAATCTGGTGAGTTTCGGGATTTTGTTTCTTTGCGATTTCCCCATTTTTTTTGTCAAGATCTAAACTGAATCCTTTGTTCCAAGGGCCTGTCGACTTCACTCTTTAATCTTAGAAGCCGAATTATGAGATCTGTAGTGCTGTTTTGTGGTAAAGCCGAAGGTAGGGAGGTGACGTTTCCTAAGGATTTTCAGGATTCGATAAATAAGGCTCTATGCTAAGGATAGTAGATTTTCGCGGTAACCAGGTGTGTAATACCTCCCCACCATCTAGATCTGCCTATTATTGTATGTTCATGTGTTTTATATGTTTTGATAAATGCCGAAATCTCGGTTTATTGATGAAAGCCCAAGGAGGGTAAAAGCAGATCCCCAGGTTAGTAAATAATCTGTTTAAATGTTATAAGTAAAATGCTTGTATGTGATTGCATGGGTTGGGTTGATGAAAGGAGGAAGTTATACGTTATATGTGTAGCGGCTAATGCCGTGAACTGTTATACGGGCTTCGGCCATTAAATGTTATATGGGCTTCGGCCATTATATGTTATAAGGGCTTCGGCCATCATATGTGGATGAGCAGCATGACTGCCATCATGGTGTGTAGCGGTGTGGGTCGATTGTAGAAATCCCCAATGGTGTGAACGGTTGGTACGGGGGCGTGTAGCGGATGGAAACCTAGGCAAACGGGTTGGGCCTTGCATATTATTTGCTATTAATTTTTATTATGATTATTACATTGTTTATTTTGTTTAATGGGCTTAAGGCCCAAACTCTAGTGGTGCATGAGGGTTGCACACTGGGTCTCGCGACTCACCCTTTTAATTAACATTTCAGGTGATACCTAGTGATTCGGACCGGGCTGGAGAGGAACGCAAGGTGGCCATGCAGAAGAATATGTAGATTTGGCAAAAAGAGACTCAAGTTTTATGTTATATTTTTAATTAATAGACTTCAAATCTCGTTGTAATAAGGCCATGGGCTATTATGTTTTATTATGGGCTTCTATTACTTTAAGTCATTTAAGTTTTTATTTTAATTAAACTAAGGCATGTATTTAAGTTTGGATTTTACTTTACTTAAGCATATTCTATATAAAACATATTTGGGCTTTTCTGAAAATACGACATGTTTTGATAGAATTTTTCTTAGTGACATACCAGATCCGGTTGTAGTGTTTGGGCCGGGTTTGGGGTGTTACATATAAACTCTGGTAATACTCCGTAACCGGTTCCAACGAGGGATATGGGTTGGGGGTGTTATATTGAACCTGTTCTCAGGTAAGAAATTTCGAGGACGAATTTTTTTTAAGGGGGAGAGTTGTAACAACCCGTTTTTTAGTGGTGTTAAAAATAGAGATTTCGGGACCACAATTTTGACGAGTGATGTCGTAAATATTATTATTTATTATTTTTGAGTCAGTTAGGTGTGTTAGTGAATTTTGATCTGGTAAATATTACTAATAGAATGATTAATTAAAGTACAGGTGGTTTGTATTGAAAGTCAATGATTTTTGAAAATAATGTATTGAGACATTGTTTCTGTAAATCGAGCTTGTAAATATTTTAATTGAATATTTACGGAGCTATTTTATAGGTAAATTGAGGTTTGGTCCAAAAATTTTGGTGTTTAGACAGTTAATTAAGAAAAATGACTAAATTGTAAAAACTGTAAAAGTTCATTGATATTGAATTTTATTAACTAAATTGCATGAGTAAGGATTGTTTCAGGTTTTAAAAGGTAATTTGATCATCTTTACTTATAATGGACGGTTATAGTGATAATCTTCCTCCTTCCAACTGATTTCTCCATGGATGGAAACCTTTTTTAGGTTTTGAAGCCTTCGGCCATTGCATGGTATATAAATTAAGCCCATTTTTTTGTTGTAAATTTTATATTTTTGAGATCGTTGCAGCTTAATTAGCTAAATCATACCTCCGTTTTCAAAACTGTTAAAGAATTTAAAAGTTACCATTTCTATTTTTGAAGCTTTTTGAAGGATTAATGGTAGATTTTGAAGCTTAGTATTGAAATATGACTATTTTGTTAGATGATATTTGTTAGTTTTGCATTTAGGGACTAAAATGTAATTTTGAAGAAAGTGACATTAAATTTTTTTAAAATTTGGATTTTAGAGGGTTGTAGAAGGACATAATTGAAATTGGAATGAAAAATGAAGTTCAATTGTAAAAGTTATACTTGTTTCAGTTTTAGGGATAAAATTGGATAAAATGTACAAGTTTAGGAAAATTGCGTAAAATATAATTAAAAGGTCATATGCATGTATTTTGAATGTTATAATATATTTGGAATTGATATTTTGAATTATTAACTATTATGTAGATCAAGTTGTTGATATCCGGAAAATAAAAGGAAAACTGCGGAATAGTCCCTACATTTCAATTCGTTAGCTGATTTTCTTAGGTAAGTTCAAATAGTTTATAATTATTAAAAATGTTGATTAATTGTGTTATAAGTACTAGTATATACTTAATGAATTTTGGATGAAATGGCATTGTTATGAAAATTGAGTTTGGACTCAATTGAAAGGTATATAGACATGTATGTGATAAATACACTCTGTGTAGAGTAACAGATGCTATTGGGATGATTTTAATAAATACTTTGGTATATGTAAGTTTTTGATAACATGAATGTTTTGAATCCTGAATAAGTGCCTGTTTGAACTTAATAAACGTTTAGGATACGATTGACATGCCAATAGGGTAGATACGCGTTTATCCTGTTAACACTATAATTCTCCTGATAGTACTTTCGTACTCTTGTTAGCACTACGGTGCTTCTGGTAGCATATTCATTCTCTTGTTTGCACTACGATGCCCTGATTACACATTCGTGCTCCTGTTAAGCACTCTAGTGCCCTGTTTGCACTTCGGTGTTCTTGTATGCACATTTATGCCTTATTTAGCACCTCAGTGCTCCCTAATACTGTAACTCGTATATTCAAATCCTTTTACTATTGTTCATCGGGTTGTCTTGATTAAATAAATGAAATGAATGATTTGTTGACTTGGGAAGTATTAAATCCTTGAATTGGAATGATTGAAATGTACATTGGTGATCTTGTTACATGTTTATATGAAAGTCTCACCTGTTTCATGTGTTATGAAATATTAGGATTGAAAATTCCAAGAAAACGTAGTTTTATAATTGTATTTTTGGTTGATAAGGTAAGTTAATGTATATGTTTTTTTATGAATTTACTAAGCTTTTGTAAAGCTTATTCGGTTTTGTTTCATGTTTCTTGTAGTTGACATTTTGCAGAACACAACTATCTGATCTCTTCAAAGCTCACACAATCCAGCATCAGACTCTGTAGTTCTTTTGAATGATCTTTTACGATTATGTGGCATGTATATAGGTTAAATGTTTAAATATTGTCTTAGAAAGAAATGATTTGGGATATATGATCTATTGTTTTGTTTTAAGGTTTTGTGAATGTTTATATGTGTGTTTTAGACATGTATGAACATATTAAAATGAAGAATTATTATTGACCACTTGTATTAGGTGTGATTTTGGAAGTTGGTAAGTTTAATCAAGGTTGAGATGAACGTTTTGGAATGTATGCATATTGATAATGAATTTGTTGGATAGAATATGTTATATGTATATCATTTTGTTGTGAAAAGGTGTTATTGAAGCATATCAGTTAGAAGATTAGGGAAATGTATATATGGTATGGTTTGAGTTGAATTAAAAAGCATATAATGAAGTATGTGAATTGTTGTGTAGATGTTGATTGTATAAATTGTTAAGCTTAGAAATGGATAAAATTTTATAACATATGGATGAATGGTCATATGGATGACTTGTTACATGATTGGGTATGTATATATAACGCCCCAAAAATATAGGGTCTTTAATTTTTCATGTTCTGATAAAATTGCTTGTTTGCTGTAATGGCTAAGTGATTTGGGTGTGTATGGGGGTATTTGAGAAGCCTGGGTTCAAGTCTTGGCTCTTACAAAATTTTAAATTTTTTCCCTTAAATGAACCTGGACACTGGCACTTAGGCTTTATTAATAATAATGCTTGTTTAATGACACAAGAAGAGCTTGTGGCCTAGTGACAAGTGGCGTGTTGTGTAACTATGAGGTCTGAGGTTCAAATCCCGGGATAAGCAATGGAGTGTTTATTTTGCTGCCTAAACTGGGAAGGTAGAAGAGTTGGACTGAAACATTGCTGATGAGGTGTTTGAATTGGTCATGGAGAGATTGGATGAGCAAATCGTGGAGAGGAATAAGGGAGAGTATTGTGGAGAGAATCAAGGAAGTGGAAGTGTGTAGGAATGTGGGTGCCGAATTGGGGGATAGGAAATTCGGCTAAGGGGTTTTTCTCTCAGTTTTGGTCAGTTTGTCACCGGTTTTCTGAAACTGTTAAGGTTTTTCTTTCTCTGCTCTCTTGTGCCGAATTTGCAAGTGGTCATTTATGCATTTTGGGTATTCGACTCCGATCATTCTGGTAAGTAACCATTTTGTTTTAAAGTCCATTCCTCTCCCCTCTTTTGCACCAACATCTGCCGAAACCTCCCTTTCTTCTCTATTCTTCTCAAGTTTCGGCCAACTGCCTGATCATCCCTTTTTGACTATTGATTCTTTCGGCCAAACCTATCACCCTAGCCTTGGGACTCTTTCTCATTTTCGGCTTGTAACCGAAAGGTCTTCCCTCCATTTTCGATTCAGATTCTTCTTTTCTCTGGGTAGTTCTTACTCTAGCCGAAACTCAACACTGTTCTTTGATTCTGCAACGGCTCTGACAATCGGTAAGTGTTCAAATCTATGCCTTGCTTTACTTTCAAAACTGAATGCACCTATTCTCTTTCTTTCTTTTCCAAAACCGAATAACCCCATTAACCGATTGTTATTTCATTCTTCTCGTACCGCACTCATTGCGATTCTAGGGTCTTCCTCAAGGAGTGGTGAAGTGTGAACGGCTTGGAGGAGTCACACTTTCATTCTCAAAACGTCTGGTAAGGTAAGAAGATTACCTCATGTTTTTAGGGTTGGCTGAATATACCCTGCCACTTACTAATCGGTTCTTGATTGTGCGTTAGGAAAGCAGCGAAGGCGAGTGATCGTTTTTGAACAGCGTTCGTTGAGGGATTAAGGTCACCCTCATTCAAACAAGGTAAGAAGAGTATTTCGGATTAAGTGTTATTGCGAGGGTGTTACCCTAACAATTATGGACTAACTTTGGATCTCGATGAATCTAGGTCGGGTGCTCGTAGATCTTGGAGCGACTCCGTAAAAAGGGTGTGTTATCACACTATCTCCGCTATGAATCGACAAAAGCCGAAACTTCGGCATTTGAGGGCTCACGAGCGTGCGATCGCTCGTGTGGAAAAACTGAGCCCACAATCGTGGATGGTAGACTGAAGAGGCCACCACGAGTGTTCTCATGCACTTGGGCCGTTATGGGCCTCGTTGAGTCGAAATGGGCCGTGTGGGCCTAATGGGCTTGTGGGCCCCACACAGATAAAATTTACGAAAAGTGGGAAAAACTGGATTGGGCTATGTAGATCACATAACCGTGATTGAATTTGGGCCGAATAGGCCACACGAGCGTGTGGGCCTATTTAGGCCGAATATTGGGCTTTGAGCCCATTTACACTGTTTTGACCAAATGGATTATCTGTGTCGCTCGAGGCGACTGTAGGCCTTTGGAAAGGTCGTTAACTGTACCGAGACCCTAAGGTAGGTAAAATGACCAAAATACCCTTAAAGGGAAAAAATTACCGTTTTACCCCTAATGCATGAAAAATGACTATTCTACCTCTAGAGGTAGGTTGACAGATGAAAGTATGTATTGTATGACTGTATTGAGTAGGACATATTGCATACACGAAATATTGATGACATGACATACTGCATGGGGTTGGGATTCTGTTATGGAGGAAGTACTGTTACTGGTAGCTCTGCCACACATACTGATACTGGTGGCTCTTCCACAATTACTGTTACTGGTGGCTTTGCCACATATATTGTTATTGGCAGCTCTGCTACGTTATTATTACTGGCAGCTATGCTGCAATATTGGTGTGTGGACTGGGTGAGTCGACTTTGTCCCTACGTGGTGTGGTGGGTTGGTACGAGTGGTGTGCTGGCTGGATTGGGGTGGGTTGCATACTTGCACTATACTGATACTGTATCGGGCTTAGGCCCACACTATCACTGTACTGGGCTAAGGCCCACACTATACTGTTACTGAATAGGGCTCAGGCCCAGACTGTTACTGCATGATAGGGGATTACACACTGAGTTCTCGTAACTCACCCTTTTCTTTTAATTGTATAGGTAATCCCCAGTCTTAGGCAATTTGGAGCTGAGAGGGACTCAGAGGGGGCCACACGATCGAGGATGTTGTTTAAATGTAATCATTTAAATATTTTATGTTGGGTTGATATTTTTGTAATAAGGCATCTGGTGATTTTTAATTTCTTGTTTTGAACCGCCAAATGGATACAAACAAGTTTTCACAACTAATAACTGTTTCACAAGGCAAACACATATTTTCAACTTCAAGATAACTGAAATAGAGTAGCTTCCGCGATTTTAAACCAACAGTAACAAACATGGTAATCGTTTTACTAAGTGTTAGTTTTTATAACTTACCAATTGTTTCCCAAGAAATAAAAACTAAGTGAATTTTAACTCAAACGATTTTTCCCAACAAACCTTGATTTTGATAAACACTTCGATGTGACACGCCAGATTCGGTCGTAACGTCTAGGTCGGGTTTGGGGTGTTACAGTATATTTAAGTATTATTTGAAACATGAGCTTGTTTGATTCATGACAACTCTTAAATTGGCACATAATTATCCCAGACGACCTAGCATATTGGCGTGTGCCTTACACAGGATAGGCACATGCCCATGTGGGTATTGTAGGTTTGGTAATTACTGGACCATATAGCCACTGTTAGTTACACAGCCTGGGTACACGACCGTGTGACTTATGCATACACGGGCACATTTTTTCACACGGCCGTGTGACCCCTGTTTTCATGTTTCCCTTCTTTGTTGCAAAAGTTTTAATTTGGTCCTCATTTAAACCCGAACTTATTTTAGAGCTTTCGTAAGCTCAATTAGGACTTGAATTGGTTTGTTAATCATGTTTTGCATGGATTATGAAATGAAAAACTTATTTATAAGCCAAAATTGTATGTGATGATCTCTGTTTACTGTAGTGATATCCTGTGGCTCGAGTCTAGTGGCTGGATCGAGTATGGGGTGTTACAATAATGCTAGTCTGTAAGCCACAAGATTAACTCTTTTGATTTTTTTATACGACTAAACAAATCTCGGGCTAAGTTTCCCTTTTTTGTTGAACTGTAGTACTTTCTTTCACGGGGAGACTTTCAAATATACTCTATTACCAATCTAGAACTCTGTATCTTTTCACTCAATTTTGACCAGCATAACAGAGTTCTGCATTTACATCCATACAAAGTTTCGAACGGTGCCATTTTAATACAGGATTGCTTGTTATTTTTATAAGAAAATTCAGTCAACGGTAAATATTTCTCCCAATTGCCTTCAAACTCATCAATACAACAACGAAGCATATCTTTCAGAATTTGAATAACTTGTTCTAACTGGTCATCCGTCTGCGGATGGAAAGCATTACTGAAATTCAATCTAGTACCTAAGGCTTTGATGACGACCAGGAATAATTATTAATGGCACGTCTTGCAAACAAACAATCTCAAAAACATATAACTCAACTAATTTCTCAAATGAATAATCTGTTCACTAAATTCATTAATCTATCAACAATTTCCCAGATTAAATCTTTCTTTTTCGGTGATAGTGATAAACTTGATGATAATACTCTAGAATGACATATTTTTATGTATTAATTACACATTTATTTTGAGTATGATCCTACTAATTTGAGCTATTTATTGTTTTTTATCTTGTAGGGACTAAACCAAAGGCAAAAGGAAATTTTGGTTCTAAAAGCTGAAATTTAAAGATGAAATGGGCCAACATGCGAAGTAGAGGAGAATTGGTGCCAGAGATGCAAAGTATGGAAGACTTGGAGGGAAAAAGTGGAAAGAAGAGATTTTTATAAACACAAGACTCTATTTAATTTTTAATTATATTAGGATAATTATTAAAGATTATCATTTAGATTTAATTTTAGCATTTATCTTTATTTATCTTTTATTTATCTTTATTTATCTTTTAGAGTTTAATTAGGAATAGATTAGGTTTCCTAGTACTATAAATAGGGGATGGAGTGACACAAATTTCACACATCTTTTTCTGTAAACACACACTCTCTCAAAAAGCTAGTCTTATTTCCTTTCATATTATTCAATAAAAATTCCATTTATTTCTTTTTACCCAAAAAAACATGAGCCACTAAATCTATCTAGCCAAAAGTTGTCGAAAATCCCAAAAAGGGTTAATGAGGCTTAGAATCCGTGCTTAGCCTTTTCAACAAGTATTCATCGTTTCTCCGCATTACGGGGCTGAAACTTCCGTCCATGTGCCTTAAAAAGTGATCGTTTCAAATGGTGCAAGGAACGGCCACTTAGTATGTTTTGAGAAGGTTGCATAGTCGATTCATTAGCTTACTGCGTCAAGGGTTGGCGAGCCCAAAATGGCGTGGCCTTCGCCATTGAGAAGTGGTGATCTCGCATAAGATGGTCCTACAAAAGCGATTGTTGGCTAGAGTCAGGTTCCTCTAAATCAGAAGTCTAAAATCTTGGAACTGGTGGTCGTAGGCGTCCTCGTCCACTATAATTGGCTTATTCTGTTTGAGAAGGATCACTAAAAGTCGAGGATTGAACCCAAGGCGGATCGAGACAACCGAAGGATGGAATTTCTCCATAAGAACTCTTCTCCCTCAACTTTATTTATCTCTACTATTTTAATTTTAATTTTCGTAATTTCAATTCAATCAAAACTTTTAATTCTGTTTTTATTTTATTTTCTCCAGATCAAAACTTTTAATTTTGTTTTTTTATTTTTTTTAGGTACACAGGTTTTCTTGGGCACGACTCTGTCCGAGGTTTTGAGGAACAAGCATTTGTACAAATCTGGTCCCTGAGGATTTGACTCTACTTCCCTTATACTATTCTTTTTCATTATTTTATAGGGATAGAATATTTTTGGTGCTCTCAACGACGCATCACCTGATACAAAATCCATAATAACATATTGTTATTTTCATCCCGAAATCATCATATGTAGTATTAAATCTAACAGAACTTGTAACAGCCCGATTTAGACCTTAGTTAGAATAGTGGTTTTGGAACCAAAAATTCGAGGTCATAGAAATAATTTAATATTATTTTTTATGTTTATGGCATGTGAGAAGGTATGTGTAAAAGTTCTGTGTGAAAATTTTATCGTTTGTGTGCTGATTTGTTAAAAAGGGCTTAATTGCAGAAAATGCAAAAGTAGCCTTCTAATTAGTTGTGCCGAATTGAAATAGCTTATTACTGTGAGGTCCTTATGCTGTGAATGGATCATTGGTTTAATGAATGGACATAGTTGGACATGAGTTAATGGATTTTAAATGAAACCATTAAGGTTAAATATGGTATTTGATAATTAAAGTTAATATTAATGAAAAAAAACATTTTGATGGCCATTATCATCTTCTTGGCACCGAATATTGAAAGAAAAAGAAAGAAATTTATCTAGTTAGGGTTCGACACTCATTTTGCTCAATCAAGGTATGTTTTGAGCTCGGTTTTTAGTAATTTTTATGTTTTTGTGATTGTTGCTTAGCATTTTATCAAGCCCATGCCTCAATTTCAGAATTTGATGATAATTTTGAGTTATGCCATTGTTGATTTTGTGAGCTTTTTTATGTTTGATGATGAAAACTAAGTGTTTGATGATTGATATACATATTTTCTAAAGTGATTTTGAGTAAAAATGCATTTTTGGGATTTAATTGAGAAATGTGAAAACTTTGAATTGAAATGTGAAATAAATGTGAAATATGGGCTGCTAGGGGCACTATGGTAATTAAGCTAAGCACGGATTAAATTGGGTTTTGTGAATTTGATGTATTTGTGAAATAGTTATTAAAATGCTAAAGTGTGAAATTATAAGGGTTAAAGTGCAAAATGCCCTAATTGTGTGTTTGTGAATTGAATTGAGTAAAGATGAGATTGAATGAGTTGAATTTGATATTAAGTAGATTAAGGAAAGAGAAATTCTGGCTTAGATCGAGGTAAGAACAAAGTACTCGATTGATCGACTAGTATCATTGTTTCTACGTCCGAGGTAAGTTCGTGTATAATACGTATTGTTTAAACAATGTTCATATGTGATGAAATGAATGGAAATGTGGTCGTGGAGTTTGGTAATGTGGAATGTGAGTTCGAAGATATGTGGCACTAAGTGTGGGTAAATAGAATCGTTACAGTGATGAATGGCATTAAGTGTGCGAGATAAAGAAAGCATCGGCTGTATTTTTTGGCACTACGTGTGCGATACCGAGATAAATTCGGTTGAATGTGATGGCACTAAGTGTGCGATATTATTATAGCTTCGTCTAATTAATTGGCACTAAGTGTGCAAGTTCATCGAACGTTTAAAGAGGATCGAATGAATTATGGCATCGAGCATTGAAGTGGTAAATGTGATAGATAAATACGTGATGGTACAGGTATGTACAGAACCTATGTGGTTGATGATATTGTGTATGAGATAGATGGAAGATTATGTGAATGAATGATGAAAAGAGTTGGGTTGAGTAGCATTATAATTGCTTGTATATGGACCTATAGATGTGGTATGAAAGTGAGTAATAGCCATGAATGAGATTGAGTAGTGATGTGAATTGAACTAAGTTTTAGTTAATTTTGCATATTGAATTTGAATGGTTGAGTTAATTGTGTTATATTATGAACTTACTAAGCTTTTAAGCTTACTGTGTGAAGACTTTCTCTGTTTTACAGTGGTATTTAAAGCTAGCTTGGATCTGGGGATCGTCAGCGACTCAATCACACTATCGGATATCTATTTTGGTACCTTTTGAAAGTTGTATTTATGGTATATGGCATGTATAGGCTAGTGAGGTTGTGGAATGTTTTGAGATGTATAAATCTTGTCATGTGATATGGCTTGATAATAGATGAGACTTTGGATTGATTTTGGTATATGTTTTGCTATGTGAAAATGGTGTACGTGAGGTGTATATATGGTCTTGTGTGAATGGTCATTATGGTATGCTTTAGTGAAATAGAAATAGTATGTTTCATACTTGATTTGGTAGTTGAGGTGGTGAATATATTATATGTTTGAAATGGTTTGAAATGAGATGTGAATCATATGCTTTTGGTATGGGATTGGTTCATGAAATGGTCATGTTTTGAGTTGGAATTGTATATGGAAATGAATGAGGATATTGTAGCATGAATTGTGCATGTTTTGGTAGGGTTTTGACCATTAATTGGGCATGAATTGAGTATAGAGTGATGCTTGTAGGATTGACCCAAATTGGGTGGCAATTTGGCCTTGTAAATGGCCAATAATTGCCCACACGGTTGAGCACACAGGCGTGTGTCTCGACCATGTCCTTCAATGTCCCAATTTGAAGCAAGTCAGACTTGCACACGGGCCAGACACACGGGCGTGTGACAGGCCGTGTGACTGAAGTCACTTTTGAGCACGGCATAAGACATGGTCTAAGGCATGGCCGTGTGAGGCACACGGCCTAGCCACACGGACGTGTGCCCTGTTTTGAAGAAAATTTTTAAAGTTTCATAAAAGTTTTAAATGTGATCGGTTCTGTCATGAACCACTTCTAAAACATGTTTAAGGACTCGTAGACCTTCTAAAGGGACTTTGTGTTATTGATTAACTATGATATGCTGATGTGTGAGCAATGGTTGTTTAAATGTTATGATTCGACCGGTAATACCTCGTAACCCTAATCCGGTAATGGTTACGGGTTAAGGGTGTTACAGAACTAATCATTTCACTGTAAACTCTAAGATTTCTCGTTCATTCTAGACTACTGATATAACTGTTTTAAGTCTAAGTTTCTCAGTACATATCAATAATTTCAAAAATACAAATCCCTGTAGTTATCCAGATTGAACACTATTGTAACAACTTGTTTTCCAATGGTGTCGAAAATAGTGGTTTCGAGACCACAATTCCAACATGTGAGTCCGTAAATATTAATTATTTAATATTTATGAGGTCTTTAGTGTCATACTGAAATTTGGTCCAGTAATTTTAAGGTTTATCTAGTTAATTAATGAAAAATGATTAAATCGTAAAAGCTATAAAAGTTGCTTGCCATTGATTTTTCTTAATTGAATGGCTTAAATAGTGAAAGCGGGAGGTTTTATGTTGCAATTAGTCCATAGTTAAATATTATGGATGGTTGGTGTTGTTTATTTTAAATTTTATTAAATAAAATATAAATTTATAAAAATAAAGTAATTAAAAACATAAAAAAATGAATACCATCATCATCCGCTTAGCCATTTTCACGAATTGAGAAAAAAAAATGGCTTGGGGGAAGCCATTTTTAAACCTTTAAGGTGCTTCCAAGTTAAATCCTTTGCATGTAAGTCCATTTTTCACCCATATTTCATGAATTTTGTGTTTTTGAAATCTTTGTAACTTAATCTAGCTAGCCTAGAGACTATTTTGTGAAACTATAAAAGTTTTCAAAACTTTTCATTGATGTTCTTGAAGCTTTCTTGATGTTTATGCTTGATTTTAAAACTTGATGTTGAAATATGACTATGTTGTAAAATTATTTTTGTATGGTTTTTAAGTTAAAGGACTAAATTGAAAGTATGTTAAATTTGGCATGGTTTTCTAGTAAAATTTCAAAATTAGAGGGATGATTTGGGATGGAAATGAATTCGGCACAACGGATATAAGGGTTAACTGTGAAAATAATCTTGTTTTAGTTTAAGTGGCTAAATTGAATAAAATGCAAAAGTTTAAGGAAATTGTAAAAATTTTCAATAAAGAAGTCATATGCATTAAATGGGTTATTATAAACTGTTTAGAATAGATAATTGAAATAAATTACTCTTTAGTTCAAGAGTCGGTAAATAATCGTGGAAAAGAGAAACTTGTTGATTAGTCCCTGACATTGCAATTTTGTTGTTTAGCCCTGTTATGTTCATACGGTTTAATTTAGTATAATTTGTAATGCTATATTGACTTGTGAATTATGGTTTGTTGAATATGTGTATATATAATTAAATTGTCACAAACTAATATAATGTGAGAAATTGATTGAATTGTAAAGTGTTATATGATTTTATGTATCGAGCTTGGATGAAAGTAGGATAGGAAACAAATGACATGCAAATAGGTTATTTTGTGCACTGTATGGGATTGACTTGTTATGAGATGATGATTCTTGACTTGTTATTATACACTGAATATACTGGAGTCTAACATTTGTTACGGATTACCAAGTTATATTTACAGTGATTTTGGCTTGTTTTCTGGGGGCGGATGTAAAGCCTACAAGCTTGGCACTTGGTGCCCAGGCGTGTTTCTGGAGGGATGTTAGCCTACGGGAAAGGCACTTAGTGCCTAGGTCTGTTCTTGGTTGGATTGGCTCGGTTGAAGATTTTGGCGTGTTTTGGGTGGATAATCGCGTATCAGTATTTGTTCATATAGTTCATCGAGCTGAATTTCAATAGTTAAATGACATGATGATATATATTTGATATTTGGTTATGATGCCATGTGGATGACTTGTATATATGTGATATCCATGAAACTAACTAAAAATTTGACAAAGGCAAGTGCACCTATCAATTAATAGTATAGCTATAGTGAGAAAAGATATCGTTCCCATGAAGAATAAAAGTACTAGTAATTACCGTCTCTGTAACATCCTGAATTAATGGGTCTATACGTTTAGTGTAGGGATATGTTTAATATGTTAATTCAAGTGATAGGGGTCCAAATTGGGCTCAGGATTAGGCAAAGGCCTTGGTTAAATTATCTGATTGGGCATTATAGAGTTTAAAAGGTGGTAATTGTGTTTAAAATACCAACGTGGGCTTGAGGCCCAACAATAGGTGGCACTGTAAGGGAATTAGAAGGTGGCGCCATTAACAATTAAAGGGTCCCAAGTTTTGGCCGCAAGGAGCCTATGTTTTGGGCCATTTTCGGCACTTAAATAGGAACAAGGGTGACGCCACAACAAGGGATTTAGGGGCCCAAAATTTAAGTTTCATGGAGCCCAAATTCTTTAATTTCAGTTAACTAAATTCAGCATTAGGGTTAGGTGAGGTGGACGGCTACAAGGCTAAAAAATAGGAGGATTTATATGGATTTTATAATTGATAATTTAGAAGATAAAAAGGAGAAAAGTTAGGAGCCTATCTACAAGGCTAGGTGATGGCCAAAAATCCATCACCTAGAGGAGTGAAGAAATCGGCTACTGCATGACAAAGGGGTGCCGAATTTTCCCTTTCATTTAGCTTGAATTTTAATTAATTAGGAAGGGCGTTTTCGGTTTTATACAAGAGGTGTCGAAATTTCTATAAATAGGGGGGATAGCTCCTTGATTCTGGCATTTAAAACCCTAATTCTCTCTTCTTTCTTTGTGCCGAATTCCTTAGCCTCTCCCTCTCCAATTTCTTTTCTTCAATTTCTTCAAAAGCCGAAACCTCTTCCCCATTCTTTTTCCCCTTGAGCCAATTTCTCTAAAAAGCCGAAATCTCCATAGTTTTTCTTTGTTCGTCCTATTTGAGAATTAGTTCTATTTATTCTGGCATTTAAAACTTCCTTTGGCATTGCCGAATCCTCTCTCTAGTGCTAGCCGAACCTCCTGTGCTAAGGTAAGTGTCGACTTCTGATTAGTTCTCATGATCTATTCCCGGTTTTTGAAAGGCAAAAGCCGAAAAGCTAATAAGTTTAATAGTTCTATGTTGGGCGGCAATTCGGGATTTGAAGGAAGCTTGGTCAACTAGATCTAAAAGCCAAAAATAGCTAGTCTCCAATTTCGAGATTTTACGGTAAAGAGATTTTCCCTAGATTTCTACTAGATTTATTCATTTTATACAAGATCCTAACTTTATGATGAGGATTAACGATCATAAATTGTGATAGTAGTTCTGACAAGGACTTGTGATGGAATTAAATATGGATCAGGCAAAGGAGAGAATCCCTAAGTTTAAGAAACGAGCAGTATCTGCCGTTCGAGATTGGCCACTTGGTTGTGGACCGGCTTCTGAACAACACCTTAGGCAGATAGCAGTTGTGTCGACTAAGGATAGCGTCGACATAGAAAGCATCGTTTTATCGGTAATCAGGTGTGTAGATCTCTAACACACTATTAATCCTGTGTGTATGTCTATATATATATGTTATGGGCTAAAAAGCTGGAAAGAGGCTGTATAAACAGTTGAATGGAACCCTAAAAGGGTTAGGCAAGGATGCCAGGTACGTAAACATAGAACTCCCTATGTGTATCGAAATATATGTAAGCCTGCATGATGTTTTCTTTATGTGTGTATGCATGGGGTGGGATTATGATATTGAAGGGGAAGTGCATGATAGGTCACTCGGTGATCGGTGGTAGAAATCCCACAAATGTAAATATTAGGTCACATTGTGATTGGTGGCTATGCCACATTTAATGATTCCTCAATAACAAGAATAGGCAGTACGGCTGTCGTTATGGTGTGTAGCGGATGGAGGGTTGATTGTAGAAATCCCCAAGGTGTGATGGTTGGTACGGATTGGTGTGTAGAGGATGGAAACCTAGGATGGGTTGAGTTTGTAACATCCTGAAAAGGGCCTATGCATTTTCGGTTTAATTGTACGAAATGACATGCCTTATGTGTTATGAATATATTTTGAACATTTTTGGAAACCTGGAAATGTATGGAAATGTTAAGTTTAAAAGAAGAAAGTGAACATTTCTGGAAACTTGGAAATGTAAGGAAATGTCAAGTTTAAAGAGGCAAACGAAAATTTTTGGAAACTAGGAAATGAAAGGAAATGTCCTAGAAAATGTTGACTTTTGAAGTTTAAAAGGGGAAACTAAGACAAGGTGGCCTTAAGAGAAAAAGTATGTGAAATTTGACACACAAACGGGCTTGGAAAAGTGGCCTGGAGATGCCACTTAGGGCCTCTGGAAATGGCGCCACATGCAAGGGTGTTGGGCCTGAGTTCGAGTCACATGGGTAGCAAATAAAAGAAATTTTATTTTTGCTTCCAGAAGCACAGAGGTGGACGGCAACAAGGCTTTTAAAAGGGGAGTTTTATTCTCTTTAAAATTCGGCTAAAAAGGGGATAAATAAAGGATTTAATTTGGATTATTTCCAAGAGATAATTGAGGATTATTCTTTAATTATTTTAAATTAAAAGGATAAAGCTATCAAATAGAAGAATGGTGGCCAAGTAAGGGATTCTGAGTAGTAATTTCGGCTATAAGAGGGAAGAAATAGGGCTACTCATCAATTTTTCTTCCTCCTCTCCTCTCTGCCGAATTTCTTCTTGTTGTGGAGCATCCATCTTTTTCTTCTTTTTCTTTTAGCCTCCTAGCCGATTCCTTCTAAGCCAAATATTCCTCTCTTCTTTCATCTTTGAAACCGAATGCATAGAGGGCTCATAGCCAATTGTTCATCAAGTCTCTAAGCCAAATCTCTGAAGTGGTGTCAGGAAGGATCTGTCGATTTCAATATAAAGGGGTAAGGATCTATAGTCATAGGATCTATAGTCATACTTGTATTCCTTTCTTTTAAGTCGAAAGTTAGTCTAATCCCTCCTATACCTTGTTGATCGAAATATGGAAGGTGAATTCTGGGATTTCAAATCTAAGGTATTTCGGCATCTCCATTAATCAGGAAGAGAGTTTCGGGATTTAAAGATTTAAGGTAAGATATATGTATATTCGGCCAAAGGCCATGTTTTATGTTTTAATGTTAGATTAAATCTAACATATGGTTATAGGAATTTCGACAGCACTAAGGAAGCAAGGATTCAATTCGGGATTTAAGATTTGGAAGGTAAGCATCTATGTATATTCGGCTAAGGCCTAGATTAGTATCTAGATATGTTCTTTAAATGTTCAAAAGCCGAAAACTAACCAAGTTAATTGATTCAATGATGGCCGATTGAAGGAAGGTATAGCACAAAGTTTTCGGGATTTGGTTAAAGTGAAATCGGCATCAAAGGTAAGTTTTAAGAATACAAATCCTACTAGGATTTGGTTTTATAGCCGAATAGGCTTTATGCTAATATATTTAGGTTGGCCGAATGTAGGGATTAAGATCTAGGGCAGTAGATCAGATTTTGAGACTTCAGTGAATTGCTAAGATAATCAGGTGTGTACCCCACACTATCTTTAATACGTTTTATGGCAATATTTAATATAAGTATGTATAAGAATGTGAATATGGCTAAGGTACCCTAATGTGGTACAAAGTACTCAGGTACGATTCCTACTCATACTAGGATTACGAAATATGTTATATTTAACATGTGAAAAGTGACATGAATGTGAATTTTAAGTATGATATGCATGATATGAATAATATGGGGCATTCGGGTTATATGAGAAAGGGGAAGTGAATGTGGTGACTTCGGTCTCACTATCTGAATGTGGTGACTTCGGTCACATTATCTGAATGTGGTAACTTCGGTTACATTATCTGAATATGGTGTCTCATGACACAATTATTTAATCTGGTGGCTATGCCACGAATTTTATATGGGCGATGAGCACGTCGACTGCAGCGACTGCCTTCGATGGAGTGTAGCGGATGGAGGGTTGACTTAGTAGTCCCCATGGTGTGCAGGTTGGTACGGGGATGTGTAGCGGATGGCATCTAGGTATGGGTTCGGGATTGCATCATTATCTTGAAATATTATGTGAACATGATTTGTATGGTATGCCAAAACCTATTAAATTTTAGTGTTGGTTACACATTGAGTTTGTTTGACTCACCCCGCTGTGGGACTATTTTCAGGTGACGATCAGTAATGGACCGGGTTCGGCAGAAGCTTAGGGATGGCCATGCACAGCAAGAAATTTACGATTTGGACTTTTATTTCATTTCAAGTATTTTAAATTTTAATTTTGGGATCATTTGATGTAATAAGGCCATAGTTGAACTACTTTATTTTTTTTATTTACTATGTTACGAATTTTTAATGGTTATAAGATTAAGTAAATTTATTATCAAAACCAACCCTAAACGTTTTGTCACCTAAAGCTAAAGGATTTTTAATCAAATAAACCCGTTTTCAACTCAAGCCCAACCCAAAACAAATTTTCTTTCAAAACACACAAGTTTTTCCTAAGTCACAAAAGAATTTGAAACAGTTTACACCGGGGAACATACCGGATCCGGTCCAGGCTCGTGGGCCGGGTGTGGGGTGTTTCAGAGTTATTAATCATTTTTTTAATATATAATCATGATTGTTGCCTCTATGTATGGGTCAGGGCCCATAATGTGTTTGTGGGCTCAGGTCGATGTGTGTTTTGAGATTTATACACTGAGTCTTGGTGACTCACGCTTTCCTTTTTCTCTACTCTTCTAGATGAGTAGTAGGTCGTGGGCATGGGAGCCGAGACGGACTCGAGGGGCCATCAAGTTGTTATTTCTACAAATTTATTTCGGTTTTCATTAAGTTTTATTTTATTTTCATTTTGGTAATATCTATGTAATAAGGCCCCATAGTTTTTATTCAATTAAGTAGTTTTTAATGTTCCGCAACTTATGAATTTGTGTCAAAGGTTTTATTATACTTAATAATAATAATACAAAGGATTTTATTTTTTTAAAATGTCATTTATTTATTCAAATAATGTCTAATTAACTTACGACTTCCAAAACCAACAAGGCAAAAGTTTTTAATGTACAACTCGTAGCATACCAGATCTGGTCGAAACGCATGGGCCGAGTTTGGGGGTGTTACAGTCTCTCTATTATTTAACCGACAAATTGGAGTAATTGATTAAAACTAAAATTAACTAAATTAATTAACTAAGAACACGACATAGAACGAATCAGGAAAACAAACGATTAATAACCAAGAAGTGAAACAATACCCAGGAAAGAATCCACCTAGATTTCATCTATCACTATCAATCTAATTTAAACAACTTCTTCACTTAGTATCTTAATCCGTAGAAATCCCTAAATTATGCTAATATCTTTTTCGAGAGTAAGAGCAACTAACTCTAGGTTGATTAATTGAAATTTCTTTCTAATTAAAACCCCCGTTATCGCATTAACTCGATCTATGGATCCCCTTATTAGATTTGACTCTAATATGGTAGATTTATGTTGTCCTATTTCTAGGATTGCATGCAACTCCACTCAATTATGCTAAATCTACTCTTAAACAAGGACTTTTCCTCCTCTGATCTAAGCACAACAAACATGGATAAATAGTCTGGAAATATTAAACCAAGAATTAAGTGCACACAATTAAGAACAAGATTCAAGTATTTATTGCCTAAAACAGAAATCAAAAGATAGAATTCATCATAGGGTTCAACTCCTCTAGGTATTTAGAAAATTAGTTCATAATCGCAAATAAAAACATCTGAAAGACAGTATAGCAACAAGAAATAAAGAAACTCATAATAAATTTCAAAGAAATCAAAAGGAGATATTCAATCTTGATGGAAATCTACTTCAAAGTTGGCTTTAATGGCATTTTTTGAATTGTTTTCTTCAATATTCTTTGACGACTTCCTCCCCTCTTCTTATATTTGGTATATATAGGTCTTAGAATACCTGAAAAACCTAAAAATTATGTTTTTCCGCGTTTCTGGAGTGCAGTTCGCTATTTTCACACAGTTTGGTACATGGCCGTATGGCTTACATGGCCATGTGTCCAACTTGTGTGGAATGGCCCAGCCCATGTGACGCCTGAACTTTGCTCCAATTTTTACTCGTTTTTTTTCTCATTTCATTCCCAAATACTCTTCTAAGTATAGAACATGAATTTAAAGGATTAGAAGCATAAAATTCACCATTTTAAATCAAATAATCATCCAAAAACGCATTAAGAATGAAGCTAAAACATGTTATTTTTGGCATTTATCAATGTGTTCATGATTTCCAATATTATATCGTGACTTGATAATGTTTGATATCGTATAGATGAGATGATTAAATGACTCCTATATATGAAACTCACCTATTAAATGCTTGTGGTTGACAAGGTTAATGTTAGTTAATGAGTGTAACGACCCGATAATCACGGGTGTCGAAAAGTGTATTTTCGGGTCTTCGTTTTAAAAAACGAATTCGTAAATATTTATTAAAAATATTTACGAAGATTAGTAGTGTAGTTAATTAGGTTTTGGTTAGGTGAATTTGTTTAAATTAAGGTTAATTAGGTATAAGGATTAAATTGAATAAAGTGTGAAAGCTTGATAATAGAATAGAAAAAAATAAAAGGGACTAATTAAGCAAAAAAACCATAAAATCTACAATTGTATGGTAATATTAAATTACATGTGTAACAATATTATACATATACTTGTAATAATTATATATACTTACTTATTATTTAAGAAAATATTATTGTATTATATTATATTATATTATATTATATTATGATTAAAGTATAAAAGAAATAAATAATTAATTAATTAAACCAAATTATGACAAATGTATGGTAATGGTGAAATACATGTGTAAAAATAATAATACATGTATTTCTTATTGTATAAGTAAAATATATATTATATTATAATATAATAATAATAAACGAAACAAAAGAAAAAGAAAGAAACAAGAACAGAATAGAAAACAAAACAGGGGAGAAAGAGGAAAGAAAGAAAAAGGAGAAAAGCTGAGGGTTTTAAGGTTAAAACTCAAATTGGTAAGTCAATATAATCCATTTTCTTGTAATTTTGATGTTTTTAGAATCCTAGAACAAAATACTACTTGATTTATATTGAAATTTTAGAAGCTAGTGAATTTTTAGATGTTGTTTATGTTGAATAAATTAAAGTGTTAGGGGTTAAATTGATAAAATTTCAAGTTAGAAGCGAAAAAGGGATTGAATTGTAAAATATATAATAAGTTTTGAGTAATAGGGACTAAATTGAGAGAATTTCAAAATTAGGGTTTATGGTAAAACTTGAAGGTTGAAATTAGTCTAAAGTGGGAGTTGAATGAAAATATGAAATTAGTTTTAAATAAAATAAAGTTAGTTTTGATTAAGGATTAAATTGGAATCTGAGCAAAAGTTGAATAAAAAATTAAATATTCAATGTGAAATTGTGTGTATTAATGACTTTAAATTGTTTAATTTCTGTATCTAACGTTGTGTTGGAGACCTCGGCTAAGAAAGGAAAATATAAGATTAACGAGGAGTACGGTTTCTATTTCTATAATCCGAATCTAATAATTATTTATTGTATTTATTATTTAATATGCATGGTAAGTAAAATTGAGGTGAGGATTGGTACTATGGTATTAAATTGAATTGAATTGAATTGAATTAAGTTTATGAGTATATGTGATTGTTGATATTAAATTGAATATATGTGAGTTCGTGATTGATATGATATTTGAATATTGGAAAATTGTGGCATTGAAAGTGATTTGAAAACCCTATTAACTGTATCGGGCTGAGTCGGATATAGTTGGCATGCATAGGATTGGGAGTGTTCAGGGATACTTTGACCTCGAGTCGATGAGACTCTGGGTGTCATATTATTACTTCGGATAAATTTGATGAGGTACAGGGTACCAACTTACTTCGGCATGGCCAATGAGACACTCGGTGTCAACTTATTGCTTCGAATTATCCGATGAGGCACTGAGTGCCATATTGGTGTGTTTTGATTAGATCCGTGTATCCGCCAAAGCTCGAGTCATGTTAATAGGGGTAATAAAATGAATTGGTAATATGAATAATATTGAATGATTTTGAACATGAATTGGATTCTGATATTGAATTGAGTTAAGAAATTGAAATGTGTGAACCAATGGGTTCATGATATGGTTATTGATATATTGAAATTGAACTGTGTATCCTGTTGAGAAAAGTTTTTGAATAGCAATTATGAGATTGAAATAGAAAGATATGAGAATTGGAAGTGATATAGTGAATTAAAAATAAAATGTGAAATATGTTGACAATATATGGAATATATGAGTTATATACTCATGAATTGAGTATGGTATAAAAGAATGTATTCATGAATTGAGTACTGCATGACTGATGTCATTGTACAAATAAATATGGTTGATATGTGAACAATCATTTATATAGCAATTGTGTGAATTAAGATATTGTTTAATAAATGAAAATTGATAGTTATGATAAAATAATAGACATTAATATGTCCTTATAAATTTGATTGTGCTATTATAATATTATATTATTTTTTAAATATGTGGATTATAGAAATACCACACTGAGTTTTTACTCAGCGTACGGTTTGTTCTCTGTGCGCAGATTAGGTACATTGATTTTGAAGAGTTGTAATTGAAACACCCCAAACCCGGCCCACGAGCTTTGACTAGATTTGGTATGTTCCTCAAGAAAACCGGTTCAAATTCTTTTGCTTCATAGGAAAAACTTGTGCGATTTTTAAAAAAAAAATATTGTTTTGGGTTGGGCTTGAGTTGAAAACGAATTCGATTTTATATTGAAAACCCTTTTTAATTTTTAAGTGATAAAACATATAGAGTATATTCAAAAATAAATTACTTAATCTTTAACTTAATAAAAATTTGTAAACATAATTAAACAATAAGACAGAAATAAAATAGTTCACTATGGCCTTATTACATCAAATATAACCCAAATTTAAAACCAAAGTACTTAAAGAAAATAAAAGTCCAAATCATAGATTTCTTGCTGTGCATGGCCATCCCTAAGCTCCTGCCGACCCGGTCCATTACTGCTCATCACCTGAAAAATATTCTCCAACGGGGTGAGTCAAACAGACTCAATGTGCAACCAACACGAAAATTTAATAGATTTAGGCATACCATACATATCATGTTCACATAATAATTCAAGATAATGATGCAATCCCGAACCCAAACCTAGATGCCATCCGCTACACATCCCCATACCAACCTGCACACCGTGGGGACTACTAAGTCAACCCTCCTTCCGCTACACTCCATCGAAGGCAGTCGCTGCAGTCGACGTGCCCATCACCCATATATAATTCGTGGCATAGCCACCAGATAATTGTGTCATGAGACACCACATTCAGATAATGTAACCGAAGTTACCACATTCAGATAATGTAACCGAAGTTACCACATTCAGATAATGTAACCGAAGTTACCACATTCAGATAATGTGACCGAAGCCACCACATTCAGATAGTGAGACCGAAGTCACCACATTCACTCCCCCTTTCTCATATAACCCGAATGCCCCATTTTATTCATATCATGCATATCATACTTAAATTCACATTCATGTCACTTTTCACATGTTAAAATATAACATATTTCGTAATCCTAGTAGGAGTAGGAAACGTACCTGAGTACTTTGTACCACATTAGGGTACCTTAGCCATATTCACATTCTTGTACATACTTATATTAAATATTGCCATAAAACGTATTAAAGATAGTGTGGGGTACACACCTGATTTGCTTAACGAATTCCTTGAAATCCCGAAAAAAAACCGATCTATTGCTTTAGATCTCAATTCCTACATTTGGTAACCTTAATATGTTAGCATAAAGCCTATAAAACCAAATCCTAGTAGGATTTGTATTCTTAAAACCTACCTTGTTGTCGAATTGACTATAGTCAAATCCCGAAAACTTGTATTCTTCTCCTTTGAAATCGGCTACTCACTAGATCCCTTGAATCTGTTAGTTTTCGGCTTAAAACACATAATAATAGATCTAACTACTAAAATAGGCCTTGGCCGAATGCTATAGACACTTACCTTGTGGATTTTAAATCCCAAAACTCACCGAATAACTAGGGAACACGCGGCTTATGGTGTACCTTCGGGAAAAGAACTTCTCCTTCCTTGTAGTCGACACTTAGTAAATCCCGAAAGATCTCTTCAAGGTTTCGGCAACAGATATTAAGGGTATTAGAATCTTAATTTCGACAGCCTTAAAAGAAATAGAATGAGAATCTAACCTAATCTTACCCTTACTGAAGAATTTGATGGAACTCTTGCTTGAACCCTTAGCAGTATTCGGCTATGGCTTTGATGTGGATAACAATTTCGGCTTTTAAGGCTTAGTGAGAAATCGACTAGGGCTATTGGTATCTTCGGGTTTTGATTGTGTTTGTAATAGAAGAAGAAAAGAAAAGAGAAAAAAAGAATAATGGCAGAGAGAAGAGGAGAAACTTTAGAGAATTTCGGCAGAGGTTTTCTTGAAGAGAAAAGAATGAATGAAGAATAGCCTTACTCTTCCTTTTATAGCCAAAATTACTAGGCTAGAGTCCCTTACTTGGCCACCACTCTTCTATTTTGATAACTTTATCCCTTGATTTATCACTTTATTCAAATTAAAAGAATTTAATCCAACAATTATCTCTTGAAAATAATGAAAAATAAATCCCTTATTTATCCTCTATTTATCTCTTAAAAATAAAAGAATAAAAGCTCCTAATTTATAGCCTTGTGCCGTCCACCTCTCTGCTCCTTGTAGCAAAATAAAATTTCTTTTATTTGCTTCCCATGCAGCTCGAACCTTGGCCCAATACTCCTGTATGTGGCGCCATTTCCAGAGGCCCTAAGTGGCATCTCCAGGCCACTTTTCCAAGCCCGTTCTTGTGTCAAATTCCCTCTATTAATTTTCTTAAGGCCACCTTGCCTTAATTTCCTCTTTCTAAACATTAAAACTTATCATTTCCTTACATTTCCAAGTTTCCAAAAATGTTCGTTTGCCTCCTTTAAACTCAACATTTCTAAATCATTTCCTTACATTTCCAGGACATTTCTCTACATTTCCAAGACAAGGCATTTCCTTACATTTCCTTACATTCCCATACATTTCCTTACATTTCCAGACATTTCCTTACATCTTAGGGTTCCTAAAACTCCTCAGATCACATCCAACACACCCACTGAGCCCACTATCTCATGAATTACGCACGAACGTATAACCCCTAATCTAGAATGTTACAGTAATCGAGGTTGTAAGCATTCATCTCATCACATCTCCAAGTACCAAGAGGGTATGTTTCAAAAATTTTGAATAGAATGGCATGTACTTAGGAAAATCAAGTATGTTCCACGTAGTAGGGATTAAAATACAAATTATAATAATTTTTTTAATGTTCAAATATATTAGTGATTAGCCAAAATCGCTTTGGCACCAAATCTAATATTCCTATATCAGGTTCCTTGAGTCAAACCGGGTATAGGGGTGTTACAATGAGTTTGTTAATTATTAAACTATGTTTCAAGGTAAGTTATATTGTTTTAACCTGTGAACTTACTAAGCTCATTGAAGTTTACTCGTGTCATTTTTCTTATTTTCTTGTAGATTTCATTTTGCGAAACTGAGCAATCGGATCAAGTTGAAGATCACACTATCCAACTATCTTTTGGTAGACTTTGAAAATGTTTATTTTGGAATATGTGGCATGTAATTGGAGTAACTTGTATTTGTTTATAAGTGTTTTTATAAGTGGTATATTTGGTGCTTGTGTGTAAGTTGAGTGTTTATGGCAAATAATGTGGTGGATCATAGCTTGGTTTAGATATTTGAAAGTGATATTTGCTTGATATGTGATGAGATATATATATGATGGCATGAAATGCATATATAAGAAATTAACGTGATGAGTAATGTTTATATAGATAATACTTTGATTGGAGTTGTTGTGAATACTACGAATTGGTATGATAAATCGTAATTATAACATATTTTAATCCCACATTTAGCTTGTTTTTGGATGACTTATCCTCAATTTATGTAAAAAGGTGCTCTTAATCCTTTCTTTTCATGTTTTATACTCAGGAAAGCACCCAAGGATGAGAAGAACGAGAAACGGGCTTAAAACGGACCAAATTAGGCCAAGAGAGAAATCAACACGGCCTGGCCCAAAGCTAACACGGCCATGCCTCATTAAAAGTCCGAGCACGGCCTGGCCACGATCCACACGGGCGTGTGCCATGGCCGTGTCCCTGTCGCTGGAAAGAGCAATTTCATTCTGGAAAGGATACTTGGAGGCAAAGAAACACATTCCAAAGCCTATTCAAACACCCTATTAGGAATTCTACTTAAATTAGGAAACTTAGGGGCCAAGTAAGGCATCACAAAGTCTATATAAACACCTTAGGGGGCAACTTGAAGGCGGAGTTCGGCAGAAGCCAAAACAGGAAGGAAAGCTAGGCCAAGAGCCAAGCCGAAATGGTCAGAGTTAGGAAATAGCACGAGGATAGCCAGTTGATCCATCCCAAGAAGCCGGAGTTATACTCAAGACGGCGGAATCCTCCTTCAATTCCTTTAGGGGGTTTTAGGAATTTCATATGTTTATTTTTATCTTTTCTCTTGCGATGTTTTCTTTATTCATTATGAACTAAACCCCTCAGATACCTGAAGGGGATGAAACCTAGATGAATCTTGTTAATTGATTTTTAAGTTATATGATGAATTACTTAGTTTGTTCTTAATTATGTTGCTTAATCCAAATCTAATGTGCTTAGGTGGAGGAGGAATGGACCCTGCCTAAGAGAAGATCTAACATAATTAAGCGGAGTTGATCGAACGCCTAGAGATAGGGTTACGAGATTTTGCCGAATTAGGGTGAAACCTAATATGGGAATCCATTGATCGATTTACTGCTATCCTGGGGGGTTATTATAAGCGAACGAGAGTTCCACTAATTAACCTAGGGTTAGACGTTATTCGCCTCGAGAGAGGGTTTAATATAGGTTAGGGAGTCTTACGGATCAAGCTAAGTAAGGGGATCATATAATTAAGGGTTAGATAACAAGAGAAGTCTAGGTGGATTCTTCCTGAGGGTGTCGTTGTGATCAATTGAGTTTTCTTCAAGTTATTTTCCAATTCATCCTTTTTGTCTTTGTATCCTTAGTTTAGTTCTTGCCAATTTAGTTTAAAAGCAATCTTCACTCTAATTTTAAGGTTGAATAATAAAAAGAAAGTTAGTATTTCCTTTGGGTTCGATAATCCGGTCTTGCCTAAGCTACACTACTGTTCGATAGGTACACTTGCCTTTAATCGTTGTCAGAGTTAGTCTCTAGGTTTGATCATTCTTTTATAAATTTTTAAAGCTCTGATTGTAGCGATCAAGTTTTTGGCGCCGTTGCCGGGGAACTAAAATATTAAGAAGCTTAATTTTTATTACTTTAGCCATTTTTTTATTGCAATTTTTTTATTTTGTTTTATTTTAACTTTGCTAATTTTTCTTTGCTTTGACAGGTAATTTTAGTTTAGAGGAGATGACACTAAATAACTATCAGTGGCAAGTTATGAGGACAACGCCAACAAAAGCCGCCAGTGTCTCCAACCTCGACGTGGTCACCAGGTTGTCTAACCAGCTAGAGATGATGAATAAAAAGATTGGTGGTTTGTATAGTTCCTCGCAAGTACACTTAGTAATGCAATATGACTCGAATCTAGGAGGAGTGGCGAATCCTGAGTACCCACCCTACGGATATGGCATGGAAAACGAGCAAGCTCACTATACGGGTAACTATTCTAGACCACAAAATAATTTTTATAGTGAAACTTATAACACAGGTTGGAGTTACCATCCCAATTTCTCGTGGGATGATCAAAATAGCCAAAGACCGGAACTTCCTCCAAACTTTCAACAACCACCTCACCAACAGGAAGAGGAGTTGCACCTTGAAGAGATGCTGACAAAATTTTCGGCAGATACAGAGAAATGTATCCAAGAAACTGAGAGAATAATCAAAAGCAACAAGAGCCGAATCGTGGAAATTACTGAGTCAGTCAAGGAAGTCACTAATGCAGTCGAACAACTTGCAAAGCTGATGTCAGAACGACCGCAAGGGCGTCTACCTAGTAACACGGAGATTAACCCTAAGGAGCAAAATCAAGCCATCACCGATCAGGACAGTAAAGGGTTAGATGAACCCAATGCAATACCAGAAAACAAGGTAGACAAAGGTAAAATAGAGGTAACACAAGAAAAGCCAAAACTGGTAATCAAAGAGTACCAACCTCGCATACCTTATCCCGAACCAATGAAAAGAGACGATTCAGAAGAACAATTTGGTAAGTTTCTTAAACTTTTATAGAAATTACATATTACTTACCTCTTCTTGAAGCTCTTTTTCAGACACCAGACTCGAGGAAATGTTTAAGACAGCTCTTGACAAACAAACTCAAATTAGACGAGGAGCACCACATGGAATTAAACGCAGCATGCTCAGCAATGTTACAGAACAGACTATCACAGAAGCAAAAAGACACAGGGAGTTTTACAATTCCATGTTTAATTGGTAGTTTATCTATTGATAATGCTTTAGCTGATTTAGGGGCAAGCATCAATGTTATGCCTTATAAAATGTTTAAACAACTAGGTCTAGGGAAACCCAGACAAACTAGGATGAGCATTCAGTTAACTGATAAAACTATCAGAATTCCTAGGGGTATAAAAGAAAATGTTCTAATCAAAATTGATAAATTCATATTCCCAGTAGATTTTGTTGTCTTAGACATGAATGAGGACAATTCAATTCCTTTAATTTTAGGAAAACCCTTTCTAGCAACTGTCAGGACTAAAGTTGATGTTGGTATAGGAGAACTCATTCTTCGTGTAGGTGACGAATCAATCAGTCTACAAGCTTTTGACTCGGCCAGGACATCAAGTGATGAAGGTGAGAAAGTAAATTCAGTTGATAATCAATTGTTCAACTTCCACCACAGAAAACACCACAAGGCTACAAACCTAAGCCGAATCATGGGACCCAAGCCGTACAAGCTCATAACAGTGAATTGTTGGTGGAATTTGACCCAAAGTAAGAACCTGTGGTAAGTGAAGGTAAGGTTGAGGTAAGCCATGATTTACCAAACCCGGTAAATACAGATTACCAAGCTCGTGTGCCATATCCCGATGCAATAAAGAAAGACCACACAGAGGAAGAATTTGGTGAACTCGCACTTCGTGTAGACGATGAAACAATCACTCTTCAAGCTCTTGACTCAGCTAGGACATCGAGTAATAAAGGTACGAACGTTAATTCTATTGATAATTATTTGGTTCAACCTTCTTTACAGGAAGCATCACGAAATCACTTAGCTGAGCTAGATCTTAGACCTCGTGCCAACAAAGAAGAAACACATAAGGAACAAAGCCTTAGGGTTGACAAACTAAAAGAGCAAGAAACACAAATCAGAGAGGAACAGGACCCGCACAAAGTAAAACTGAAAAAGACCCTAGACAAGCTGATAGGAACAACAAATCACATCAAAATAGAGGATCAGGTATTGTTGAAAAAGGAAGATCCTCGAATCACCAATTCAGACCTCAAGACAAATGAAGAAATCACTTTTGAGGCACTTAATGTCTTCCTATACGGCACAGTCGAGGTAAGCCATCCTAAATTCGACACTTTTAAGGTAAACATTACTCGACTTAAACTATATATCCATAACCGAAGTGATCGCTTGAGAAAGGATTTTCACCTCTTCAAACCACCCTGACCATACGAATGAGAGGTAAAGTCTAGCTTAAGACTATAAATGAGCGCTTCTCGGGAGGCAACCCGGGCACTAACCCTATTTTTACATTTTTTTTATTTTTTATTTTTTCTTTTCTTTTTCTTTTTAGCACCTAACCATAAATTAACCAAAGCACAGATTTCTAGGCCACACGGCCCTACACACGGGCGTGCCTGTGGCCGTATGGAAGCCAAGGGATTAACCATGGGCGTGCCAGTAGCCGTGCACGACATAGAAAAATTTCTTTTCCCAACTCGGGTGACGATAATAGTCCACGCCCGTGCCGACGCCCCGTGCGAGGTTACTGACTTGTTAAGCACGGGCTAAACACGACCGTGCCTTCCAACCGTGCCAACATTCTGACTTATCAAACACGGGAGGAGCACGCCCGTATTAAATGACCATGTGAAGAAAGACACGGGCGTACCACTACACCCACGGCTGTGCCCGAACACCCTGAACGCGCCCAAAATTCAAAATCCTATAACACGGGCTACATCTCTATTTAAACCTCATTCTCCCTTTTCCTAGTTATCTTTCATTTTCCATTATTTGTTTTTATTTTTATTTTATTTTCATTTCATTATTTTTTTACTTTATTTTATTTTCTTCTTCTTATGCTTTATAATGTTTAGATTTAGCTTAGGATACAATAAAATCAGATCGACTGCTTCGAGGATTTAATTTCAAACGGTTCGAGACACTTCCCCACGTTCACCTCCAATTCTATCCGACTTCTTTTCATTGATTTCATCCAAAATTCAAGAAGTTTCACTTCTCTCCCCATCTTATGATTTTTATGATTATTTTGCTTTTATCAATCTTTATACATTGAGGGCAATGTACATCTTAAGTGTGGGGGGTTAATTATAGTATTATTTGAAAATCCCTAAATTATGCCTTGTTCAAAAGTAAAGTCTCTCATATTATGATTAGAATGAAATTTCCTATAATTTATGATTTTTATTGACATGTTTTAGATTAAGTCATTGATAATTGTGCATTGATAATTAAATTTTAAGATACTAGAGAATCAAGCATGATAAGTCTATTTTTCAATAATTAAAATTTTTGCTAGGTTGTTAACCTAAATTTGAATATTGCTTTGAAATTTGAAATTTATGAGATTGATGTCAAAACACCCATAATTTTTGTGAGATTTTGAGCCTTATAGAGCATATATTCTTTTTCATGCTCACTTTATTGATTATGAGTGTGTCAACTTTGAACTGTTATTCTAGAACTTGCCTCGATTATACATGTTGAGACCACACCTATGATTTGATATACTAAAATGACAAAGGCACCTAGGATTTAACCCACTCACTCCACTAAATAGCCTTCCTTAACAACTAACCCCTAGTGAACCCCGTTGATCCTAACAACCCTTTTTATTGACTTACCAACTAATATTAACCCAAAACCCCTTTGTATTTGTTATCACCGTTCCTTTTGACTACCCTTATATCGAAATTTTATTTGATCAGTTACCTAAATATATTATTTCAGTAGTTGAATTTATCCTTTATTATTTGACTTGTTTAAAAAAAACGACGAAGTATATTCACTATTAGTTTTGTGATTAGGTGAGCTTATACGTCAAATTCCAATTATTGAAGAAGAAGCTCATATCAGAATATTATTAGTAGTACAAGTTTATTATTAGTTCGTGTTTCTAGTTAGGTAATTTGTCAAGTCAATCTCGATACTAACCTTCTAATTCAACCTTTATCCACACATTTAACCCAAGCCCCGTTACAACCCTAACAAAGACCTTTTGATCTATTTATCATCTCATTTTTACAGTGGTAGAGATTTGATTTTCAGGTAAGCCTATGGGATTAACTTTTCAAGTTCGACATATGAGTGCTTCTTTTTATGAACCTTAAACACTTTGAGTGATTTGAGTGAATCTATAGTGAGGATGTCAACTCTTGTCAATTTCGAATCAAAGGTAATATTTTAGATAAGGGGAAACACCTACGTTTTCAATTACAAATGAATGATTTATCATAGTTTGAATCTTTGGGACTCTTTGAATGGAATTATCCATGTATAAATTATCTATGTATTATGATGAGACATTGTTGATAGGAATTGTGAATTATGGAAAGTTCGTTTTAATTATATGTTGAGAATTTTGCTTGAGGACAAGCAAAAGCTTAAGTGTGGGGGTATTTGATAAACCGTAATTATAACATATTTTAATCCCACATTTAGCTTGTTTTCGGATGACTTATCCTCAATTTATGTAAAAAAGTGCTTTTAATCCTTTCTTTTCATGTTTTATCCTCAGGAAAGCACCCAAGGATGAAAAGAATGAGAAACGGGCTTAAAACGGACCAAATTGGGCCAAGAGAGAAATCGACACTGCCTGGCCAAAAGCTAACACGGCCGTGCCTCATTAAAAGTCCGAGCACAGCCTGGCCACGATCCACACGAGCGTTTGCCATGGCCATGTCTCTATCGCTGGAAAGAGCAATTTTATTTGGGAAAGGATACTTGGAGGCAAATAAACACATTCCAAAGCCTATTCAAACACCCTATTAGGAATTCTACTTAAATTAGGATACTTAGGGCCAAGTAAGGCATCACAAAGTCTATATAAACACCTTAGGGGGCAACTTGAAGGCGGAGTTCGGCAGAAGCCGAAACAGGAAGGAAAGTTAGGCCAAGGAGCCAAGCCGAGAAGGTCAGAGTTAGGAAATAACACGAGGATAGCCAGTTGATCCATCCCAAGAAGCCGGAGTTATACTCAAGATGGCGGAATTCTCCTTCAATTCCTTCAGGGGGTTTTAGGAATTTCTTATGTTTTATTTTATCTTTTCTCTTGCGATGTTTTCTTTATTCATTATGAACTAAACCCCTCAGATACTTGAAGGGGATGAAACCTAGACGAATCTTGTTAATTGATTTTTAAGTTATATGATGAATTACTTAGTTTGTTCTTAATTATGTTGCTTAGTCCAAATCTAATGTGCTTAGGTGGAGGAGGAATAGGCCCTGCCTAAGAGAAGATCTAACATAATTATGCGGAGTTGATCGAACACTTAGAGATAGGTTATGAGATTTTGCCGGATTAGGGTGAAACCTAATATGGGAATCCATTGATCGATTTACTGCTATCCTGGGGGGTTATTATAAACGAACGAGAGTTCCACTAATTAACCTAGGGTCAGACGTTATTCGCCTCGAGAGAGGGTTTAATATAGGTTAAGGAGTCTTACTGATCAAGTTAAGTAAGGGGATCATATAATTAAGGGTTAGATAACAAGAGAAGTCTAGGTGGATTCTTCCTGAGGGTGTCGTTGTGATCAATTGAGTTTTCTTCAAGTTATTTTCTGATTCATCCTTTTTGTCTTTGTATCCTTAGTTTAGTTCTTGTCAATTTAGTTTAAAAGCAATCTTCACTCTAATTTTAAGGTTGAATAATAGAAAGAAAGTTAGTATTAATACTTTTAGTTCCTTTGGGTTCGATAATCCGGTCTTGCCTAAGCTATACTATTGTTCGATAGGTACACTTGCCTTTAATCGTTGTCAGAGTTAGTCTCCAGGTTTGATCATTCTTTTATAAATTTTTAAAGCTCTGATTGTAGTGATCATGGTATATGGATGGTTTTCCTTTAGTAGCTAATATGTGGTACATATGTTTTGGCAAGTAATGCTATTTGATAATTGAATTATGGCACATTGTCAATATGGTCTTATTGAGTTAGATTTGAACTTGGTAGAGATTGAAGTTGAATGTTAGACTTGAATATTGTTTGTAATGGTGCCTTATGACATATTGGTTAGAATTAGTTAAATGGCATGTTTTGGTATGTTTTTGATATAATTTGAACAAGTTGTGTAACACCCCAAAATTCTTATTTTTGTTATTGTGAAAATGTGACACAAATGTCTATATGCTTCAGTGGTTAAGTGTTCTGGGTGTGTGTAGGAGGTCCCAAGGTCAAGCCCTATCTTTAGCAAATTTTGGTATTTTTCTGACTTAAGCCTCATCCTTGTTCAGTAGGCTTAAGTTTAATTGTTGGTAAAACCACATCAGAATGGGCTTGCTGGTCTGGTGGTTAAGTGGAGTGCTAGTCTGCTGAAGGTCTGGTGTTCGATTCCCTGCGTAGGCAATATTTTTGTTCGGCTTTGAGAGAGAGAATTTGAGTTGTGTTTGACATCTAAGTAGTGGAGAGTTTGGTGGAGAGAATTTAGGGGAGTTGGGATAGGGGGAGTTATCAGGATATTCATTTGGAGTATCTTTTTTTGATTTCTTGTTCAAGTCGTCTCTGTTGTGCAACGTTTGTTTTCGGTTGATCGGGGATATTCAAGGGGTTGAAGTTTCTCCATCGTCGTTGTAGTGTGCGAAATTTCTATTTCTCAATCGAAGATAAGGTTTTGATAGATTATAAATGGTCGACCCCATTATGTTTTTTATTGAAAGACGATTTAAGTGACTGAATTGGGAAATATTGGACAATTATAGGTATTGGATATCTCGGGAGTGTTTTAGCATCAATCAAAACCAGGTGTGTACCCAATTGTGCAGAAAACGGAGTTGTGGTGAAAGCCGAAAACTCCACTGTCGACGCCACATAGACGTGTGGTCGCCCGTGTGGTAGCCGTGAGATGGGACACGGGCATGTGATCAACGAGGTCAGGCTGTGTGCGTAAGACATGGTTGTGTGATGGCCAGGTAGGCCGTGTGCGACACACGGGCTAGACTGATTCGGGCCGTGTGGGCTCCATGGGCTTGTGGGTCCACACGGGTAGTCCACACGGGCGTGTGGGAATTTGGGCCAGGCCATGTGATCCACAAGGCCAAGGCCAAATTGGGTTATGTGGGCCACACGGGTAAGCTGCATAGACATGTGGGCCACACGAGCAAGCCACATAGACGTGTGGGCCACACGGGCAAGCCACATAGACGTGTGGGCCCATTTAACTAAAAAGTTTCTTAAGGTTGCATGGGTCGCCCAAGTCGGGTGTGAACCTACTAGGGGGTCGGTAAGCACTACTTGGACCCTTACATGCGTAAATTGAATGCATGATGTATGTACTGAGCATGATGCTTATATGCATGTATACTAAACTATATGTGTAACTATTAATTATGTAATAGCATGTCATTTATTGTATGTTTCATTGCATTGGGTTGGGATGATGATATATTGAGGAAGTGTACTGAAAGGCTCTTAAGCCTAATATCTGGCAGCTCAACTGTAACGGCCCAAAATTTATATTTTTGTTTCTATTAAAATAACACAACTGTGTATCTGCTTCAGTGGTTAAGTGTTCTGGGTGTGTGTGTGAGGTCCTAAGTTCAAGCCTTGTCTTTGGCAAATTTTGGAATCTTTTTCTACTTTAAGCCTTACCCTTGCTCAGTGGGTTTAAGGCTAATTGTGGATGAAATCATAACAGAATGGGCTTGCTGGACTGGTGGTTAAGGGGAGTGTCAAATTGCTGAAGGTCTTGTGTTCGAATCCCTGCGCGAGCAATGGAGTTTATTTTTGCTCGTTTGACCAAGAGAGAGTTTCGGTCAAACAGGAATTCTAAGGAGGTTGAGTAGTGGGGGCTAGTGGGAGAAAATCAAGGGATTTTTTGACACATCTTGGTTTTCTGTCTTTCTTTTTGAATTTTTTCTCTCAATTTTCGTTTTGACGGCTGTTCTATTCTCCCCCTTCTGTCGAAATTCTGCCTTTCTTTTTCCGATTCGTTTTGATTGCTTTCATTTTGATTTTTGTTTCAATTGTCTCCTTTTAGTGCCCCCTCTGATTAGTTTTTCAGTAAGTGTAGGTAAAGGTTTTGTTTGTAATTTTGTTTTCCAATTGTTGTTTGGAGACTCATTATTTGTCTTGGCAACAGCGAATCAAGAAGATAGGGGCTCTCCTTGTTCAGACTAGTGATAGAATCGTTCGGGGTTGTTGGGTAAGTGTTAAACGTTCGATTTGAAATATTATCAATTTTGTGATTTCGGTTTAATCGAGAATTATGACTGATCTTGGGAGGTTTGTGGTATCAATTTAAGTGCTAGTTTGCTTGGGAGTGATTCTACATCAAAATAGTATCAGGTGTGTACCCAAAAACGCAGAAAACGAGGTTTCGAAAAAAGTAAAAAACCCCACTGTCGATGCCACACGGACGTGTGGTCACCCGTGTGGTAGGCCATGTGTTATAACACGGGCATGTGATCGACGAGGCTAGGCCGTGCGTGCAAGACACGGCCATGTGATGGCCAGGTAAGTCGTGTGGGACACACGGGTTAGACTGATTTGGGTCGTCTGGGCCACATGGGCGTGTGAGCCCATTTAACTGAAATGTGTTCTAAGGTTGCACGGGTTGCCCAAGTCAACTGTGAACCTATTTTAGGGTTGGTAAGCACTACTTAGACCCCTAAATGCGTGAATTGTATGTATTATGTATGTACTGAGCATGATGATTATATGAATGAACATTGAACTGTATGTGTATTACCATGTCATATATCGTATATTGCATTGCATTGGGTTGGGTTGTTGATATTTAGAGGAAGTGTACTGAAAGGCTCTTAAGCCTAATATCTGGTAGCTCAGTTATAATTTACTGATTATGTGCCGCATTCGGTACTACTTGGGGTGTAGGGATGTGTAGGTGTTTTAAACCCCACATGGAGTGCAGGGATGGACGGAGATGGTGTGTAGAGGCTGGTTGGGTAGGATTCTGTTACTGATAAATGTATATCTGATACTGTTACTATGACGAGCTTAGGCCCTAATGCATATCTATTACTGAAACTGAAATGGGCTAAGGCCCGAACTACTACTGAAACTGAAATGGGCTTAGGCCCAGACTGCATTTGAGTGTTTGTTGTGACTGACTGTATGCATGTGATTTGTGGGGATCACACACTGAGTTTACGTAAACTCACCCCTTTTTGTTTTATCTGTACAGGTAATCCCAAAAACTAGACGGATAAGTGCGGCGGAGGACTCTACGGTGACCCCACGATTATTTGACTAATTTAATTTTTATTATTCTAGAAGTATTTTGTTGTAAATTGGACTTTTTGGACTGTTTACCTTTACTTTGGTCTTTAACTGTTTTCACGAACTTTGAACTACAACGAAAACTCGATATCATTTAAAATAACGTTTTTCTAAACGCGAACGATTTTCTCTAAATAACACATTTTAAAAAGCTTCCACAACAGAATATATTTTTAAATGAATCAAAATTAACGAAGAATTTATTTTTAAAATTAACAAGAGGTAAATAAAAGCTAATAAAGAACAACGGCTTTAACTGGGTAAAGTTGATTTCAAATCCCATTCCTTGTGACACCGCCAGATTCGGCCATAACGTCTAGACTGAGTTTGGAGTGTTACATCAACTGCAAATCTACTAATAATGTGCCGCATTCGGTACTACTTGAAGTGTAGGGATGGGTGAGAGTTTTTAAACCCTACATAGAGTGTAGGGATGGACGGAGATGGTGTCTAGAGGCTGGTGGATATGACTCTGTTACTGGTTACTAAATGCACGACTGTTACTGTGAAGGGCTAAGGCCCTAGTGTTTAATTGATACTGAATACTGAAACTGAACTGGGCTAAGGCCCAAACTGCTACTGAAAATGTAATGGGCTTAGGCCCATATTGCATATGACTGTTAACTGCTAATTAATTATATGCGTGTTTTCTAGGGGGATTACACACTGACTTTACGTAAACTCACCCCTTTCTGTTAAACTGTGCAGGTAATCCCCAGACTTGATGGTTCGGTGCAACGGAGGACTCTACAGTGACCATTTGTTTATCACACTATTTAAACTTCATTTATGGTTTTATTCTCTATTTTTATAGGATGTTTTAATGTAATTTGGACTTTTGGACTGTTGCTTTTGTTTTGAGTTTAAATTGTTTTCATGAGATTTTGAACTGTAACGGAAACTCGGTTTTATTAAAATCAACGTTTTTCCTAAATGCGAACGATTTTCTTCAAATATCACGGTTTTAAAAGCTTCCGCTACATATTATGTTTTTAAACGAATCAAATTAATGATGAAATAAGTTTTGAAATTTACGAGAGATAAATAGAAGATAATAATCGGAGATGGTTTTTACTCGATAAGTTTGATTTCAAATTCTATTCCATGTGACCTCACCAGATTCAGCAATAACATCTAGGCCGGGTTTGGGGTGTTACATTTAGTGGCATCAGAGCCAGGTTGCAAAACTTAGCTGTGGATTTGGGGTTTCAAAAGTTGGTTTTTAAAGAACTAATCTCGAAATTGTTTGAAATGATTTGACTTAGTAAGTGGTACACCCAGTCTCCGGCGCCGATCCTGTAAGTATTCTGAAACTGTGATAAGTTTAAACTGAAAATACTGTAGATAGTATATTCTGAAACTACTGTAGATAGTATACTGTGAAAGCACTCTAGGCAGTGTATACGGAAACTGTAGTAAAACTGAGATTGTAGCAAAACTAATAGAGACTGCGATTTGCGAAAATCACTCTTAATTACTGAAACTGTTTACATAAAATATCTGCTAATAAATATTGAAACTGTAGCTGATCCATAAAATTTGTAATAGCAGATAAATTCGATTAGACATCAGCACACGAGGTATCCGCGGACGAGGTACTAGTGGATGAGGTAAAGGCCGTAGAGGGGCTCGAGCTGAGTCTTCTTTACTGGGCAGTATGCCAAATCTGGACACGATTGAGACGCCAGTGTCACCTGCTACTGAGACTGGGTCTCAAGATCGCATAGCTGGGGACAACGCATTGCCCCAGGCTATGTTAAGGATACTGGAGAGGGTCGTTGGGCCAAACACAGGACTTGGGGGCCGTGGGTCGATTACAAAATGACTCTGGTCCACTGGAGTTGAACTTTTTAGGGGTGTCACTAGAGTCGCCCCTAATGTGGCCGTGTACTTGATTGAGGCCACGGAGCTGATTATGGATGACCTGGCTTACACCCCTGAGTAGAAACTGAGGGGTGCGGTCTCTCTATTACGAGATGAGGCTTATCAATGGTGGCTGATCTTTAGGGAGGGCATTCAGCCCGAACGTTTGTCTTGGGAGTTCTTTAAGACCGCCTTCGAGGGGAAATATGTGGGAGCCAGTTATGTGGACACGCATAGGAGAGAATTTCTAAATCTTACTCAGGGGGATCGATCAGTGGCCGAGTATGAGTCCGAGTTCCTAAGATTAAGCCACCATGCGCGAGGTATGGTGGCACCGAAGTATGAGAGGTGTGTCCACTTTAAGGATGGTCTCCAAGATAATTTGAGAGTTCTGATAGCTCCACAGAGGGAGCGAGATTTTTCTGTTCTGGTCGAGAAGGCGAAGATCACCAAGGATGTTAAGCGCATTGAGCGCCAAAATAGAGATAGAGAGAGGGGTAAGAACAAAAGGGATTCAGAGCCCTCGAGTTCAGTACAGAGGCCTAAGAAAAAGGCCAGGACTGATGGGATGATTAGAGCTGGGCCCCCTGTTGCTTCTACTAGTTTGCAGCTGTGTGGAGATTGTGGTAGACGCTATCAGGGCGAGTATTGGAGGAGGGCTGGGGCATGTTTGAGGTGTGGGTCATTAGAGTACCGTATTTGGGAGTGTCCGCTGAGGACCGACCAGATACAAGCTCTGAGTTCTAGTACTGCACAGCCACAACGGGTAGTTCAGCAGCCACCGAGGGTCGTGGTCAGGATAAAGGTGGTAACAGTATGGGCCATTGACAGATAGCACCGGGCAGAGGTGCTGGATAAACTGAGGTGAGGTAGCCTCCTCTTGTTTACGCTGCACGTCACCGAGAGGATAAAGATGCTTCGGACGTCATCACGGGTACGTTTCTTATTTATGATGCGCCTTACACTGTATTGATAGATATAGGATCTAAACATTCTTATGTAGCTAGCACTGTGTTTGAAACTTTGGGGATTCCAGTTGAGAGTACTTCGAGTGAGGTTACTGTATTGAGTCCGTTGGGGCAGTTTATAAGAGTTAATAAGTTATTCAGAAATGTACCGTTAGAAGTTCAAGAGGCGATCTTTTTGGTCGATTTAATGGAGCTTCCGTTTGGGGAGTTTGATCTGATTCAGGGGATGGACTGGTTGGTCAAGCATCTTGTAAGCTTGGATTGTGCGTCTAAGAGGGTCGTCTTGAGAACTGATGATGATAATGAGGTAGTTGTGATTGGGGAGCGTCAGAATTACTTGGCTAACATGATCTCTGCACTGGTAGCTGAGAAACTAGTTCGCAAAGAATGTGAGGCGTATTTGGCCTACATAAGTGTTTCCACTTCTGGGGACTCTACTGTAAAGGATATCCGCACTGTAAGGGATTTTCTGGACACTTTTCCTGAGGAGCTACCGGGTTTACCTTTGAATTGATAAGCGGAGTTTGGGATTGAGCTTTCCCCTAGTATAGCGTCGGTGTCTATCCCTCCCTATAAAATGGCACTGAATGAGCTGACGGAGCTTAAGGCTCAAATTTAGAACTTGTTGGATTGTGGGTTCATCCGCCCTAGTGTGTCTCCGTGAGAAGTGCCGAGAAGCGCCGGTACTGTTTGTTAAGAAGAAGAATGGATCCATGAGGATGTGTATTGACTACCAGCAACTGAATAAGCTGACCATCAAGAACAAGTATCCGTTACCAAAGATCAATGATCTGTTTCACCAGTTTCGAGGGGTGTCTGTGTTCTTTAAGATTGACTTGCATTCTGGGTATCATCAGTTGAGGGTTAATGAGGCTGATGTGCATAAGACGACATTAGGACTTGTTATGGTCACTATAAGTTCCTAGTGATGCCATTTGGACTAACTAATGTACCGACAACTTTCATGGATCTGATGAACTGAGTTTTTCAGCACTATCTGGATCAGTTTGTGGTGCTATTCATCGAAGACATATTGGTTTATTCAAGGACTGAGGATGAGCATGACAAGTACCTCAGAGTGGCTCTTCAGACTTTGAGGGAAAAGCAAGTCTATGCTAAGTTCAGCAAGTGCGAATTCTCGTTACGTGAAGTAACTTTTCTGGGTCATGTGGTTTCTGTCGAGGGGATTCGAGTCGATCCTCGAAAGATTGAGGTTATATTGGATTGGAAGCAACCTAAGAATGCGTCTGAGATCCGCAGCTTTTTGGGGCTGGCAGGTTATTACCAACGGTTTGTGGAAGGTTTCTCACTGATTGTAGCACCCTTAACTAAGCTGTTACGTAAGGGTGTACCATTTGTCTTGTCTGATACGCAGCAAGAGAGCTTCGAGAAGCTCAAGACTGTACTGACTGAGGCTCTTATTCTGATACAGCCTGAACCTTGAAAGGAGTTCACGGTTTATAGTGATGCATCACATGACGATTTGGGATGTGTGTTGATGCAGGATGATAAGGTGGTAGCATATGCGTCATGTCAGCATAAGACGCGTGAGGCGAACTACCCGACGCATAATTTGGAATTGGCCGCCGTAGTCTTTACTCTAAAAATCTAGAGGAACTATCTGTATGGTGAGAAGTGTGTCATCTACACTGATCACAAGAGCCTCAAATACCTCCTTACTCAGACAGAGTTGAATCTTAGGCAGCATAGATGGGTTGAGCTGCTTAAGGATTACGACTGTACCATTGAATACCATCCGAGAAAGGCTGATGTAGTGGCCGATGCACTGAGCCGTAGGGCTATGACTGATCTGAGAGCGATGTTCGCTCGACTTAGCCTGTTAGACGATGAGAGTTTATTGGCTGAGCTACAAGTCAAACCAACTTGGATCAAGCAGATTAAGGGTAAATAGCCGGAGGATGAGTCTTTGGGTCTTCGGTTTCGATAGATTGAGAGTGGTAGTACTACGAACTTTGGGTTGAACTCTGAGGGTGTGTTGTGTTTCTAAGGTCAGGTATGTGTGCCGAATGATTTTGTTTTGAGACAGTCGATTCTAAGGGAGGTGCATAATAGCCCTTATGCTATGCATCCCGACGGTAGTAAGATGTACCACAATCTTCGCAAATTGTATTAGTGGCCAGGGTTGAAGCGTGAGGTTATGGATTTTGTTGGTCATTGTCTGACATGTTAGCAAGTTAAGGCTGAGCATCAGTTACCTTCGGGTTTGCTGCAGCCGATTAAGATTCTGCTATGGAAGTGGGACCGAGTGACGATGGACTTCGTTAGTGGGTTGCCCTTGACACCCACTAAGCAGGATTCAGTGCGAGTCATCGTAGATCGATTGACCAAGTCTGCACACTTCATCCCAGTTTGGACAAATTATTCTTTGCAGATGCTAGCGAAGCTTTATATTTCTGAGATAGTGAGACTGCATGGGGTACCGGTCTCAATCATTTCTGATAGAGATCCTCGCTTCACGTCTCGATTCTGAAAAAAGTTACATGAGGCTCTAAGTTCGAGATTGGACTTCAGTACTGCGTTTCATCCTCAGACCGATGGTCAATCTAAGAGGGTGATTCAGATACTAGAAGATATGTTGAGGAGTTGTGTTATCAGTTTTCGAGGTAGTTGGGAGGATTATCTACCACCGGCGGAGTTTGCCTATAATAATAGCTTCCACTCTAGCACTCAAATGGCACCTTACGAAGCTTTGTATGGACGTAAGTGCCGCATTCCCCTATGTTGGACTGAATTGGGTGAACGATGGGTTCTAGGTCCTGAGTTGGTTTTCGAGACTGAGGATAAGGTTCAACTAATTAGGGATCGACTAAAAGTGGCATCAGACAGAAAGAAATCTTAAGTGAATTTGAAGAGACGCGAGATTGAGTATTTTGTGGGGGACTTCGTTTTCCTTAAGGTTTCACCATGGAAAAAGATTTTGAGGTTCGGTCGTAAGGATAAGCGGAGCCCTAGGTTTATTGGGCCTTACCGGATTTCGAAACGAGTGAGACTGGTCGCTTATCAGTTGGAGCTACCTCCAAAGTTAGAACATATTCACGATGTGTTCCACGTCTCGATGTTGAGGCGCTACCGCTCTGATCCTACGCATATTGTCCTTGTTGAGAAGATTGATGTTAGGCCAGACTTGACCTTTGAGGAGGAGCCAGTTCAGGTTCTGGATCATGATGTTAAGGTTCTGAGAAAGAAGTCCATTCCACTAGTGAAGGTTCTGTGGTGTAATCATGGCACTGAAGAAGCTACGTTGGAACCTGAAGATGTGATGCGTCAGTAGTATCCTCACATTTTCTGACCAGGTAAATTTCGAGGACGAAATTTTCTTTTAGATGGGTAGAGTTGTAACACCCCAAAATTCTTATTTTTGTTATTGTGAAAATGTGACACAAATGTGTATCTGCTTTAGTGGTTAAGTGTTCTGGGTGTGTATGGGAGGTCTCAAGTTCAAGCCCTATCTTTGGTAAATTTTGGTATTTTTCTGACTTAAGCCTCATCCTTGCTCAGTAGGCTTAAGTTTAATTGTTGGTAAAACCACATCAGAATGGGCCTATTGGTCTGGTGGTTAAGTGGAGTGTTAGTCTACTGAAGGTCTGGTTCGGCTCTGAGAAAAAGAGAGTTTGAGTTGTGTTAGACATTTGAGTAGTGGAGAGTTTGGTGGAGAGAATTTAGGGGAGTTGGGATGGGGGGTTATCAGGATATTCATTTGGAGTTACCTTTTGAAAAAAATTCTGCTCTCTCTTCTCCCTCTCTGCCGAATTTTCCATCTCATTCTCCCTATCTTCTTTCGATTTCTTGTTCAAGTCGTCTTCGTTGTGCAACAATTGTTTTTGATTGATCGGGGATATTCAAGGGGCTGATGTTTCTCCATCGTTGTTATAGTGTGCGAAATTTCTATTTCTCAATCAAAGGTAAGGTTTTGATAGATTATCAATGGTCGACCTCGTTATGTTTTTCATTGAAAGACGATTTAAGTGATTGAATTGGGAAATATTGGTCAATTATAGGTGCTGGATATCTCGGGAGTGTTTTAGCATCAATTGAAACCAGGTGTGTACTCGATTGTGCAAAAAACGGGGTTGTGGCGAAAGCTAAAAATCCCACTGTCGACGCCACACGGCCGTGTGGTCGTCCGTGTGGTAGGTCGTGCAATGGGACACGGACGTGTGATCGATGAGGCCAGGCCGTGTGCGCAAGACACAGCCGTGTGATAGCCAGGTAGGCCATGTGCGACATACGGGCTAGACTAATTTGGGCCGTGTGGGCCATACGGGCTTGTGGGACCACACGGGTAATCCACACGGGCATGTGGGATTTTGGGCTAGAGTGTGTGATCCACACGGCCAAGGCCAAATTGGGCCGTGTGGGCCTACACGGGTAGGCCACATGGGCGTGTGGGCCCATTTAACTGAAAAGTTTCTTAAGGTTGCACTGGTCGCCTAAGTCAGCTGTGAACCTACTAGGGGGTCGGTACGTACTACTTGGACCTCTATATGTGTAAATTGAATGCATGATGTATGTACTGAGCATGATGCTTATATGCATGTATACTGAACTGTATGTGTAACTGGTAATTATGTAATAGCATGTCATTTATTGTATGTTTGCACTACATTGGGTTGGGATGATGATATATGGAAGAAGTGTACTGAAAGGCTCTTAAGCCTAATATCTGGCAGCTCAGCTGCAAATCTACTGATAATGTGCCGCATTCGGTACTACTTGGAATGTAGGGATAGGTGGGAGTTTTTAAACCCCACATGGAGTGTAGGGATGGACAGAGATGGTGTGTAGAGGCTGGTCGGTAGGACTCTGTTACTGGTTACTAAATGCATGACTGTTACTGTGAAGGGCTAAGGCCCTAGTGTATAACTGATATTGAATATTGAAACTGAACTGGGCTTAGGCCCAAACTGCTACTGGAACTGTAATGGGCTTAGGCCCAAATTGTATATGACTGTTAACTGCTAATTGATTGTATACGTGTTTTCTGGGGGGATTACACACCGAGTTTACGTATACTCACCCTTTTCTGTTAAACTCTGCAGGTAATCCCTAAACTTGACGGTTCAGTGCAACGAGTAACTCTACGGTGACCACTTATTTATCGCACTGTTTAAACTTCATTTATGGTTTTATCCTCTATTTTTATGGGATGTTTTGATGTAATTTGGACTTTTGGAATGTTGCTTTTGTTTTGGGTTTAATCTATTTTCAGGAGAGTTTGAACTGCAACGGAAACTCGGTTTTATTAAAATCAACGTTTTTCTTAAATGCAAATGGTTTTCTTCAAATATCACGGTTTTAAAAGCTTCCGTTACAAATTATGTTTTTAAATGAATCAAATTAATGAGGAAATGAGTTTTAAAATTTACGAGAGATAAATAGAAGATAATAATCGGAGACGATTTTTACTCGATAAGTTTGATTTCAAATTCCATTCCATGTGACCTCGCCAGATTCGGCCATAACGTCTAGGTCGGGTTTGGGGTGTTACAAGTAGAATGATTGATTAATGGAATACTTGTGGTCTAAGTAAGCATGAAATGGTATGACTTGCATTTGAAGGCACACTTAGTGTAACATCCTGGAATTAAGGGTTCTGCATTTTATGTTTTTCTGTGTGTTTGGCTTGTCCTGCTTGATATTTTGGTGTGTTTGGGGGTCCTGGGAAGGCTCGGGGTCAAGCCAGGGCCTTGGTAAAATTTTGGTTTCTGGGCACCTTAGAGGGAGAGCTGATTGAGGCAGGTCTTAAGAATATTTTCTTGTGAATGTTGAAACAAGAAGGAGTGTGGTGTGGTGGCAAGGTGACGCCACTTAAGGAGCTAGGAAAGTGGCGTTACAAGGGAGCAGCAGGGGGAAGGAGTTCGAGTCTCGTTAGCAGCATCCAGGAGCTTTATTTTTGTGCTTAGGGAGGTAAGGTGTTGGCGTTCGGCTGGACTCTTTAAGGGTGGTTGTTGAATGGGTCAAATGCAATTGAATGGAAGGTGTGGAGGAGTTTGTGGAGGAAGACTTGGTCTACTAATTCAAAATGAGTGATGGGGAGTGAAACAAGGAGAGGATCGTGGGATTCAAAGTTGGTGGAAGTGATGGCCGAATGGAGGGGTCTTGGTGGGAGCATGTTCGTTGGTGAGTGTGTGTGGGGGTGCCGACAGTTTCTTTTGTTTCTTAGACAATTTGGGTAGTATATTTAGTCATAAGGGGGGTAGTGTATTGCCGTTTTTGGCAAGTGTCATTTGAGTGAGGAGTGTAGCCGAAACCATCCAAGGAACCTTCCCTCTTTCTTTTGCACTTTGTCATTTTATTTGATTATTCTTTTGGTTACCAAAGAAAAACCGTAGCACTCTTTTTCTACTCTTTTTCTCTCATCACTCTTTCTCTACATCTTTTTCCTATAACTGAAACTTCCATCTCACTTCTTGTGCTTCATCTTTCTCCTTGACTTGTATATGTTAACCGAAACCTTGCTGCTTCACCATTGTCATCCTTCTTTTTCTTCTCCATAACCGAATCATTTCCTTGTTGGTTGTTCAAATTTCTTATTCTTTTTCTACACTCTTTCTCTCCCAAAGCCGAAACTTTTTTCTCTCCTCCACCACTATCTTTTTCTTCTCAAGCCGAATGCTCCTTAGGTTTTCTTTCTTTTTTCGAAACCTTGCTACCTCTCATTCTTATCTCTTCTTGTGTTCTTTCATTTTGATGGTTAGCCGAATACTAAGGAACAAGGTGTAAGTAGATTGCCGAAGGTCCCTCTTCAAGTGGCTGTGATAGTCAAAGTAGGAGTATTCTTTTGGGCGGTAAATCCATTTTGATCCTCTCGAATCTTCGGTAATCACAAAGTAAATGGGTTATTCCGTTTCTTCTTTTCCTTTCGGTATTCGGCTAATCCTTTCTCTTTTCTCTCGTTTTGAAACGCTTACTTTAGAAACCCCAGAAGCTGAACGTTTTGAAGTCCAAAGTCTGAAGATCTGTTGATTGCCGAATCTCACCTCTCCATTCGGGTTCTAAGGTAAAAAGCCCTCTTTTGCCCTTCTTGATCAGCCTCTACTCATTACTCTGTTTTAATCAAACCCCCTTGCTGGGTCAATCCCTGTTTACGTTATAGTTTAGTACTGATCAAGACTATTACCATGAATATGAGTGCTAGTCAATCCAAGGAGGGTGCAGCTAAAGAGCCTGAGGGGAGTGGGGCTGTGGTCTCTACTCCTAAGTTTAAAAGACGTGCTGTGTCGGCGGTTCGAGACTATCCGCCAGGTTGTGGTAGAGAGCCGACGTCTGCCTGGGTTAGGTAAATAGCCGTTGTCCCTGCTAGTGAAAGCGTCGACATAGAGAGTTTAGTGTTACGCGTTATCAGGCGTGTAACGTTCACACTTTACTTTGTTAATTAATTCATGTTATTAACTATGTTGGTTGAAAGCCGAAACGACTATTCTGTTAGTCGGGATACCCTCGTGGGTAAGGTTGGAGACACCGGGTAAGTTCCGCTATAATGATACTTTTGGATTACGGTATGAATGAGTTGATTGATCTTTGTACATTGAAAGTCTTTGTACATAATAGAGATCGTCACAGTGATCTGGGACCACAGTGGGTTGGCTCCACGTATATATATTCTGTGACTCTGTCACAAGTGGTCTGGGACCACAGTGGCATATTGCCACGGGTGTTTGGCTGATTCAGGTGACCTAGAGGATGGAAAGTAAGTTGGGTTGGGCTGCATTGCATACATGATTAAAATGCTGTGTTGTGTGGGCTTAGGCCCAATGGGCATCTGTGGGCTTAAGGCCCAGATTGCTTTGTATGGGGATTTACACACTGAGTCTCGATGACTCACCCCTCTGCTTAATTCTGCAGGTAATCCCTAGATCGCGGATTTGGAGCTGAGGCGGACTCGAGGTGGCCATGCTACATGATTTTCGAAAATTCGTTTCCTTTTTATTTAAACTAAATTTTATTTTGGGTTATTATTATGTAATAAGGCCGATATAACTAATAATTTGGGTTTTGATCAAATGATGATATTGCATGTTTAATAAACTGTCGAAAATAAGGTTTTTTTTTCTGAGACTAAAAACTTTGAACAAATAAGTTTTCAAATTGTTAACGAAAGATGGATTACAAGTAACTAATTAATTCGGAGAATTTATTGAAACCGCAACTTTGTTTTCAAATGTCACGTTTATGATATCCTTGATTTCGGTTTTTGTAAAACGAATTTGCTATAACCTGGTTAATCAATTCAATTAAAAGATGGTACGAAACCTTCAAGCGAAATTTTAAATCGTTTTCAAGATAAAGACACTCAACGAAAAGTTTCTAAGTTACGATGTTTCGTCAAATTTCAAAACCTCCTTTCCTGTAACATGCCAGATTTGGTCATAGCATATTGACCGGGTTTGGGGTGTTACACTTAGGTTCACACAGGCTAAAACATGGCTGACACACGGTCGTGTGCACACGCAACCGCAGTCTGTTACATGGTTTGGAGACATAGTCGTGTACCTCCACCCACACGGTTTTAGTCCTCACACACGGTTGAACAACATGACCATGTCCCATAGCATCACAGGACACCAAGTTGTCACACAATTGTATGACCCCTGTTTTTGGTTTTTACCATACTTTTCTATTTTGTTCTGAATTAGTCCCTACTTGTTTTTGAATTGATTCTAGAGTTTCATTGATACGACCGTGGCTCGGGCACCCACTAAAACTACCGAAGATCCCTTGGAGCTACCAAAGGGGCCTATCACTCGTGCTCATGCTAAAAGGCTTAAGGAGGAAGTATCGGTTCTCGTAAGCAAAATTTGGAGCAATGTCATAACTGGACATTTTGGTAACGAAGAATCGAGCAAGCCATGCAATGTTCTTCACGTTCAGCTAGCTCAAACTTAGATCAAGGAGCTCGCCTTTATTTTACATTTACATATGTTAATTTGCTGGACTACTTGGTTAAAATTTGCTGCATTAAAATTAAATAAGATATTAGTTAATTTAGTTACGTCCTTTAAATTATGAATTTAATTGAGTGTCAATAAAAGAGTCTAAATTTAATTATTATGTTTTTACAAGAAAATAATTTGTCTAATTAAATGTGGTTTTAAAGTGTCTATGTAACACCCCCTACCCGTATCTGTTGTCGGAATAGAGTAGGAGGTATTACCAGAGTTTACTGAACATTTTCGAATAATTCTGAGTCATTTATTGTTCATATTCTGAAAATAATCATAACGTCCCTCTATTGGGCCCTTGAAGCCCAAAACATACATTAGGAGCCAACCGGAATTAAATCGAGATCATAGGGAATTTTTCGCAAAATCCTAAAACTTTCCTACATTGGTTAACGTACTTTAATATTAACAAACTTATTTTCTCGACATGTCTCGCTTCAATTTATTACTTGTCCTAATACACATAATTTTCCTGTATCAACGTATCAAAGATAGTATTATATTTACATGTCATGATACATATCATTCTCTTATTGTTTCTTCATAAATATAAATTGTTCAATTTATTATGACAATATTTCAAGTACCATCATTTTCATGAGTTTAGTGTATATTTATTCCAGTAGCAGTTCATAATCTTGAATATGCATAATTATCAGGCAAATTTCACATACATGTATTTTCCATGCCATATTTCAATGTATCAAATAATTATCATTTCTATGTCTTTCAAGTTTAATTTCATGATTTCAAGTACTTGTCGTTTTCTATATTTATCCCGTTGAATTTCTCAGAATTTCGATGGATTTTCTAGTAGTACACTTATAGTGTACAAATCCAGGTCCGTCAATTCATGTTCATGTGCGCACATTTCCATTTCAGAGAGCACACTCCCGCGAACCTCATCCTTACAGCGGGATTACCAGTCCAGGCTAAATCCCCTGTAAGAGAGCACACTCCCGCAAACCTCATCCTTACAGCGGGATTACCAGTCCAGGCTAAATCCCCTGTAATATAAACTCATAGAGTATTGTCGGGATTACCAGTCCAGGCTAAATCCCCTGCAACGACAATAACTCTAATGAGCTTGGATCTGAATTACCAGTCCAGGCTAAATTCAGACCCCAATTCGGATTACCCGTCCGGGCTAAATCCATTTTCCACATATTCTTCGGGAGGGCTATATCAGGATCACCCGTCCGGGCTAGATCCCTTTCACACATATTCTTCGGGAGGGCTATATCGGGATAGGATCACCCGTCCGGGCTAGATCCTTTTTACCGTCAATTCCTTTTCAGCGATCCATCGAATTTTCCTTTCATTCAACCGGGATTTCTTCCCCTTTTTATCAAATATATCAATGTTTCATCAATTTTCATACAATGAACATTCAAATTATATTCACATCAATAACATACATTTCAAGCATTTAAGAATATAATTCAAGTTACATGAACTTACTTCGTTGCTTGCTCATGTTTATAGTTTCACTAATTCGATGTCTTCTCTTTTCCATGTTCAAATCTCGTATTTGAGTTATCCAGATAAATTTGATCATCATTTTCATTCATTTCATATTCTGATACATTCAATTAATGCTCTAGGCAAAATTACCATTTTGCCCCTAAACTTTTAATTAATGATGATTTCATCCTTAGATTCAGAAAAATAAAATTCTTGTAATTTAACCCTTGTTCCAAGCCTAATTATTCTCATATATATCGACAACAGCCCATGAATTCCATGAAATATCAGAATTTTCCATAATTTCAACACTTTTCAATTTAATCCCTAAAACATATTTTCACCCTATCTTGATCTAAATTAATAATTTCATTCAATTTTATAATTTAAATAATAAAATAATCCATTTCATGCAATTTGGTCATTTTTGACATTTTTACAAAATTGCCCATAAAGTTTTAGTTTTATTCAATTTAGTCCCCGAGCCTAGAACATGCTAGCTAAATACTCATATATATTTTCCTCCTCCTCCTCTCCATTCCACATCCTTAATGTATATAACATGCTATAAGTAACATTATCAATAATTTCATTAATTACTCATAAGTATATTCAAAACTGTCCATTTGAGTTATAGTCACTAAATTATTTATTTCCAGAGCTACAGAACTCCAAATGAAGAACCGTTAATTTTTCCTGAAACTAGACTCGCGTATCTTCTTTCCATAAAATTTTCAGAATTTTTGATTTAGCCAATTAGTACAGTTTATTCTTTAAAGTCACCCCTGTTCTGCTGTCTGGCAGTTCCGACTCTTCTTCACTAAAAATTAATTATATTTTTATATAGAATTCATATGATGTTATAGTTTATTTATTCTAAAACTAGACTCATTAAGGAATCTAACCATATAAATTATGTTCCCAAATTATTTTTATACAATTTTTGATTATTTTTCCAAGTCAGAACAGGGGATCTCGAAATCACTCTGAACCAGTCTTACCAAAATCTAAATATCTCAGAATACAGAATTCCTTTGCTTTCCATGTTTCTTTCATATGAAAATATACTCAATAAGCTTTAATTCTATATCTCACTAAACTTCTAATTCAATTTCTACAATTTTTGGTGATTTTTCAAAGTTAGACTACTGCTGCTGTCCAAAACTGTTTTAATGCAAAATGTTAATTATCAAGTTTATAACACCTTTATTTCCTTACTCTACAACATTTCCCATTACTTTCTCTTATTTTCCTTCACTAACATATCAAGAACATAAAACTTTATATAAGAAAACTCTACATTAACATCATTTCCATGCTTTTTCCACAATATCAAACTTAAAAATATATTGAAAACATGATGTTCTTACCTTGTTTTATAGATTTCAATCTTTAACTTGATTTTCTCTCTCCTCCAGCTTCTATTTCTTGAATCAAACTTGATATTCTTGCTCCCTATAGTCTCCTTGTCATCTTTCTCTCTTGATGGCTATGGAAATTTTTTTGAATTCTAAGTGAAAATGGTGGATTTTTGGTGAAAGGACTAATTTGTAAAGAAAGCAAAACTTTCTTTTCTTTCTCTTCTTCTCACGTTGGTTTGCATGGGAAAGAGATGATAATAATTCATCATCTTTCCTTCCTTATATACTACATAAATAATAATAAAATAATGATAAATAATAAAATATCTTATCAAAATAAAATAATATTTATCTAATTAAATAATTATAAAATATCATCACTATCATCATTACTTTCTAGATTTCTCTCTCTTCCAATTGACCATTTTGCCCTTTGTGATCTTTTAAAATTCCATCCTTGAATCATCACATAATTTGGTAAAATTATGATTTAGTCCCTCATAATTCTTTACCTATTCAATTTGGTCCTAATTCATCCATTTCCCTTAGTTTCTAGATTATTCCACCCCTAAAATATTTGCACTATTGGTCCTTTAACTTTTTCATACTTACACTTTAACCCCTCAAATTTTGAGTATTTACACTTGGGCAACAATACTTTTCTCACTTTACAATTTAGTCCTTTCTTGAATTAATAATGTAATATATCATAATATACTTCTGAATATTGACATAATCCAAATTTTTCTTTTTTTTCGCTTTATTTCCTTATTATATCAAAGATAATATCTTACTGTAAATTTTTTTTTTGGGGTATTACAGTGTAGTCATCGCCGAATATTTTTTTTTGGGTGTTTAAATACACTAAGTGCTGCCTAATTAATTGTCCCATTTTATTGTGCTAAGTTAAGTAATTAATGGATTAACTAATATGTTGCAGGTGTCAAACACCAAAGGGACAACAAAAGCAATTGAAAGATTCCCACGTGAAAAACCAAGCCATGGCTCTTTATGGTGGATTGCAATGAAAGGGAATAAACAATTGAAGATAATTAAGTGTTGGAAGCATGGTGCAAATAATGGAGCATGGAATGAATTGAATAACATAAGGTTAAGGGCACCATGACTATGGTGGACGGCAACACATGCCAAATGTGGAATTTTTTTTTTAAGGATAATGCAAGCATAAACAAATGGGAGCCTTGACTTTGAATTAAATAAACAAAATGGAGGCAATGGTGGGAAAGTTGGACGGCACAAAGATTCAATATTGCAAGTAGGAATTAATGGTGTGGATATTAATATTGCTATTCATGAGACTTTTAAATTCCTATAAATAGTTGGTTTATTTTCATTTTGGAGGGGGAGTTTTCTTTTTGAAATTGGAATGTATTACCCTTGAATTTGTTGAGAAATTTTCTCTCAAATTTCGTCCAAAGATTCGTTGACTTACCTATCTAGGTAGTGGCGTCAATAGTTTCTTTGTTTATCCGAACTTATCACATTTTCATGTGGCGTTTGAAACTTTATACCTAGGTTTCTATCTCTTTAGATAGTGGGTCGAGGTCTCATAATTCCTTCCAAATTATCTTAAAGTCTTATAAGTCTCGGGTCAACCTTCATCCGAAGTTTGGTTCATTCTTCACCTTAAGTTACCAATTATCCTATACCCGACTTGTCCATTTTTTTCATAACCGAGCCTCTTAAACCAAAAGCCATCATTCTATCGAGCCCTTCCTTGTCTACCGCCCTTTTAAAACCAAATTTTCTAACCCTTTCCGAATCCGAATGAAACCTTCTTGTTTAACGATCGGGAAATTTTACGACTCGGATCAATTCACGGAACCGGGTTTGTATCATCTAGTATCAGAGCTAATTAAACGAGGAGCTCGAACGTTCGAAGCAAACCCAAATTAGGAACGTGTTTTAAAAAAAATTATTACGAAGTAAAAAAATAAAAAAAATTCAAATAGTTTCGGTTTAATTTTTTTCTTTTCTTTCTTTCATTTGGTATTGAGAAAAAAAAGAGAGATACGAAAATTCAAAAAAAAAATCGAAGTTAAAAAAAAATTCGTGTAAAAAAAAGAGAGAATTCAAAAAAAAAAGTGTGAAGTTTGCAAGTTTTGCTTTACTTTCATATTCCTACCCCGATCTTCAATTTTTTTTTTCTCTACCATCAATTGGTATTTTCTCTTTTCACCCCACGCCACCCATCCTTACTCCATTTGTCTTTTTTTTCTTTTAGCCTACCCGATACCCAACGCCAAACCTCTGTTAACTAATCTTGAAACTGACCCGTTAACTTAGTAGATCTGGTCACCCGAATCTTATACGAAATCACGAGAGAAGAAACGAGCAAAAAAAAGGCAAGAGTGTGTGAGCACAATAGAGTGGAGGTAAAAGCCGAAATAGAGTACAAACACGAGTGTGAGTGACATTTATTCTTTCTTTCTGAGTGATCGAGAGGATTTGTAGTGAGGATTAAATTTAAACCATGTCCCGAAGTCCGGAACGCAACATGGCCGAGAGAACGGATAGACAACATGCTAGAAATATACCTGATCTCAATCATCAAGCCTTGTTACGTGAAGTAGAGCGATTGTTCGACCGTAAACTCGAGCCAATCCAAGAAAGGCTCGACCAAGTCGAAGAGCGCACCTATCGAGGAAGAACTCCTCAAAGCCCACTAAGGCGACGTGGAAGGCAACGAGTACCCGAAGAAGAATGGTCCGAACCAAGTGAAGCCGAAAGTGAACATGGGTCCAATCATAGTGGACGACGGAGAGGCCAACGAGATCGAGGTCGAGTAGATGATGATTTGAAGAACCTCAAATTGTCCATACCCCCATTTCAAGGCAAAACCAACCCGAAGTTGTACTTAGAATGGGAAAAGAAGATTGAGTTAGTCTTCGAGTGTCACAACTACTCAAAAAGCAAGAAGATAAAGATAGCGGCCATTGAATTCTCTGACTACGCAATGGTCTGGTGGGATCAACTAATCACTAGTAGGAGAAGGAACGGAGAGCGACCTGTTAACACTTGGGTCGAAATGAAAGCATTGATGCGTAAGAGGTTCATTCCAGCGTACTACCATCGAGAACTGTACCAGAAGTTACAACATCTCACTCAAGGCAGTCGGAGTGTAGATGACTATTACAAAGAGATGGAGATAGCCATGATCCGAGCCAACATCGAAGAAGATCGTGAAGCAACCATAGCGAGATTTTTGGCTGGATTAAACAAAGATATTGCTAACGTAGTTGAACTCCAGCACTACGTTGAGATCGAAGAGATGGTGCACATGGCCATCAAAGTGGAGAAGCAGTCAAAAGGAAAGGCCCCGCTCGCGGTGTCTACCCAAACTCCACTCCTACCCAAAAGTGGAATCAAGGAGCTGGTAAGAAAGAGATCCCTTTCTGAGCACGTGAAAACGTTGCAAGCCCAAAGATTAACAAGCCAAGTGGGGAAACAAGCAAACCTAACAATGAGGCCGGACGTAATTCCGCTAGAGACATCAAGTGTTTCAAGTGTCTCGGTAGGGGCCATATAGCCAGTCAGTGTCCAAATCAGCGGGTAATGATCATAAAATCTGACAGTGAGATTGAATCGGGTGACGAAGAAGAGATTGAACACGACCCTTCTACTGAAGAAGAGAAGGAAGAAGAACTTGAATTTGCCATTGAAGGTGAGTTGTTCGTGGTAAAACGTAGTTTGAGTATTCAAAGTACCGAAGATGAACTACAACGAGAAAACATTTTCCATTCAAGATGTCATATTCAAGGCAAAGTATGCAGCATGATCATCGATGGAGGTAGCTGTACAAACATAGTTAGCAGCATGCTTATTGAAAAGTTGGACTTGCCAACGACAAAACACCCTCAGCCTTACAAATTACATTGGCTGAACAACGGAGGCTAATTGAGAGTCACCAAGCAAGTTGTCATCCCTTTTTCCATTGGCAAGTATAGTGACAAAGTTGTTTGCGATGTGGTCATAATGCATGCGAGCCACTTACTTTTGGGAAGACCATGGCAATTCATCGACGAGCCGTTCATGACGGTTATACAAACCGCTATACCTTCCAACATCGTGGCAAAAGTGTGACTCTAGCACCAATGTCTCCCAAACAAGTGTACAAGGACCAAGTACGCTTGAAAAGTTCTGTTTAACAAATGAAAGCAAAAGAACAAACAACGAGAGAGGAAAAAGAAACAGAGACAAAAAGTGGAAAAATAAAGGAAAAAGGAAAAATAAAAGCAAGAGGTAAAAACAAAGGGAGTGAGCAAAAAGTGAGTAAAGAACAAGAAAAACGAGGTGAGGAGGGGATTGCAAAATTGAACGTGTATGCAAAAGCACGAGAGATTCGAAAAATGTTGTTGCTTCGGCAACCAATGGTAGTTCTTATGTAGAAGGAGAATTTCCTTAATACTAACGAACTAGATGCTTCACTTCCATCTTCGATTGTATCTTTGTTGCAGGATTTTGAAGATGTATTTCCGGACGACATCCCTAGTGGCCTACTGCCTATTCGAGGGATCGAGCACCAGATTGACTATATTCCCGGAGCCACAATACCAAATCGCCCAGCATACCGAAGCAACCCTGAAGAAACCAAAGAGTTGCAACGACAAGTGGCCGAGTTGATAGCCAAGGGCTACATTAGGGAAAGTCTAAGCCCGTGCGATGTTCCTGTGCTTCTAGTGCCGAAGAAATATGGTACTTGGCGTATTTGTGTGGATTGCCGAGCGGTCAATAAGATCACCATCAAGTATAGGCATCCTATTCCGCGCCTAGATGACATGTTAGACGAACTCAGTGGAGCACAACTCTTCTCCAAGATTGACCTCAAGAGCGAATATCATCAGATCCGGATGCGGGAAGGAAATGAGTGGAAAGCGGCTTTTAAAACCAAGCACGGTTTGTATGAGTGGTTGGTTATGCCATTCGGCTTAACTAATGCACCCAGTACATTTATGCGAGCTTTTATCAGAAAATTTTGTGTTGTTTATTTTGACGACATTCTTATTTATAGCAGATCGTTGGAAGATCACATAAACCATTTGTGAGCCGTACTTGAAGTTTTGCGTAAGGAAATATTATACGCTAACTTTGAGAAATGCACTTTCTGTTCTAATCAAGTTGTTTTCTTAGGATTTGTCGGTAGCGCGAGGGGCTCGAAGTAGACCAAGAAAAGGTTAAGGCAATCCGTGAATGGCCGAGACCTACTAGCATTAGCCAAGTTCGAAGCTTCCACGGCTTGGCAAGTTTCTATAGGCCTTTCGTTCCAAACTTTAGCACTGTTGCTGCTCCCTTAACTAGTGTTATTAAGAAAAACTCGGCTTTCTTCTGGAATGACGAATAAGAGCGTGCTTTTAATACTATTAAAGATCTATTGACTAACGCTCCTTTACTTGTCTTGCCAGATTTCCAGAAAACATTTGAAATCGAGTGTGATGCCTCAGGCTTAGGCATTGGAGCCGTGTTTATGCAAGAAGGACGCCCGGTAGCGTACTTTAGTGGAAAGTTAAACGGGGCGACACTTAACTACCCCACTTACGATAAGGAAATGTACGCGTTGATTCGGGCCTTGGAAACATGGCAACATTACTTATGGCCAAAAGAATTTGTCATCCATACCGATCACGAGGCATTGAAGCATTTAAAGGGCCAACATAAACTAAACAAACGGCACGCTAAATGGATGGAGTTCCTCGAATCGTTTCCGTACGTCATCAAATATAAGAATGGTAAAGAAAATGTGGTGGCGGACGCATTGTCTAGGAGGTATGCTCTTTTCAATTCATTAGAGACAAAATTGATGGGATTTGCGTATTTGAAAGAATACTATGCTACTGACCCTGATTTTGCTGAAATGTACAAAGTTTGCGAATCTGGTACTTGTGATAAATTTTATCGTAGCAATGATTACCTGTTTCGAGAAGGCAAGCTCTGTATCCCTCAAGGATCCATCCGAAACATTTTGGTGAATGAGGCGCATAGTGGAGGCCTCATGGGCCATTTCAGAATAGCAAAGACGATGGCAATGTTGCGCGAACACTTCTATTGGCAAAAAATGGAACGAGACGTGGAGCGAGTGTGCGAACGGTGTATCACCTGCAAGAAAGCCAAGTCAAAGATTCAACCCCACGGATTATACACCCCGTTACCTCTCCCGGAAGGACCTTGGATCGACATCTCAATGGACTTTGTTCTAGGTCTTCCTAGAACCAAGGATGGCAAAGACTCAATCTTCGTCGTTGTAGATAGGTTTTCGAAAATGGCACACTTCATTGCATGTAACAAAACTGATGATGCTTTACATGTTGCTAACCTATTTTTCAGAGAGGTTGTACGTTTGCATGGAGTACCGAGGACTATTATTTCTGATCGAGACACTAAGTTCCTGAGCCATTTTTGGAGAACGCTTTGGGGAAAAATTGGCACAAAGCTGCTGTTATCGACTACTTGCCATCCTCAGACGGACGGGCAAACGGAAGTAGTAAATCGAATCTTGTCTATGTTGCTGCGTGCTATTATCCGAAAGAATCTTAAGTCTTGGGAGGAGTGCCTACCGCACATTGAACTCGCTTATAATCGTTCTACCCATTCGGCTACTCAACACTCTCCATTTGAAGTTGTTTATGGTTTCAATCCTTTAACACCTTTAGATTTAATTCCATTGCCTAACGAACAATTTGTGAATACAGATGCGAAGAGGAAGCTGAATTCGTGAAAGGCTTACATGAGAAGGTGCGTAGGAATATCGAAGAACGAACCAAACAATATGAGCAGAAGGCTAATAAAGGACGCAAGAAAATTACCTTTGAGCCGGGAGATTGGGTGTGGGTGCACATGAGGAAAGAAAGATTCCCGGCCCAACGAAAATCCAAACTGATGCCAAGAGGCGATGGTCCTTTTCAAGTCTTGGAGAGGATCAACGATAATTCTAATAAAATCGATCTCCCCGGTGAGTATAGCGTGAGCGCTAGTTTTAATGTGTCTGATTTATCTCCATATGATGTAGGTGACGACTTGAGGACAAGTCATTTTGAAGGGGGAGGAGATGATACGACCGTGGCTCGGGCACCCACTAAAACTACCGAAGATCCCTTGGAGCTACCAAAGGGGCCTATCACTCGTGCTCATGCTAAAAGGCTTAAGGAGGAAGTGTCGGTTCTCGTAAGCAAAATTTGGAGCAATGTCATAACTGGACATTTTGGGAACGAAGAATCGAGCAAGCCATGCAATGTTCTTCAAGTTCAGCTAGCTCAAACTTAGATCAATGAGCTCGCCTTTATTTTACATTTACATATGTTAATTTGCTGGACTACTTGGTTAAAATTTGCTGCATTAAAATTAAATAAGATATTAGTTAATTTAGTTACGTCCTTTAAATTATGAATTTAATTGAGTGTCAATAAAAGAGTCTGAATTTAATTATTATGTTTTTACAAGAAAATAATTTGTCTAATTAAATGTAGTTTTAAAGTGTCTATTCATCGCCGAATATTTTTTTTGGGTGTTTAAATACACTAAGTGCTGCCTAATTAATTGTCCCATTTTATTGTGCTAAGTTAAGTAATTAATGGATTGACTAATATGTTGCAGGTGTCAAACACCATAAAGATTCCCACGTGAAAAAACCAAGCCATGGCTCTTTATGGTGGATTGCAATGAAAAGGAATAAACAATTGAAGATAATTAAGTGTTGGAAGCATGGTGCAAATAATGGAGCATGGAATGAATTAAATAACATAAAGTTGAGGGCACCATGACTATGGTGGATGGCAACACATGCCAAATGTGGAATTTTTTTTTAAGGATAATGCAAGCATAAACAAATGGGAGCCTTGACTTTGAATTAAATAAACAAAATGGAGTCAATGGTGGGAAAGTTGGACGGCACAAAGATTCAATATTGCAAGTAGGAATTAATGGTGTGGAGCTTAATATTGCTATTCATGAGACTTTTAAATTCCTATAAGTAGTTGGTTTATTTTCATTTTGCAGGGGGACTTTTCTTTTTGAAATTAGAATGTATTACCCTTGAATTTGTTGAGAAAATTTCTCTCAAATTTCGTCCAAAGATTCATTGACTTATCTATCTAGGTACTGGCGTCAATAGTTTCTTTGTTTATCCGAACTTATCATGTTTTCGTGTGGCGTTTGAAACTTTATACCGAGGTTTCTATCTCTTTAGATAGTGGGTCGGGGTCTCATAATTCCTTTTAAATTAACTTAAAGTCTTATAAGTCTCGGGTCAACCTTCATCCGAAGTTTGGTTCATTCTTGACCTTAAGTTACCAATTATCCTATACCCGACTTGTCCATTTTTTTCATAACCGAGCCTCTTAAACCAAAAGCCATCATTATATCGAGCCTTTCCTTGTCTACCGCTCTTTTAAAACTGAATTTTCTAACCCTTTCCGAATCCGAGCGAAACCTTCTTGTTTAACGATCGGGCAATTTTACGACTCGGATCAATTCACGGAACCGGGTTCGTATCATTCATAGACTCAATTTAAGTCTCGTTTCTGCATGATATCGAATGATTATTTATTAATGATTGATTAAATTGAATTTTGAGTTGAAATTGCATATTCTTGACTTGTTAATTGTCGTAGCATCCTGTAACCCTAATCTGGTGACGGAGACGGGCGAGGGGTGTTACAACTATAGTTTGATCATTTCCAACAAGTTTCTGTTTAATTAACAATTCCGAAGTGTATATTTGCAATTCTTGAATTCTCTGTAGAAATACCAATTTAGTTCTCAGCTCAGTTGAAATAAAATCATCACAATCTTAAGTCAAGTGAATATTCACAGCTTTTAGAGATTTCTGGCTTAGCAAATAAGTTCTCATATTAGTATTTACCTAGATGATAATGATAACCGATGATCAATTATAAACTTTCAACTACTCTAGATATCTGCACTATCTCCAATTTAATTCTGCAGCTTCTGTTAAAATAACATTCAATTGTTTGAAATTTTGTTGGCATTTATTCAATCAAACAAAACTGACATTTTTCCGCAACAACTTCGTTAATAGTAGAGTTATCATCGAGAAGTCTGAACAATTCATCCGCAATATTGAATAAATCCCAGAAAACTTTGCACTTCTATATTATTTCCTGAAGATTCCCTAGTTCACATTTAATAGAGGTTGATTCGAAATAATTTAGATATCTTCAGCTATTATCCAAAAGACCTAGAAAAACTTACTTCTAAAAAATCAAAATTCATATTTTTTGGTCTTTGCATATACTTGTTTCTCTCGTAAAATCTGTAACATTGTTTTTCTGATGCTGATCTTGTTCAAACTCATTCATCGCATATTGAATATCTTCAATAACATAGCAACAATTATGTGAAAATACGGCTACCAAATTCTATCCATTACATTTATAAAGAGACCAAGCGATCGATAATTCAAATGGTGTTACCAGAAACTCACATTGTTTATATCAAGTCTGGAAAGTAATCTTCGACACACCAAACTCATAACTTTAAGCTGACAACAACCTGGTCGAAAATCAATACTTGAAAATACGGTAGTTCCCCTTAACTAAACAAATAAATCTTCTCTATAAAGTAATAGGTATTGGTCCTTTATGGTGTCTCACATCTGCTATATGTAATCAATACACGATTATCATAATTCCATCTTTCTTTTTTACAAACATATTATCACTCTCTAAGATTACACGCTCGGTTGAGTAAATCTCCTATCAAATAATTATTTCAACAATGCCTACAATTCTTGTAATTCTGTCAATAACATTCAATATAGAGCAATAGAGATCTAAGCGATTCCGAGTATCATATCAGTTACAAACTCATATTCTCTTACGGGTGATAATCCAAATACTTCTTCTAGAAATATATTAATAATTTTTTTACTCATTTCTATCTAATTATTCCTCGATTCTGACATTCTGGTATCTAGGATACAAACAAGGTTGATTCACAACCTTTTTCTAATCATTTCATGGGTCGTTAACATTAACATGCTATTGGTCACACAATTAGTTCTGGCAATCTTAACATTTATAAACTTCTCATAATAACACTTAATTACAATATGTATATAACAATAGTTAACCACAACATTGTTGGAAAAAAAAGGGTTTGAAAAACGCAGCGAAAAATAAATTCAAGGAAAACAGAGTTTTAAAAATTTTTTCATAACAAGATCTTAGTTGTGATATCTAAAATAATAAACAATTAACCAAAATTGTACCTTTTCGATTCTTCTAGGATGAGCGCTTCAACCGAGTAGTCTTCTCCGCTATCCTCAAGCTCACGTCTGCCAAGTGTGGACTCGCTTTTAATCAAAAACAATTTCACAAAAATTACTAGTGGGGTAATTTCACAATTTCTCTAAACTTTTGGGTCAAGTTGTAAAGTAGAAAAATATCTCTAGAAATTTTTTGAAATAATCTCTTCAGAGAATTTTCTCTCTACAACTTTTTCTTGAATTCAAGTATGTGTAAAATAATGACCCAATGCTTTCTTTATATATGGAGAGCTTAGAGAGTTCAACTATGATTAAACTTAATCACTTTAATATTAAATTAATATAATATTTACCTTGATACATATTAGATTAAATTTAATATTAAAGCTTATTAAAATAATAGAATATTTATCTGCAAGATAAACATTACATTAATTTTAATATTAAATTAATAAAATATTATTAAGATAAGTATTAAATTTAATTTAATATTAAACTATTAAAATAATATTATTTTTGGAATAACTAATCTGAAATCAAATTCTGTGGTAAAGCCCCAATAGGAGTGTAACTCTTTCACTCCTCAACCACCAAAGACCAACCGCCGCTGGCCATTGGGACGCCACCATCGCAGCCGCCGACACCATCATGTCCGGTGATGCAGGTGTGACACCTTTACGACACCCCGAGCCAGTCTGGTCTAGCCATCAGTTGGACTGTCAGCTCGATTTCACATACCGGGTCCAGTTCAACCAGTTTTTGGGTCTTGGTCTTAGTTTTTGGATCTCGAGCCCAATTTACGATCTCAGGTCCAAATTTCAAGTCCAATTACCCAATAGTCAATTGTCTGACTAGAAAATTAATCTCCAAAAATATCATATTAATTTTAATTAATTTGATTAATTTAATTTTACTTGATCAAAAATAATTTTTTTCAAAAATCACTTAGATTTTCCAAATTAATTTTTCAAGAAAATTCTTTAATCAAATTCTCTAGTTGAACAATTTTCACGACCACCTAATTTAATTTCACATCGAATAAATCAAATAAATCAACTCAATTAAATTATTTCCAAAGTCGTATAATTTTCTTCTGATTCAAATGCAACTCGATTGAGCTTTTGTCGAGCTAGTGGAGGGACTAATCAGACATATACAATTAGGCTCTAGTAATTGTAATTATGTCCAGAAGCATCATTCCGATAATTCACAATTACTTAATCATGGAGTCAGTCCATAAGAAGTACCATGATTGAAAACTCCGTATTGTATACTCTTTACGAAAACAATTCATCCAACTGTTTTGTCCAATGACCTCGTCATGTGTGTGTTACCCTCATATGATATCCTTGATTTCTTTAAGTTAAATCCATTCACTCAATACAATTCTATTTTATTTCATTGTCACCATTATGTCTTTTTAATGATTAATATGATCACTATCAACTAATGAGACGATATCATTAACTCTTTAATTGAGCTATGAATTCCACTGTTACTAGTAAAGCCATGCCATACACAAGTCATGTACCCAACATACCGGCTATCGGCTCGATCATCTTTAGAGCATATGCCTCCACTTATATCAAAGCATATGAGTTGCATATGCATGGTCAGTGACTAACTCATGATTTAGGTAAATCACACCATGAACGTCACAAGTGAATTAATTCACAAACGGCTTCAAAATTAATTCATCTTGGGTCCAGTCCAATGTATCATTTTACCAATAAATACATCTTTGTGTCTACCCGTGGAGTCAACTGCTCTGATAGCCAAGACTAGTCATCTTCCCAATTGGAATTGTAGACAACATAATAATCCTTCTCAACATTTGAATCAAATGCTCACTTTGATTCTTTTACGGGATTACGGACTTATTTAGATTATATACTGAAGTAAGTTGTCTTTCTCGCAATGTAAACGTTCTTACAATGCCACTTATCTTTAGTTTGAACTTAGACAATCAATGAGCTAATATTTGCTTGTCACAATTTCGCAATGCATGCAAAATATAAAAGACAGAAATACAAAAGACATAATAGTGAAATGTGAACTTTATTTATTCATTTATCGTTCAAATAAATAGAAAATAGTTACATGTTTACTACAATATGGACACATTTCCCAACAAACAACACATAAAATCAATCAATCTATACCGAGTGTCACATCAAACTTATCAAATGTCAATAGCATTAGATTGATAAGAATTTCGCAGCCAGGAATTCTCAATTGGTTACATTACTAGCAAAACATATTGATCTAACAAATTTATTAAAACAATACAAAAGTAAGAATGCATTATTCCAAAATGAATCACAATATGCATAAAAGTAGTAATGTAACACCCCAAACCCGGCCTAGATGTTATGGCCGAATCTGGTGATGTCACATGATAGTGCTTTTGAAATCGCAACAACGCGAAGACCTTTTCTTCGTTTCAAACCACTCTTCATTATATTATGTTAACTCCAACTCGTGTCATTTGTTTTCAAAACGTTATCCATTTTCAAAATGTTATTTATTTACAAATCGTCATTCATTTCCCAAAACGTGATACTTTGCGGAAGCTTTTAAAACAGTTTGCGTGTGCGTAGTATTTTGATAAAACATTCATCTCTCTGAAAACCCGACTTTCTTCTACCACTAGTAGTTATAAAACATAAAGCAGTATAAAATCCAAATTTAAACCAAAAATCCGTAGAGGCCATTATTACAGAAAAATACCCACATAAACTTAAAATCATGATTAAATATCAAACAGTATAGAAGGAGTCGTGTGGCCACCGCTGAGTCCTCCATCGCACCGATCTGCCTATGTCTTGGGATTACCTGTACAGATTAAACAGAAGGGTGAGTTTTCGTAAACTCAATGTGTAACTCCCGTACAAAACCAACAGTCAATATACAAATAATCACATTTTGGGACTAAGCCCTTTTTCAATATCAGTATCAGTCCAGTTTGGGCCTTAGCCCATTTTAGTAACAATATGCATTAGGGCCTTAGCCCATCATAGTATAGTAACAGTAATAGATATGCAATCAGAAAATCCTACCCAACCAACCTCTACACTCCATCTCCATCCAACCCTACACTCCATGTGGGGATATAATCAACGCACCCATCCCTACACTCCAAATAGTACCGAATGCGGCACTAGACAGTAATTTGCAATTGTGCTGCCAGTAAATTAGGCTTGAAGCCTTTCAGTACACTTCCTTCAATCAATAGCAACCCATCCCCATGCAATGCATCATACAGTTATGTCATGCCCAATCATGGTATATCACATATATATGGTACAGTACAAACAGCATGCTCAATATATAGTCATATATATATATACATATCAAGTATGGATATAACAGTCATTCAGTTAGGGGTCTAGGTAATCTTACCGACCCTATAGTAGATTCACAGTCGTCTCGGGCAACCCGTGCAACCTTAGCAATAAATCAGTGAAAATGGGTTCACATGCCCATGTTGTCTGCTCGTGTGGGGCCACACGGGCAACCCAATTTTGGCATTGGTCGTATGGATTACAAGGCCTGGCCCAACATTTCATACGCTCGTGTGGTTCACCCGTATGGGCCCACATGCTCGTGTGGCCCACACGGCCCAATTGGTCTAGCCCGTGTCTCATACACGGCCTCACCGGCCATCACACGGTCGTGTCATGCACCCGTGACATGCGCGTACGGCCTGGTTCGTCGATCACACAGCCATGTCCCCTCACACGGCCTACCACACGGGCTATCACATGCCCGTGTGGTGTCGACAGTATGCTTTTTCAGCTTTTCACCGAGAACTCATTTTCAGTGATGTGGTTACACACCAGGTTCCATTTCTTTGCAAAAGTGCTCTTAAGCACTCCAAGACCTAGCAATTGAACGCGAAGCACGTATTAATTACTTATACGATAATCGAGTTAAACGAACCCTATTCAAGATACCTATCCAATTGATCGGCAAACCTACCCTTGTTTGAACAACCGAAACCCTACACTTAAGCCGATGAAAAACGATCACCGGCCCCTCGATTAGTACCTGCAAACCAGTCAAAATCTCCTCTTTAACAAATATTCACAAGAACAGTCTAAACCAAATGATTACCTAAACTTACCGAATGCACGGAAACAAAGAACGGGAATGGTACTTTTGAAACAACAACAGAAAGAACTCAAGAGAAGAAAAATTCGGCGGAGTGCAATAATCAACAGGATGGCAGCAAAGAGAAAGGAACAAGATGGCACAGTGAGGGAAGAAGAAAAAGTCGGCAAGAAAAGAAACAACTCTCAGCAACCGAAAAGAGAAAGGGGTAAACCAATGGCCAAAATAGGCAAAAATGGAAAATAAAAAGAAAATATCAGCGGAGGTTCGGCAGAGATGGAGGAGGAGAACGGCAGAAGAAAAAAGAACTTTGGGGATTTGAAAAAAAAAACCAAATAACAAAAATGAATATTTCTGCACCACTATCCCCCAGATCCCTCAAATTTCTCCTAAAATCGTCCAACCACTCCCATCCAAATCCTTTAATTTACTCTCCACACTTCCCACTACACCTCTACCACTTCGGCATTTCAGTTCAGCTCAAACACTACACGGCACCACTAGCAAAAATAATACTCAAGTACAACTCGAACCCAAGACCTCTAGCATTTTAACACACCACTTATCCACCAGACCAGCAGGCCCATTCAAACATGTTTTTACAAACTTTTAACTATAAGGCTATTGAACAAAAGTAAGGCTTTATTCAATTAAAACAAAAATTTAGCTCAAGACAAGACTTGAACTTAGGACCTCCCACACATACCCAGAACACTTAATTACTGAAGCAGACAGGTATTTGTGTCACAAACACACAGAAATAAATATAAGATATTTTTGGGCTTTACAAGTAAATATAGAAAATGTACTATAATATCATAAAAAATAGTGACCTCTTCTATAATTTGATCAATATAAACTCGAGAAGGTGCACAAGTTTCAGATCTTTCTAAGGTATCTTTGGTCTCACCTAGACAGGCAATAACACTAACATAATTTTCCAACATTCTATTTTTCTATGGAGTTGACATTGATTTAATAGTCTGATCATTGATAACATTTAGCTTCTTCAAACAATCTCACACAAAATGCTCTGTGGAGCCACATCTAAAGCAAGCTCTTATTTTAAATCTACACTTTCCGAAGTGCTTTTTACCATAATAATTGCAAATTGATTTATTCATGTTCTGAACATTTCCTGCACTAGTCTCTATTGTAGCTTAAAATTTCAAATAATTCTGTTTGGACATTTCTCTTCTCAAACAGTCTCTTTTTAAAAGTTCTGAAGATCCACATTTTAAACAAGCCCCGCTTTTATGCTTGCATTCACTTATACTATTTCTTCCACAATACTTGCAAACTGCTTTATTCACATTGTGAATATCCCTTAGAATACCTGAAGAAGTGGAGAACTGGCTTTGGAGATCTCTCAACTTTTTAGATGGAGGCATCGAAGATGATCCGACTATACCAAGCTTCTATGAGTTTCTAATGTAACACCCCTTACCCGAGACCATTGCCGGAGTCGAGCACGAGGCATTACTAGACTTAACTTACTAGTTCGGGGCATAAAAATTGAAACTGTCCATCTGCATCATGTTTACTAAATTGACTATAACTCGAGTTACGAAACTCGAAATTGAAATTAGACTCATATATCTTCTTACCATAATTTTTCCAGAATTTTTGGTGTGGCCAATTAGTATAGTTTATTGGTTACAGTCTCCCCTATTACACTGACCGACAGTTCTGACCCCTCTGCACTAAAAATCAATTATCTCATAATATACAATTCTTTTGCCTACACCGTTTCTTTCATGTAAAAATAGACTTAATAAGATTTAATTCTGTATCTCATTCACACCCTAATTCCATTTCTACTATTCTTAGTGATTTTTCAAAATCACGTCACAGTTGCTGTCCAAAACTGTTCCCCTGCAGATTTTTAATAACTATCATCTAGGCATACATAACATCCAAAACATGTTCTTAATTAACAATTTTAATGGCTAATCATTATCAAGCATTTACAAGCCAATATTAAGGCATATCATAAGGACATACACACAAAATGGCTAAGTCCCTATACATGCCATAACTTAAAACGTTCAAGTCACAAAATACCAATATAATCCTTTGATAGCGTGTAACGAACTCCGACGTCCTTGCGATCCCCGAGTTGGCTTGTAATACTAAAAAAAAAAAAGAGAAAGGAATGGGAGTAAGCATAAAGCTTAGTAAGTTTACATGTAAATAAATAACAACATTCTTAATGAATTATCTTAATCTTTTCTTACTAAGATTATTTAAGCCTTTAATTTAATATACTTAAGTCTTAAATTCTTACTTGTACCTTTTTAGCTTGAACTTGTCTTACCTTTCCTTTGGTATACTCTTTAATTTTTCCCGTTGAACCACTTGGAATACTAAGGATACGCGGGTACCTTTCCTTATGAAACTTAATCATTGCCATGTCTTGACATGGTCTTACGTGGTATCCTTGCCTTATGAACTCACCAATGCCATGCCTTGGCATGGTCTTACATGGGACCTTTGCCTTATAGTAACTTATCAATGCCATGTCTTGACATGGTCTTACATGATTTCCTTAAACCTTAATGTCATGACATTTGTATCCTACACATTCCTAAAGTTCAACCGGAACTTTCTGAGATAGCTTTTCCGTCAATTCATACTTGAGTCTTTAAATGATAAATTTATAGAATAAATATGTAAATGCTGGTATTTAATAGTATTAAATGTAAAATAATAGAATATTTCATTTATTTACTGTAAACTTACCTCAAAACAAAATACGATAAACTATATCAATTTAGTCCACTATCTTTTTCTTTCCCCGATCTAACTCCGAATTTCGTTCCTCTTGATCTATAATAGCAAATTTAGATTATTTAATACTCACATTTATTAAAACAGCCCTTAACTCTAACTTTGGAAAAATTACAATTTTACCCCTAAACTTTTACATATTACACATTTGCCCCAAAGCTCGGAAATTAAACTTTATCCCTTATTCTTATGTTTTATGACATGCTGATCATTTTTTCCCTTCTATGACAACATCAAATTCCCACTCTAACATGTACTTATGAACATTAGGTATTTTTACCGATTAAGCCGTTTTACTCGTTTTCACTTAAAACCACGTAGCAAAAGTTGTTTAACATAATTTCTGACTTCATATTCTATCATAAAACATCAAAATAAACACATTTCACCTATGGGTATTTTTCCAAATATGAATCCTAGCATGAATTATTGATAGAATAAGCTAAACCGAGCTTTCGGGGCTTCAAAAATGTAAAGAACATTAAAAACGGGGCTTGGAATCACTTACTATGGAGATTGGAAGCTTGAAACAAACCCTAGTTATGGTGAACCCTTGAAAATTCGGCCTAATGAAGAAGATGAGCACATTTTGCCATCTTTTTCCCTTTTAATTTTTTTTTATTACCAAATGACTAAATTACCCTTCATTAAAAACTTTGGTTCTTTCTACCTATATATGTCCATTTTTGTCCATGAAAGCCTAATGGTATAATTACCATTTAAGGACCTCTACTTCAATTATGCTCTTCAATTAAATCCTTTAACACCTAAAACTCATATTTATCAACTTTTGCAATTAAGTCCTAATAGGCAAATTAGACATGCAATTCATGAAATTTTCTATTGATATTCTAACACATGCATCTAATCACTCAATAAATCATAATAATTAATCGTAATAACCTTTTCTATCTCAGATTCGTGGTTTCGCAACCACTGTTCCGTTTAGGCCCCATTTCGAGATGTTACATTTCTCCCCCTTTTTTAGGATTTTCGTCCCCGAAAATCTTACCTGTAAAGAGATTTGGGTATTGTTTTCGCATAGTTTCTTCGGGCTCCCATGTAGCCTTGTCTATCCCATGCCTATTCCATAATACTTTCACAAGTGCAATACTTTTGTTCCTTAATTGCTTAACCTCTTGAGCTAGAATTTTTACCGGTTCCTCACCGTAAGTCATATCTGGCAGAATCTCAACCTCTGTCTGCGAAATTACATACGATGGATCTGAATGATAACGACATAGCATAGACACATGAAACACATTATGAATCTTCTCTAACTCAGTCTGCAAAGCTAACCGATATGCCAATGGCCCAACTCTCTCGATCACCTCAAACGGTCCAATAAAAAGGGGACTTAATTTGCCTTTCTTGCCAAATCTGAGAACTTTCTTCCACGGGGATACTTTCAAGAATACCCTATCACCAACCTGAAATTCAATTTCTTTTCTTTTCAAATCTGCATAGGATTTCTGCCTATCTAAAGCTGCTTTCAAGCAATCTCTGATGACTTTTACTTTCTCTTCTGTTTCTTTGACTAGATCAACCCCGTAAATTTGATTTTCCTTAAGCTCTGTCCAATACAAAGGTGTGCGACATTTACGTCCATACAAAGCTTCATAAGGTGCCATCTTTAGACTCGATTGGTAACTATTATTGTAGGCAAACTCTATTAACGGCAAATATTTGTCCCAACTACCTTGAAATTCCAATACACAACATCTAAGCATATCTTCAAGTACCTGAATAACTCTCTCTGATTGACCATCAGTTTGACGATGGAAAGTTGTACTAAAACTCAACTTTGTACCTAAAGCTTCCAGCAATTTCTTCCAAAACCGTGAAGTAAATCTCAAATCTCTATCTAAGATAATCGATAACAGTACTCCATGTAGTCTAACTAGCTCTGAAATATACAACTCGGCCAACTTGTCAAGTGAATAATCCATACGAACTGGAATAAAATGAGCCGACTTCGTTAACTTATCAATCACAACCCATACTGCATCTTTCTTTCTCAGTGTCAAAGGCAATCCTGTCACAAAATTCATAGTAACTCGTTCCCATTTCCACTCAAGAACTAATACAGGCTGCAATAAACCTAAAATTACCTGATGTTCAGCTTTTACTTGCTGACAGATCAAACATCTAGAAACAAACTCTGAAATATCTCTTTTCATTCCTGTCCACCAATACATTTTCTTCAAATCATTGTACATCTTTGTACTACCTGGGTGAATAGACAAAGAACTGCTATGTGCTTCCTGTAACACTTTCCGAATAAGTTCATCATTCTTGGGTACACATACTCTATCTCTGAACATCAAACAACTGTTAGAACCAACCTGAAAGTCAGACTCTACTCCTGACTCGCACTGAACTCTTTTGGCTTGCAACTCACTATCATCCTTCTGAGCTTCACAAATTTCTTCAAGAAACGTCGGTTTAGCTCTCAACTCAGCTAAAGTAGAACCATCTTCTGATAAGGTCAAACTAGTGTGCAAAGCTCTCAATGCAAATAACGATTTTCTACTCAAAACATCAGCAACAACGTTTGCCTTACCCGGGTGATAATCGATCACTAGCTCATAAGCTTTAATCAACTCTAGCCATCTTCTTTGCCTCAAGTTCATATCTTTCTGAGTCATCAAGTATTTCAAACTTTTATGATCAGTGAATATTCAACATTTCTCTCCATACAAGTGATGTCTCCAGATTTTCAATGCAAATACAATAGCAGCTAGCTCTAAATCATGTGTCAGATAATTTTTCTCATATGGCTTTAACTGTTTAGAGGCATAAGCAATTACCCTTCCTTCTTGCATAAGTACACAGCCTAGTCCATTCAAGGATGCATCACTGTAAATCACAAACTCTTTACCCGGTTTTGGTTGTACTAAGACAGGAGCTTCAGTCAACAATGCCTTTAACTTGTCAAAACTCTGCTGACACTTCTCAATCCATTCAAACTTGACATCTTTCTGTAGCAATCTTGTCAATGGAGTAGGTATCATGGAAAATCTCTCTACAAATCGTCTATAATAACTGGCAAGACCAAGAAAACTTCTGACCTCTGATACATTCCTGAGAGGCTTCCAACCAACAATGGCTGAAATTTTACTTGGATCAACTTTAATACATTCACCTGAGACAATATGTCCAAGAAAACAAACTTCTCGTAACCAAAACTCACTTTTACTAAACTTGGCATAAAGCTGATTACCTCTCAAAACCTGTAAAACTCTTTTCAAATGCTCTGCATGCTCAGTCTCATCATGAGAATAAATCAAGATGTCATCAATGAACACAACTACAAACTTGTCCAAATAAGGTTAAAAAATTCAGTTCATGAAATCCATAAAAATGGCAGGAGCATTGGTTAAGCCAAATGGCATCACACGAAACTCATAGTGACCATACCTAGTTTGAAAAGCAGTTTTTGGAACATCTGACTCTTTAACTCACAACTGATAGTATCCGGATCTCAAATCTATCTTGGAGAACACAGTGGCTCCTTTCAATTGATCAAACAAATCATCTATGCTAGGCAATGGATATTTGTTCTTGATGGTTACCTTGTTAAGCTGCCGATAGTCTATGCACAATCTCATGGAACCGTCCTTCTTTTTCACAAATAACACTGGCGTGCCCCATGGTGAATAACTAGGTCTTACAAAGCCTTTATCAGTTAATTCTTGTAGCTAAGCTTTCAATTCTTTCAATTCTATCAAAGCCATTCTATAAGGAGTAATAGAAATAGGTGTGGTACCTGGAATCAATTCAATACCAAACTCAACTTCTCTGATAGGAGGCAAACCTGGTAGTTCTTCCGGGAACACATCAGGAAATTCATTTACCACAGGCATTGATTCAATTTTCAACTCTGGATCTTTAGTATTCAACACAAAATCAAGATAAGCTTCACATCCTTTCCTCAAATATTTTTGAGCAGATATAACAGAAATCATGGAAATTGAACTACCTGTCTCATCTAAATTAACCCGAAGGATCTCACCATTTTCACATTTCAACTCAGTGAATTTCTTTCTACAATTCACTATCACATCATGTGCAGTTAACCAATCCATACCAAGAATCACATCAAACTCATCAAACGGCAATAGCATGAGATCGACCGGAAAACAATAACATCTAATCATCAAAGGGCAATTTCTACACACTTTGTTTACTAACACATACTGACCTAATGGATTCGATACTTTAATCACAAATTCCGTAAACTCTATGGGCATGTTCATACTAGGCATCAATTTCATACAAACATAGGAATGGGTTGAACCTGGATCAATCAAAGCAATAACATTAACATCATGAAGAGAAAATGTACCCCTAATTACGTCGGGGGAGGATGGCTTTTCACGAACACGGATAGCATAAGTCCTTGCGGGTGCTCTAACATCTGATCTCGTTGCTGTATCTCTAAATGTACCTCTACCTACCCCTACTCCGGGATTTCTCTGAGATCTGCCTTTAACGGGGGCATTGCCTGATCTTGCACTCGGTATTACTTCTCTTTTAACCATTTCGGGACACTCCCGAATGAAATGATCGGGTGCACCACATCGAAAACAGCCAATCTCAATTGCTCGACATTGACCTGGATGACGTCGACCACATTGAGGACACTCGAGTCTATCAGGCTGAATACTGCCAACACTCGCAATCGAAGTGGTTTGAGCTTTTGGATCCATAAATCTTCTACCTCGGTTTCGGCTAGAATACCCGGCTGAAAAATTAGATCTCATAGAAAACTCTCTAGGACTCTTGGATGTAGACTGAAACGACTTACTCATCTATCTTTTCTTTGTATCTTGCATCTTAATTTCAGCTTTACCCTTTCTTTTTAACAACTCCTCTGCCTTATAGGCTCGGTCAACTAAAACAACAAACTCCTTTATCTCTAGAACACCAACTGACAGTCGGATATCATCATTGAGCCCATCCTCAAATCTTTTACACATGATAGCCTCTATAGACACACTCTCTCGAGCATAATTGCTGAGTCAGACAAATTCACGTTCATACTCAGTCACAGTCATCTTACCCTATTTTAATTGAAGGAACTCTTTTCTTTTCTGGTCAATAAACCTCTGACTGATGTACTTCTTACGGAACTCCTCCTGAAAGAAATCCCAAGTAACTCTTTCTTTCGGTACTACTGGCACAAGTGTCTTCCACCACTAGTAGGTCGACTCTCTAAGAAGTGACACTACACATTTAATACACTCTTCCGGTGTGCAGGATAACTCATCAAAGACTCTGATAGTGTTCTCGAACCAAAATTCAGCTTTCCCTCCATCATCATCTTTGGTAGCCCGAAACTCCTCGGCCCCTTGTTTTCTAATCTTGTCAACGGGTGGCTTCTCTCTTCTGACTGTATCTGTGACTGGAGAAGCTACATGGGTAGTCTAAGGATCATGAGGGGGTGGAGGTCTAACAGCCGGGTTCGTACGAACGAACTCAGCAAACCATTCATTCATAGCTTGGAAGAAGGCTTCTAGAGCCCCTCCTCTCTAACTAATTGTAACGGGCCTTTCACTACTATCTGGTGGCACCGTCCCTTCAGTGGGAGCGGGCGCATTACTCTCTACATCATCTGCACTAGCTCGTTCGGGATCCATAACTATAAAAGAAAAACATTTTAAAATCATCAGGAGTCGTCATACTATCAAAATATAAGTATGGCATGTATAGATAGACTCTTACTCACTCTGAATATTCTGAGAACCGACTAAACTCTTGTTCTGATACCAATAAATGTAACACCCCTTACTCGAGACCATTGCTGGAGTCGAGAATGAGGCATTACTAGACTTAACTTACTAGTTCGGGGCATAAAAATTGAAACTGTCCATCTACGTCATGTTCACTAAATTGACTATAACTCGAGTTACGAAACTCAAAATTTGGATCCGTAAATTTTCCTTGAACCTAGACTCATATATCTTCTTACCATAATTTTTCCAGAATTTTTGGTGTGGCCAATTAGTACATTTTATTAGTTAAAGTCTCCCCTGTTAGACTAACCGACAGTTCTGACCCCTCTACACTAAAAATCAATTATCTCATAATATACAATTCTTTTGCCTACACCATTTCTTTCATATAAAAATAGACTCAATAAGCTTTCATTATATATCTCATTCACACCCTAATTCCATTTCTACTATTCTTAGTGATTTTTCAAAATCACGTCACAGCTGCTGTCCAAAACTATTCCCCTGCAGATTTTTACTCTTTCATAATTTCTTTGTAATAGCTATCATCTAGGCATACATAACATCCAAAACATGTTCTTAATTAACCATTTTAATGGATAATCATTATTAAGCATTTACAAGCCAATATTAAGGCATATCATAAGGACATACACACAAAATGGCTAAGTCTCTATACATGCCATAACATAAAACGTTCAAGTCACAAAATACCAATATAATCCTTTGATAGTGTGTAACGAACTCTGACGTCCTTGCGATCCCCGAGTTGGCTTGTAATACTAAAAAAAAGAGAAAGGAATGGGAGTAAGCATAAAGCTTAGTAAGTTTACATGTAAATAAATAACAACATTCTTAATGAATTATCTTAATCTTTTCTTATCAAGATTATTTAAGCCTTTAATTTAATATACTTAAGTCTTAAATTCTTATCTGTACCTTTTTAGCTTGAACTTGTCTTACCTTTCCTTTGGTATACTCTTTAAATTTTCCCGTTGAACCACTTGGAATACTAAGGATACTCGGGTACCTTTCCTTATGAAACTTAACCATTGCCATGTCTTGACATGGTCTTACGTGGTATCCTTGCCTTATGAACTCACCAATGCCATGCCTTGGCATGGTCTGACATAGGACCTTTGCCTTATAGTAACTTATCAATGCCATGTCTTGACATGGTCTTACATGATTTCCTTAAACCCTAATGTCATGACATTTGTATCCTACACATTCCTAAGGTTCAACCGGAACTTTTTGAGATAGCTTTTCCGTCAATTCATACTTGAGTCTTTAAATGATAAATTTATAGAATAAATATGTAAATACTGGAATTTTATAGTATTAAATGTAAAATAATAGAATATTTCATTTATTTACCGCAAACTTACCTCGAAACAAAATACGATAAACTATATCGATTTAGTCCACTATCTTTTTCTTTCCCCGATCTAACTCTGGATTTCGTTCCTCTTGATCTATAATAGCAAATTTAGCTTATTTAATACTCACATTTATTAAAACAGCCCTTAACTCTAACTTTGGCAAAATTACAACTTTGCCATTAAACTTTTACATATTTACACATTTGCCCCAAAGCTCGGAAATTAAACTTTATCCCTTATTCTTATGTTTTATGACATGCTGATCATTTTTCCCTTCTATGACAACATCAAATTCTCACTCTAACATGTACTTATGAACATTAGGTATTTTTACTGATTAAGCCGTTTTACTCATTTTCACTTAAAATCACTTAGCAAAAGTTGTTTAACATAATTTCAGACTTCATATTCTATCATAAATCATCAAAATAAACACATTTCACCTATGGGTATTTTTCCAAATATGAACCTGGCATGAATTATTGATAGAATAAGCTAAATCGAGCTTCCGGGGCTTCAAAAATGTAAAGAACATTAAAAACGGGGCTTGGAATCACTTACTATGGAGCTTGGAAGCTTGAAACAAACCCTAGCTATGGTGAACCCTTGAAAATTCGGCCTAATGAAGAAGATGAGCACATTTTGCCATCTTTTTCCCTTTTAATTTCTTTTTATTACCAAATGACTAAATTACCCTTCATTAAAAACTTTAGTTCTTTCTACCTATATATGTCCATTTTTGTCCATGAAAGCCTAATGGTATAATTACCATTTAAGGACCTCTACTTCAATTATGCTCTTCAATTAAATCCTTTAACACCTAAAACTCATATTTATCAACTTTTGCAATTAAGTCCTAATAGGCAAATTAGACATGCAATTCATGAGATTTTCTATCGATATTCTAACACATGCATCTAATCACTCAATAAATCATAATAATTAATCGTAATAACCTTTTCTATCTCGAATTCGTGGTTTCGCAACCACTGTTCCGTTTGGGCCCTATTTCGGGATGGTACATCTAATACTAAATCTGTCTTACTTTTTCTTAATACGTTCATTCTCTATCTTTGCCTTCACATTCATCCGTCTCTTATTCACCCAAATTATCAATCAAAATCCAATGTTAATTTACTATATTAATATTCTGAGGACAGAGGAATGTCAAAAAAGACACTATCGGAGGTAGAGGTTGCAGAGTTGCAGGATTGACTCACATAAACTCTGAAAACCACTTACTCATCATGCTGAAAAAGGCATTTTTCATATCACTTTCTAACATTTATGGAACTGGCAGACTGTGACTCGCTTCTTGTTCGAAAGCTGGATCATTACTATCAACTTCATCATGTACAGCATGATTAGACTCGGACGGCATTGTATATCTATAAGAAAAACAATGTTAGATATCAGAAGCATCACATAAATATATGTTATTGTGGAATGTATTTTCTAGGCTCTATACACACTACGTTCAGTCCTAGAATAGACTAAGCCATTACTCTGATACCACTAAATGTAACACCCTATACCCGGTCTAGTCACTGGACCCTAGATATGGAATGCTACTACAATTATCAGAGAATATCACATGCAATTCAGACTTAAAATTAATTAATCATTTCATATTTCATACAAAACATGAGTTACAAACTAATCTAAGTCCCAATTGAGCTCACAAAAGCTCTAAAACAAATTCAGGATTGAATGAGGACCAAATTAAAACTTTTGAAACAAAGAAGGGTAGACATGAAAAAAAAGGTCACACGGCTGTGCAACTAACTGTGGTCGTGTGGTTCAAAAATTACCAAACTTATAGTACTCACATGGGCGTATGGCCAGCTCATGTGCCTCACACTCCCGTGTGGAGCAAAAATGTGTCTTTTAATTACCTATGATGTACCAAATCAAACCAATGCTTCAAATAATACATAAATAGCCAACTACCTTGTACAAAATCAACTAACATTTATACCAACACATGTAATTAACCAACTATAAGACCAACTACATCATATTAGTTTCTTATGTTACTAAGTTTAACCATTTATGCATTCAACAACCAACAAAACCCGTCCAAAACATATACATTTTAAGTTAAAACTTCAATTTCAAAAACCATCTAAACATACCACCAATATACCATATTTGGCACCATTATAATCAATAAGCATAAGTAATCACAAGTTATATCATCACATTTAATCATTTCATAGCATAAATTGAATCATATCATATCATCTACTAAACTTTTCCATTCACATAAGCCATTCCATGTAGAAGACTATACAACCAACAAATCAACATTTCATTAAGCTACCATAGGCTTTTACAAATGTTTGACCACCCTATGTACATGCCACTTATAACCAAACTCGAAAAAATAAAAATCTACCGAACCAGGAGACAAAGGGTGTATGCGTCTTGCTGATCCGATTGACACGTTTCGAACGTCCAAAATCTATAGAAAAAGTAGTAACAATGAGTAAGTATTATAAATACTTAGTAAGCTCATACAATACAAACAAATTACTTACCTTATTCATTTGATAATTACAATTCAATATGCAAACAATTTCACCTATCATGGCATTCACAATAACATCAACCAAGTGAGATTTGGATCATAACCACATATATAATTCCAAATGGTAAAGTACAAATTTCAAGTAAAAAAAGATTCATGTATGAATTTCTAATCATCACTTTGCTCATATCAACATCATAATTTCCACATTTCATTTGTATCTTTTACCAACATCAACTTCATAATTCTACATTTTTCGTCTTTTATTTTACCCTATGAAAACTTATAAAAAAACTCAGTACACAGGTGTAAATAATATCAAATGCTCGTCTAAGCTAATCATAAACACTAGTATCAGGTTACCCATCTGGGCTAAACCTTTATCGACACAATAAATAGTTTGACCAAGGCTTCATATACATGTAAGGTTATCTGTCCGGGCTAAACCTATAAAACGGCATCAGGTTACTTGTCCAAGCTAAACTTGTGTCACATGTATCTTTGAGTCCACAACAAATGATGGAGCTCAGAATCTTCGGGCATCAACCTATAACCTCGTGTATGAGACTTTTACTAAGTTCATCAGGATTAATCTCAACATTTCCATTCAGTACCATTCCATTTCAATTAAGTTAAATCCTTAATTAGAGTACTAACTTATAACCAATTCAAACTTTCAATAAAACATAAATACACATTTAAACATAATACAACAAAAATTAAATATTATTTATATCATATGAACTTACCAGGGGCAAACAATAAAAGTAGAAGTGTCAAGGACTAATCTGTAAATTTCCCTTTTCCTCGATTACTTATCGGTTCTTGATCTGTACAGTAATTTATTTCCAATTATCAATTCCAAACACTTAAAATAATCTCATTTCATGTATATGTCATATTTTATTCATTTTTCACAATTTCCATAAAGTTTTATATTTTATTCAATTTAGTCCCTAACACCAAAACAAACATATTGTTCACATTTAAACCCCAAACTTTCAATCTGAATTTAATCTCATCCCAATACAGCCTTCAAGTATCTATATTTATAAGAATTTCATGATAATTTTAACATATATTCATTTTAGTCCCTAAACTCAAAACTAACAAAAATAATTTTTCATAATAGTCCTATTTCATATTAAAACATCAAACTCAACCATTAATCATTTAAAAAGCTTTAAAAAGAACAATGATAAATTTTCAAAACTTTAAAAATTTTAAAATTTAGTACCCAAATTAGCTTGTCGTAACCATTTTTTTAACAAAAACGGGTATCGACTTTGGGTTTTAAAAATGAATAAAACGGGAGTCACCACCGACCTTTTATTAGGTGTGAACGGATCACCTTTGTTTTAATAAAACATTTGATTTACTAAAACGGTGTTTTTAGGTCTACGAATGTTCGAGAAAATTGGTTCGGGAGTCGGTTACATGCAAGGAAGGATTAGCACCCTCGCAACGCCCAAAATTGGTACCAAATTGATTAATTGATGTCCCAATGTCGAAAGTTTAAAAATTTAGAAACGAATTTTGAAACTTGGGTCTTTTTGGAAATGTTCGAGTCTTCTTAAAATTGACTATTAGGATTTCCTTGTTTCGAAGGGACCAAATATCACATCCAATACGTAGGACACGATAATTTCAATCCTCAAATCCAAGGTCGTCTCTTAATCCCTAAGACTCATTTATTAAAATAACAAAAGGTTATTCGATTATTTGGTCAAGCGAGAGAACCGAAACCCAACACATAGGGCACGGCCCCTCGAATTTCCAAACACGGAATATTGCCTTATTTTTGAAAAATTTTTATGTTTTTTGGGTGAAATTGATGAAAAACTATGTTTTAAAGAAACGTTATTTGAAAACGGGAATAGGGTCATGCGATGAATAATGATGATGCAACACAAATTATGTACAAAATACTATTATAGATATAGTAACGATAAAAATAATAAAGCTAGTATATACAAATAATAATGCAATAACGATAATAATAGTAATTAGTAGTAATAGAAAATATATAATATAGTAATATAATAATAATGATAATATAATAATAATAATAATAATAATAATAATAATAATAATAATAATAATAATAATAATGGTAATAATAACAATAATAATAATACGCGATGTATATATATAAAATAATAATATAAGTATAGTAGTAATAATGATAATAATTATAGTACTAATAATATTTAATGATAATAGTAATGATATGGAGTATGCACAATGGAATAATATAAATATAATAAATATAATAACAATAATAATAGTAGGTATAAAATATTACAAAAAAAATAATATAAGTATAGCAATAATATACAATATATGTACAAAGTAATAATAAAAATATGGTAGTCATAATAATAATGCACAACATATAAATAAATAATAATAATTACAAAAATACTAAAAAGGGGTCGAATTGAATCTAAAACGAAAGTTTGGGGTTAATTTAAAATAAAATGAAAGGGGAGAAGGGTTTATTCGCGAAGCACGTGTAACCTGGAGGGTTTTAAACAGAAATAATCCATCTTACTGAAACGGTGCGTGTAATACCCCAAAAAAAAAATTTTGCAGTAAGATATTATCTTTGATATAATAAGGAAATAAAGCGAAAAAAAGAAAAATTTGGATTATGTCAATATTCGGAAGTATATTATGATATATTAAATTATTAATTCAAGAAAGGACTAAATTGTAAAGTGAGAAAAGTATTGTTGCCCAAGTGTAAATACTCAAAATTTGAGGGGTTAAAGTGTAAGTATGAAAAAGTTAAAGGACCAATAGTGCAAATATTTTAGGGGTGGAATAATCTAGAAACTAAGGGAAATGGATGAATTAGGACCAAACTGAATAGGTAAAGAATTATGAGGGACTAAATCATAATTTTACCAAATTATGTGATGATTCAAGGATGGAATTTTAAAAGATCACAAAGGGCAAAATGGTCAATTGGAAGAGAGAGAAATCTAGAAAGTAATGATGATAGTGATGATATTTTATAATTATTTAATTAGATAAATATTATTTTATTTTGATAAGGTATTTTATTATTTATCATTATTTTATTATTATTTATGTAGTATATAAGGAAGGAAAGATGATGAATTATTATCATCTCTTTCCCATGCAAACCAACGTGAGAAGAAGAGAAAGAAAAGAAAGTTTTGCTTTCTTTACAAATTAGTCCTTTCACCAAAAATCCACCATTTTCACTTAGAATTCAAAAGAATTTCCATAGCCATCAAGAGAGAAAGATGACAAGGAGACTATAGGGAGCAAGAATATCAAGTTCGATTCAAGAAATAGAAGCTGGAGGAGAGAGAAAATCAAGTTAAAGATTGAAATCTATAAAACAAGGTAAGAACATCATGTTTTCAATATATTTTTAAGTTTGATATTGTGGAAAAAGCATGGAAATGATGTTAATGTAGAGTTTTCTTATATAAAGTTTTATGTTCTTGATATGTTAGTGAAGGAAAATAAGAGAAAGTAATGGGAAATGTGTAGAGAAAGGAAATAAAGGTGTTATAAACTTGATAATTAACATTTTGCATTAAAACAGTTTTGGACAGCAGCAGTAGTCTAACTTTGAAAAATCACCAAAAATTGTAGAAATTGAATTAGAAGTTGAGTTAGATATAGAATTAAATCTTATTGAGTCTATTTTCATATGAAAGAAACATGGAAAGCAAAGGAATTCTGCATTCTGAGATATTTAGATTTTGGTAAGACTGGTTCAGAGTGATTTCGAGATCCCCTGTTCTGACTTGGAAAAATCATCAAAAATTGTATAAAAATAATTTGGGAACATAATTTATATGGTTAGATTCCTTAATGAGTCTAGTTTTAGAATAAATAAACTATAACATCATATGAATTCTATATAAAAATATAATTAATTTTTAGTGAAGAAGGGTCGGAACTGCCAGACAGCAGAACAGGGGTGACTTTAAAGAATAAACTGTACTAATTTGCTAAATCAAAAATTCTGAAAATTTTATGGGAAGAAGATATGCGAGTCTAGTTTCAGTAAAAATTAACGGTTCTTCATTTGGAGTTCTGTAGCTCTGGAAATAAATAATTTAGTGACTATAACTCAAATGGACAGTTTTGAATATACTTATGAGTAATTAATGAAATTATTGATAATGTTACTTATAGCATGTTATATACATTAAGGATGTGGAATGGAGAGGAGGAGGAGGAAAATATATATGAGTATTTAGCTAGCATGTTCTAGGCTCAGGGACTAAATTGAATAAAAGTAAAACTTTATGGGCAATTTGTAAAAATGTCAAAAATGACCAAATTGCATGAAATGGATTATTTTATTATTTAAATTATAAAATTGAATGAAATTATTAATTTAGATCAAGATAGGGTGAAAATATGTTTTAGGGATTAAATTGAAAAGTGTTGAAATTATGGAAAATTCTGATATTTCATAGAATTCATGGGCTGTTGTCGATATATATGAGAATAATTAGGCTTGGAACAAGGATTAAATTACAAGAATTTTATTTTTCTGAATCTAAGGATGAAATCATCATTAATTAAAAGTTTAGGGGCAAAATGGTAATTTTGCCTAGAGCATTAATTGAATGTATCAGAATATGAAATGAATGAAAATGATGATCAAATTTATCCGGATAACTCAAATACGAGATTTGAACATGGAAAAGAGAAGACATCGAATTAGTGAAACTATAAACATGAGCAAGCAACGAAGTAAGTTTATGTAACTTGAATTATATTCTTAAATGCTTGAAATTTACGTTATTGATGTGAATATAATTTGAATGTTCATTGTATGAAAATTGATGAAACATTGATATATTTGACAAAAAGGGGAAGAAATCCCGGTTGAATGAAAGGAAAATTCGATGGATCGCTGAAAAGGAATTGACGGTAAAAAGGATCTAGCCCGGACGGGTGATCCTATCCCGATATAGCCCTCCCGAAGAATATGTGTGAAAAGGATCTAGCCCGGACGGGTGATCCTGATATAGCCCTCCCGAAGAATATGTGGAAAATGGATTTAGCCCCGGACGGGTAATCCGAATTGGGGTCTGAATTTAGCCTGGACTGGTAATTCAGATCCAAGCTCATTAGAGTAATTGTCGTTGCAGGGGATTTAGCCTGGACTGGTAATCCCGACAATACTCTATGAGTTTATATTACAGGGGATTTAGCCTGGACTGGTAATCCCGCTGTAAGGATGAGGTTCGCGGGAGTGTGCTCTCTTACAGGGGATTTAGCCTGGACTGGTAATCCCACTGTAAGGATGAGGTTCGCGGGAGTGTGCTCTCTGAAATGGAAATGTGCGCACATGAACATGAATTGACGGACCTGGATTTGTACACTATAAGTGTACTACTAGAAAATCCATCGAAATTCTGAGAAATTCAACGGGATAAATATAGAAAATGACAAGTACTTGAAATCATGAAATTAAACTTGAAAGACATAGAAATGATAATTATTTGATACATTGAAATATGGCATGGAAAATACATGTATGTGAAATTTGCCTGATAATTATGCATATTCAAGATTATGAACTGCTACTGGAATAAATATACACTAAACTCATGAAAATGATGGTACTTGAAATATTGTCATAATAAATTGAACAATTTATATTTATGAAGAAACAATAAGAGAATGATATGTATCATGACATGTAAATATAATACTATCTTTGATACGTTGATACAGGAAAATTATGTGTATTAGGACAAGTAATAAATTGAAGCGAGACATGTCGAGAAAATAAGTTTGTTAATATTAAAGTACGTTAACCAATGTAGGAAAGTTTTAGGATTTTGCGAAAAATTCCCTATGATCCCGATTTAATTCCGGTTGGCTCCTAATGTATGTTTTGGGCTTCGAGGGCCCAATAGAGGGACGTTATGATTATTTTCAGAATATGAACAATAAATGACTCAGAATTATTCGAAAATGTTCAGTAAACTCTGGTAATACCTCCTACTCTATTCCGACAACAGATACGGGTAGGGGGTGTTACATTAGTGGTATCAGAGCTAAGGTTTAGTCGGTTCTCGGACTAAATGTAGTACATGTGAAAGTCTAGAAATACATGTCATTATATAATTTATGATAGTGTGATATCTTCCAACTCTGATAAGATTTGTTTTACTTATAAAATGAGATGCTTTCCAATCGAGCTAATTCCAATAATGCTGAAAACGATGCTCAAGTATATGAGTAAAAGTTGATTATGATAAATCAGAATTCATAAAGGTATGAATAAATGTTTTATAATACATGTCGATGATGAACGTTATGTTATAGGTGTTATTAAAAAAAAAAATTTGCTATAAGAAATATTGTACTGATGGTTAAATTACAAAATATACAAAAGTGATATGTGAAGTACATGATAAAGATCATTAGTGAATTACGGATGAACAATGAATTTTTAAAATATTTTACATGTATTAAAGATAATGAAAATATAAGTATATGGATTATTGGAACAAGGGTTATATTGTAAAGTATGTAAACGCATTATGAAAAAAAAGTAAAAGTAATATGTGTGTATGATATAATTTGCCCAAGTAGACGAGATTAGAATTACTAAGACATTAGTGATACGTCATTAATGGACCTTAACACACTTACTGATTAAGGGCACGCTAGTGCTTTTCAAATATTAGCATTTTTTTTGCTTTCTGTTTAATAGTGCATAATAATGTACCCCTATATCAGTTCCGTATATTCTAAGTGTCCTGTTTACTCTACTAGGCCTCTGCTAAAAAGGAAAACAATTTTCGTTACAAGGTGAAGAATTATCTCTGATTCATGTTTGAAATATTGAATTAAAAATAAATTGTGAAATGAAAGAATAGAAAATAGATACAAGTGATAAGCTAAGTAGATATATGCAAAAAGGAACTATAGAATTAAAGAAATAATAAGTTCATGATCAAAAGAAAATAAGGAAATTTCGAGGACAAAATTTATTTTAAGGGGGAGAGAAATGTAATACCCCAAAAAAAAAATTTTGCAGTAAGATATTATCTTTGATATAATAAGGAAATAAAGCGAAAAAAAGAAAAATTTGGATTATGTCAATATTCGGAAGTATATTATGATATATTACATTATTAATTCAAGAAAGGACTAAATTGTAAAGTGAGAAAAGTATTGTTGCCCAAGTGTAAATACTCAAAATTTGAGGGGTTAAAGTGTAAGTATGAAAAAGTTAAAGGACCAATAGTGCAAATATTTTAGGGGTGGAATAATCTAGAAACTAAGGGAAATGGATGAATTAGGACCAAACTGAATAGGTAAAGAATTATGAGGGACTAAATCATAATTTTACCAAATTATGTGATGATTCAAGGATGGAATTTTAAAAGATCACAAAGGGCAAAATGGTCAATTGGAAGAGAGAGAAATCTAGAAAGTAATGATGATAGTGATGATATTTTATAATTATTTAATTAGATAAATATTATTTTATTTTGATAAGGTATTTTATTATTTATCATTATTTTATTATTATTTATGTAGTATATAAGGAAGGAAAGATGATGAATTATTATCATCTCTTTCCCATGCAAACCAACGTGAGAAGAAGAGAAAGAAAAGAAAGTTTTGCTTTCTTTACAAATTAGTCCTTTCACCAAAAATCCACCATTTTCACTTAGAATTCAAAAGAATTTCCATAGCCATCAAGAGAGAAAGATGACAAGGAGACTATAGGGAGCAAGAATATCAAGTTCGATTCAAGAAATAGAAGCTGGAGGAGAGAGAAAATCAAGTTAAAGATTGAAATCTATAAAACAAGGTAAGAACATCATGTTTTCAATATATTTTTAAGTTTGATATTGTGGAAAAAGCATGGAAATGATGTTAATGTAGAGTTTTCTTATATAAAGTTTTATGTTCTTGATATGTTAGTGAAGGAAATAAGAGAAAGTAATGGGAAATGTTGTAGAGAAAGGAAATAAAGGTGTTATAAACTTGATAATTAACATTTTGCATTAAAACAGTTTTGGACAGCAGCAGTAGTCTAACTTTGAAAAATCACCAAAAATTGTAGAAATTGAATTAGAAGTTGAGTTAGATATAGAATTAAATCTTATTGAGTCTATTTTCATATGAAAGAAACATGGAAAGCAAAGGAATTCTGCATTCTGAGATATTTAGATTTTGGTAAGACTGGTTCAGAGTGATTTCGAGATCCCCTGTTCTGACTTGGAAAAATCATCAAAAATTGTATAAAAATAATTTGGGAACATAATTTATATGGTTAGATTCCTTAATGAGTCTAGTTTTAGAATAAATAAACTATAACATCATATGAATTCTATATAAAAATATAATTAATTTTTAGTGAAGAAGGGTCGGAACTGCCAGACAGCAGAACAGGGGTGACTTTAAAGAATAAACTGTACTAATTGGCTAAATCAAAAATTCTGAAAATTTTATGGGAAGAAGATATGCGAGTCTAGTTTCAGTAAAAATTAACGGTTCTTCATTTGGAGTTCTGTAGCTCTGGAAATAAATAATTTAGTGACTATAACTCAAATAGACAGTTTTGAATATACTTATGAGTAATTAATGAAATTATTGATAATGTTACTTATAGCATGTTATATACATTAAGGATGTGGAATGGAGAGGAGGAGGAGGAAAATATATATGAGTATTTAGCTAGCATGTTCTAGGCTCAGGGACTAAATTGAATAAAAGTAAAACTTTATGGGCAATTTTGTAAAAATGTCAAAATGACCAAATTGCATGAAATGGATTATTTTATTATTTAAATTATAAAATTGAATGAAATTATTAATTTAGATCAAGATAGGGTGAAAATATGTTTTAGGGATTAAATTGAAAAGTGTTGAAATTATGGAAAATTCTGATATTTCATAGAATTCATGGGCTGTTGTCGATATATATGAGAATAATTAGGCTTGGAACAAGGATTAAATTACAAGAATTTTATTTTTCTGAATCTAAGGATGAAATCATCATTAATTAAAAGTTTAGGGGCAAAATGGTAATTTTGCCTAGAGCATTAATTGAATGTATCAGAATATGAAATGAATGAAAATGATGATCAAATTTATCCGGATAACTCAAATACGAGATTTGAACATGGAAAAGAGAAGACATCGAATTAGTGAAACTATAAACATGAGCAAGCAACGAAGTAAGTTTATGTAACTTGAATTATATTCTTAAATGCTTGAAATTTACGTTATTGATGTGAATATAATTTGAATGTTCATTGTATGAAAATTGATGAAACATTGATATATTTGACAAAAAGGGGAAGAAATCCCGGTTGAATGAAAGGAAAATTCGATGGATCGCTGAAAAGGAATTGACGGTAAAAAGGATCTAGCCCGGACGGGTGATCCTATCCCGATATAGCCCTCCCGAAGAATATGTGTGAAAAGGATCTAGCCCGGACGGGTGATCCTGATATAGCCCTCCCGAAGAATATGTGGAAAATGGATTTAGCCCCGGACGGGTAATCCGAATTGGGGTCTGAATTTAGCCTGGACTGGTAATTCAGATCCAAGCTCATTAGAGTAATTGTCGTTGCAGGGGATTTAGCCTGGACTGGTAATCCCGACAATACTCTATGAGTTTATATTACAGGGGATTTAGCCTGGACTGGTAATCCCGCTGTAAGGATGAGGTTCGCGGGAGTGTGCTCTCTTACAGGGGATTTAGCCTGGACTGGTAATCCCACTGTAAGGATGAGGTTCGCGGGAGTGTGCTCTCTGAAATGGAAATGTGCGCACATGAACATGAATTGACGGACCTGGATTTGTACACTATAAGTGTACTACTAGAAAATCCATCGAAATTCTGAGAAATTCAACGGGATAAATATAGAAAATGACAAGTACTTGAAATCATGAAATTAAACTTGAAAGACATAGAAATGATAATTATTTGATACATTGAAATATGGCATGGAAAATACATGTATGTGAAATTTGCCTGATAATTATGCATATTCAAGATTATGAACTGCTACTGGAATAAATATACACTAAACTCATGAAAATGATGGTACTTGAAATATTGTCATAATAAATTGAACAATTTATATTTATGAAGAAACAATAAGAGAATGATATGTATCATGACATGTAAATATAATACTATCTTTGATACGTTGATACAGGAAAATTATGTGTATTAGGACAAGTAATAAATTGAAGCGAGACATGTCGAGAAAATAAGTTTGTTAATATTAAAGTACGTTAACCAATGTAGGAAAGTTTTAGGATTTTGCGAAAAATTCCCTATGATCCCGATTTAATTCCGGTTGGCTCCTAATGTATGTTTTGGGCTTCGAGGGCCCAATAGAGGGACGTTATGATTATTTTCAGAATATGAACAATAAATGACTCAGAATTATTCGAAAATGTTCAGTAAACTCTGGTAATACCTCCTACTCTATTCCGACAACAGATACGGGTAGGGGGTGTTACAGTGCGCATGAAGGGGGCTCAAATTGAAATCATGGAAGATATTCGGGCCAAAATTGAAATAAAAAGAAACTCGATTGCGCAGACATGGAAAAGAGGAGGGGTCTGCGGCACAATTAGCCCCTCAAAAGGGGGGACGCGCGGATCCTGAGTCGGATCCGGGTCAACGTGCGGACCCCCTCCCTTTGAAATGACGTCGTTTTAATTTTAATATAAAATAAAATTTCATCTCCTTTTTTTTTATTTTGTGCAGTTTGTTTTTTTAAAAAAAATTTACCCTCTCCTCTCTCTCTCTGTTTCTCTGCAGGGGAGGGCCTTCGATGGGGGTTCCGTCTGGCGCCGTTTCGTCGGCCACCGCACGCGGTGGTCGGAACTCGCAAAAGGTTCGTTTCTCTCTCTTTTTTTTATACTCTAAATATTTATATATATATATATATATATATATATATATGGGTATATATTTGCAAATAAACTAAGAAAAAAGGAAAAAGAAAGAAAATCAAAACAAAACAAATATACCTTTGAAGATTCTGTAACGATTTGTTGTGTTGTTGGATTTTTTTTATTTTCGTTTATGATTCGAGATAAAAAAAAAGACGAAGATTCTTGAGATTTTTTTTCTTGATCTTTCGATCTCTTCTCTTGTTCTTGTTTTTTATTTCAAAAAAAAAGATCCTTTTTACAGTGCCATCGTCGACTTTATATAGCCGAAATACAATAAGAAAATACACTCTTTTTTCGTGGTATTTGCTGTCTTTGCTTGTTTTCTAGCAGATCGTGGGAAACAAAGAGGTGAACAATCGGCAGTGGAGAGTGGCGATAGTGCGCGCGTGGGTGCTGCGAGTTGCGGCGCACCAAGGGACCTGTGGAAGCATGCGGCGCAAAAGGGGCTAGGGTTTCAGAAACCCTAGCCAAAAAATTTTAAAAGTTTGGGCCTATTGGGCTCCCGTTATTTTGGGTTTGGGTTTGGGTTGTAAAATGGGTCAAATGTAAATGTTTTGGGTTTAATCTGGTTTGTAAGGGTTTTCTAAGTGGGTCTAATTTGTAAATAAACTGGACTGTTTAAAGTTTATTTTGGATTTCTGTTTTGGCTAATGGGCCTTAATTTGATTTTGGGCCTGGGTTAATGAACCCGGGCCAAAATTGGTGATTACAGCTGCCCCTCTTTGCTCATTGTCGTGAAACGAGAATAGAGCAAAGACAATAGAAGAACCAATTTTGCCCGGTCTTGGCCAAGCCTTGACTTGTTGGTACTCGTCTTCTTCAAACAGCTTCAAACTCCACTGTACCTCGTTGCTTTGATCCGCTTCACTGTTTCGTTATATCTTCAGGGAGATAACATTTCCTATTCCATTGCTTCTTCAAGGGCACAGTAGCTAGTGCCTTGATTGGCTTCGATGTGATTTCAGGGCTTTGACCTTCTCTACCGGGACTTTGAGGAAATAAATCTGAGTTTTTCAAACTGCTCCTTACTATCTTCGGGGAGACCTCGATCTTCATTCTACTCCACTGCGACTTCCGAAAGATACGGCCTGTAGCTTCATTTTGCTCTTGCTCAATCTTTTTGTCCACTGGATTTTCTTCATTCAATTTGCTTAATGCGACTTTAGTCTTCTGTCTGTAAGTACCTCCGCGTGTGACTCGAGGCTCAACCACACTCTCATAATATGAGGTTTTTTTTTTTTGAAATTTGTCAAAGAGAAATTGAAAATACTTCGTCCTCTCGTAATGAACTAATCTTTGCAAGCAGAAATTGAAGATAAAAGAGAAATTGAAAATACCTCAGCGTGTGACCTGATGCATCAACTCATCTCTCGCAGTATGAGTTGATATATTTCGAACAGAAATGAAAAGACACCTCAGGGTGTGACATAAGGCTCAACTCACCTCTCTCTCAATATGAGTTGATATTTTGAAAAGTAATAAAAGACACCTCAGGGTGTAACCCGAGGCTCAACTCACCTCTCTCTGAATATGAGTTGATATTTTGAAAAGAAATTAAAAGACACCTCAGGATGTGACCCGAGGCTCAACTCACCTCTCTCTGAATATGAGTTGATATTTTGGAAAGAAATTAAAAGACACCTCAGGGTGTGACCCGAGGCTCAACTCACCTCTCTCTGAATATGAGTGGCTCAACTCACCTCTCTCTGAATATGAGTTGATATTTTGAAAAGAAATTAAAAGACACCTCAGGGTGTGACCCAAGGCTCAACTCACCTCTCTCTGAATATGAGTTGATATTTTGGAAAGAAATTAAACGACACCTCAGGATGTGACCCGAGGCTCAACTCACCTCTCTCTGAATATGAGTTGATATTTTGAAAAGAAGTTAAAAGACACCTCAGGGTGTAACCCGAGGCTCAACTCACCTCTCTCTGAATATGAGTTGATATTTTGAAAAGAAATTAAAAGACACCTCAGGGTGTGACCCAAGGCTCAACTCACCTCTCTCTGAATATGAGTTGATATTTTGGAAAGAAATTAAACGACACCTCAGGATGTGACCCGAGGCTCAACTCACCTCTCTCTGAATATGAGTTGATATTTTGAAAAGAAGTTAAAAGACACCTCAGGGTGTGACCCGAGGCTCAACTCACCTCTCTCTGAATATGAGTTGATATTTTGAAAAGAAATTAAAGGACACCTCAGGATGTGACCCGAGGCTCAACTCACCTCTCTCTGAATATGAGTTGATATTTTGAAAAGAAATTAAAAGACACCTCAAGGTGTGACCCGAGGCTCAACTCACCTCTCTCTGAATATGAGTTGATATTTTGCAACCGGAATCTCAAAATATATCATCTGGTGGAACTTGGACGTCTTCTTTCTCCTTGGTTTGGCACAACCATTGTCAAGACTTTTTGCTTTACTGGCGCATCTGTATGTGACATGCGTGATGATGTCATGATATGCATGTGTTTGCCCTAAATGCCTACATGATTATGCCACGTGTCTTAGGCTTGTTTGTCTTGTATCTTTACTTGTTACAACTCTCATGATGACCTGCCCTTATTGCTTCGATTCTTGACTTCTCGGATCCTGTACCCGTCCCCAGGTTCAACGAGTAATCCGTGTTTCCCGTCCTTTTTTTTTTGCCCCCTGTTGAACTTTGTCCTTGCTTGGAGGCTCTCGTACTTACCCAATTCTCATCCAGGTAATGCTCAATGTTATTTCCGTTTTGAGCGTGTAGTTTCACTATTTATCTCCAAAATGAAACATAAATAAAATGCATGAGAATGGCAAAGTAGGCATGAAAGGTGTTCCTCATATTTATTTCAAAAGCAGCAAGAAAATTGACAAGGAATGACTTGATTAAGAAAGCATTTATAAAAGGAAAACAAGTTCAGTTGTAGTAAGTGCTCTAGATATCCGACGTATGAACTTTTCCATGTTTCTTTATCCTGAATCTTTTCGAGCAAGATTTTTCGTGTAGAAGATTCTTGAACTTCGGAGTCCGCTTCAATACTATGATCTCACCGTTTGACTTTTTGTTCAACCCATTCCTGCTTTTTCGGACCAAATTTGCTTCCTTAGGATGCCCTTTCGGGTTTTCATCCTAAGTCTCCTCTGTTTATCAGGACGCCCTTTTTTTTGTTTTTTTTAGGCGTAATATTTCTTCACAGCATCTGAGTTCACCGGGTTTGGTAATTCCTTCCCATCCATTTCAGTGAGAATCAGAGCTCCACCTGAGAAAGCTCTCTTGACGACGTATGGTCCTTCCCAATTCGGTGCCCATTTTCCTCGAAAGTCCTTTTGTATAGGGAGAATCTTCCTCAGCACGAGTTCTCTTTCGCAAAATTCCCTTGGCCGCACTTTCTTGTCATGGGCCGCGATCATTCTCCTTTGGTACATCTGTCCGTGACAAATTGCCTTCAAGCGTTTTTCTTCGATCAGATTCAGTTGGTCATATCGAGCCTGAACCCATTCAGATTCTTCTAGTTTTGACTCCATTAAGATTCGCAGAGAGGGGATTTCCACCTCGATGGGCAGTACAGCTTCCATTCCATAGACTAGAGAGAAAGGTGTTGCCCCCGTAGAAGTCCGCACACATGTGCGATAAGCATATAGGGCAAATGGTAGCTTCTCGTGCCAGTCTTTATACGTCTCAGTCATTTTTCCAATGATCTTCTTGATATTCTTGTTAGCGGCTTCTACTGCTCCGTTCATCTTTGGACGATAGGGTGAGGAATTATGATGCTTTATTTGAAATTGCTCGCACACCTCCTTCATCATTTTGTTGTTCAGATTTAAAGCATTATCTGAAATAATTCTCTCAGGCAAACCGTATCGGCATATGATCTCCTTTTTTAAGAATCTGCATACTGCTGTCCTTGTCACATTAGCAAACGAAGCAGCTTCTATCCATTTTGTGAAGTAGTCTATGACCACAAAAATGAATCGATGTCCATTAGAAGCTTTCAGGGAGATTGGCCCTATAACATCCATGCTCCACATAGAAAAGGGCCACGGGGAAGTCATGACATGAAGGGGTGAAGGTGCTGCATGAATTTTATCGCCATAAACTTGACACTTGTGACACTTTCGTGCGTAACTAATGCAATCGCTTTCCATTGTTAACCAGTAATAATCGAGCCTCATAATTTGCCTGGCCATAGTGAAGCCATTGGCGTGTGTTCCACAAACTCCTTCATGGACCTCTTCGAGTATCTTTCTGGCTTCAACAGTATCCACACATCTCAGGAGGACTTGATCTTTTCCTTTTTTGTACAGGATGTCCCTATCGAGAACGAATCCCGCTGCCAATCTCCTGATCATTCTTTTGTCGTTCTCATTTGCTTGCTCGGGATATCTTTGATTCTTGACATATTCTAAGATATCATGGAACCACGGTTGCCCGTCTACCTCGTTGTCAATGCTAAAGCAATACGCAGGGGCCTCGTATATGCTCATCTGGAGAGGCATTATTTCTGTTTCCCGGTTTGCTTTGAAAATTAAAGCCAAGGTGGCCAGGGCGTCAGCCAACTGGTTTTCTTCCCGTTGGAAATAATTAAAAGTCACTTCTTCGAATTCTTCGACCAATTCTACAACAAGATCGCGATATTTAACCAACTTCGAGTTTCTTACTTCCCAATCCCCACGGATTTGGTAAATCACCAATGCCGAGTCCCCGGAGACTGCCAAGACCTTGACATTCTGCTCGATAGCCGCGCGAAGTCCCATGATGCAAGCCTCATATTCTGCTATATTGTTGGTACAGAAGAAATTTAAACTGGCAGTAAAGGGGTAATGATACCCTTCTGGTGACACTAAAACTGCTCCAATCCCGTGCCCCAATGCATTTGACGCGCCATCAAAACTCATCTTCCATGATTTCTCTTTCGACGATTCACATTCTTCTTCCGTAACGCATATTAAGTCTTCGTCTGGGAAGTCAAATTTCAAGGGCTCGTATTCTTCTGTTGTTCGAGTTGCTAAAAAATCAGCTATTGCGCTCCCTTTAATCGATTTCTGGCTCACATATATGATGTCATATTCCGAGTAAGATCTGCCATCGTGCCATTCTTCCTGAGAGTGCAGGCAATTCCATCATGTATTTTATCGGGTCCAGCTTTGAAATCAACCATGTCGTGTGATACAACACATATTGCCTAAGCCTCCGAGTTGCCCAGACCAGAGCACAACAGAATTTTTCGACTGACGGATACCTTGCTTCATACTCCGTGAATTTCTTACTGAGATAATAGATCGCCTGTTCCTTTCTTCCGGACTCATCATATTGGCCCAAGACACAACCCATTGAGTTTTCGAACACAGTCAGATATAGTATTAGCGGCCTTCCGGAAGTTGGTGGTACTAGCACCGGAGGACTAGATAAATACTGCTTTATCTTGTCGAAAGCCTCTTGGCATTCCTCGTCCCATTCTCCAGAATTGTGTTTTCGAAGGAGTCAAAAAATTGGATCACACTGCTTGGTGAGTTGAGCAATGAATCGCACGATGTAATTCAGTCTCCCTAGAAATCCTCTGACTTCCTTTTGTGTGCGCGGGGGCGGTAGTTCTTGTATGGCCTTTATTTTATCCGGATCAACCTCGATACCTTTCTCGCTAACGATGAATCCCAATAATTTTCCCGAGGTAGCCCCAAAGGTACATTTGGCAGGGTTAAGCTTTAGTTGGAATTTTCTCAGTCTTTCGAACAGCTTCCGGAGGTTTTCAACATGCTCTCTTTCTCCTCGAGATTTGGCGATCATATCGTCAACATAGACTTCTATTTCCTTATGCATCATGTCGTGGAACAGTGTCACCATGGCTCTTTGATATGTTGCCCCGGCATTCTTTAGACCGAACGGCATCACTTTGTAGCAGAATGTCCCCCACATCGTCGTGAACGTAGTTTTCTCCATATCCTCGGGAGCAATCTTAATTTGATTGTAGCCCGAAAATCCATCCATAAAGGAGAAAAACAAATTCTTCGCCGTGTTATCTACCAATGTATCGATGTGTGGCAACGGGAAATTATCTTTAGGGCTTGCTCGATTCAAATCACGGTAATCCACACACATTCGTATTTTGCCGTCTTTCTTTGGTACTGGGACTATATTAGCCACCCATTCTGGATATGTAGAGATTTGCAGGAATCCAGCATCAAATTGTTTATTTACTTCTTCATTTATCTTTAAGAGCATTTCAAGCCTCATCCGCCTTAACTTCTGTTGGATAGGCTTGCATCCTGGTTTCAGTGGAAGTCTATGGACCACTATGTCTTCGTTCAAACCTGGCATATCTTGATACGACCATGCGAACACGTCTTTGTATTCATGAAGCAAGGTGATCAGATCATGTTTGGTGTCTTCAGACATAGAGGTCCCAACTCTTACCTCTTGCTTCTTTTCTTCATTTCCTAAATTCACTGTCTCGACCGATTCTTGATAGGGCAGAATCTGTTTATCCTCTTGTTCTACCATTCTCAGTAGGTCTGGGGAAGAGGTATAATCTTCGGCATCTTCTTCAACCTCGAATTCTCCCACACAAATAGCTTTCTCGAAGTCGATTTTAGGACTTGTAACAGGATTGTTCGTATCGTTGATATCTGAGCACCTGAAAAGTAGATGAAAAAGAAAACTATAGAGGGACATCAAGGTATCGGATCCTATAAACGTGATATGATGATATGGGATATATAGGGACAGGTAAAGAAGGAAATAAATATGGAACCGATGAGAATGAAAAGAACACGACAAAATGCATCTTTATTCATGTTTCATTTAAAAGCTAGATAGACAAAATGAACTCTCATAACAGATTCCCCTACAGCTTAGGGGCATACAAAAAGCCAACATTGAGCATTACTTTGGAGGAGGCTTGGAAATTACGAGAAGGTCCACAGCAGTCCAATTGTTAGGAGTGAATCCCGGGGGGCAAGGGCGTATTGCTGAGACGCCTTCTATTGCATTATTCCCTTTGCTAATGACATTTATGCTGAAGTCCTATAGATCCTTTTCTACCCGTGACACCATGTTTTGTGGATCATCTCTTCCCGAGAATATAATTCCAGCCGAGGTAAATGTTTTTGACAAAGGCGGATATGTTATGGGCTCCCATTCCAATTCCCGACCTGTGACTCTTGCGACCTTCCTTTCTTGCTCTCTTTGTAACTGTTTCTTTCTTTGCTGCATGTCGGGCTTAAATCCTAAGCTGTATCGAGCCTTGTGGGGTACTGGTCTTAGCGCTCTAGCTATCCCTTGCTGGTATTTCCCTAAGCCTTTCCTTGCTCGAGCTCGTTTTCCAACCGTTAGTCTGATTCCCATCCTGGTATTCCTTGACAACTTGGGCATGGGGGCTTTACTTCCTTCAGCGACAAAAGTAGCATTGATGAATTCGAAAGAGCGGAAGGAACATTCTACTGCATCTTTGTTCACTTCGATGTAGGGTGCATCAGTGGAGACCGACGCGACTATGTCTTCCTCACCAGCGACCGTGATCAAGCGATCATCCATGATAAACTTCATTTTCTGGTGGAGGGATGAAGGGACTGCCCCAGCAGAATGGATCCAAGGTCTCCCTAAGAGGCAATTGTATGAAGGCGAGATATCCATGACTTGGAATTCTATGTTGTATGTACACGGGCCCACATCCAGAGGAATTTCAATCTTCCCCATGACCTCTCGTCGTGTCCCATCGAATGCTCTTACCGTAGAATGACAAGGCCTTAGATAAGACATATCTATTGGCATTCTGGATAATGTGGATAAAGGCATGACATTAAGCGCAGATTCGTTATCAACGAGTACACTCGGCACTATGTAACCCTTACAATAGGTAGTGATGTGCAATGCTTTGATAGAGCCTCTACCGTTCGGCAGTATTTCATCATCACTGAAAGAGATAAAATTATCCGCGTTTAAGTTGTTTGCCCATCTATCAAGCTTTTCAACGGGTACGTTGCTCGGCACATATGCTTGGTTTAACACTCTTAATAAAGCGTTTCGGTGTGGTTCTGAGCTTAATAGTAGGGACAACACTGAGATCTTTGCCGGTTGCTTGTTCAACTGCTCTACGATATTATACTCGCTGTGCTTGATGAACCTTAAAAATTCATGTGCTTCGTCCTCATTCACGGGCCTTTTAGACTCTTGTTCAGCTCGTGTTTCAACCTCAGCCTCGGCTTCATGCATTGGCGCCTTTGCCTTTCGACTCGTGTCGACGACCTTCTTTTTTGGTTCAATCATCTCGGGGGAATAACATCTCCCGCTACGGGTGAAATGCCCTACCTCGCTAACATCACCAGTCGTAGCTTCCGGCAGGGTAATGTTGATGTCGTATTTCCAAGGCACTGCTTTGTCCTCTTTGTAAGGGAACGGAGTTGGCACCTTAATTATCATCTTCGGTTTCACCTCCTCCTTCTTTGCTTCATAATAGATTACCAAGGGTCGGTCAGCACTATAAGGGGGACCTGATGATTGACCTTCGGAAGTACATACATCCTTTTCGTCGAACCCTTCCTTCTTACTACAAATCGCAACCTCCTTATTGTCCATCATACCTTGAAGCAGTTCTTTAAACTCCACGCATGATTGGATGTGGTGTCCTTCTATACCATGAAAAACGTAAAAACTTTGACTTTCTATGATTTCCTTCTTGAACCTTCTGGCAAGCAAACCCCTTTTAGTCATTATTTCCCATACTTTCCCCAAAGGTGTTTCTATCTCGGAAACACGACTTTTGGCTCGCCACCTATCTTCTTGTGCTACCACACTTATGTTCCCTACGGGATGGTCAGGGAGTGGATTCCCAGCCAAATTACTGACCCCATCAAATCGTAGAATGTCCGCATCAATCAGACTTTGAACCTTTCTTTTAAAGGCTAGGCAATTATCTGTGGAATGCCCTCGGTTCCCAGCGTGGTACATGCAGCTAGCATTAGGATCGTACCATTTAGGGTAGGGAAGTTTCAAAGGTGCTATGTAATGCGGTGCTATTAATTGTTCTCCAGTAATTTGGGCACAGTTCTCGTATGTCATGGGAATGGGGGCAAATTGAGGTTTTTCGGGGTTGGGTCTCGTCGGCCTTGGTTCACTTTTGGGTTGGCTCGGAGCGGTCATGGTATTTGGTGAGAATATGGTGAGTGGTCTTTGGGCATCGGCGGTATAGACGGGATAAGGAGGAGGGGTTTGATAATAGAGGTTCTGAGGAGGAAAATAGAGGTTTAGAGGTGGGCGGAATTGAGGCCGTGGTTGGATAGGGTATGGATTAGGAGTGAAGTGATTCTCGGTCCCTACCATATGGGTTTCAAGCTCCTTCTTCTTTACTGGCCTTTTAGAGCTTTCGGACCCTTCCATCCTCCCGTTCTTGATGCCGTTTTCGATGAGTTCTCCGGATATTACGACATCCGCGAAGTCCTTTGTGGCATTTCCCACCAGCTTGTCGTAGAATGGCGCTTTTAAAGTATTGATAAAAAGGACTGTGATCTCCGTTTTGGTTAGTGGAGGTTCCACTTGAACCGAGACGTCTCTCCACCTTTGAGCATATTGCCTAAAGGTCTCAGATGGCTTCTTTTCCATCATCTGCAATGTTAGGCGATCAGGCGCTATGTCGGAGACGTGCTTATATTGTTCACAGAATGCTGCAGCTAAGTCATCCCATGATTGGATCCTCTCTCTTCCTAGCTGATTGTACCACCGGAGAGCTGACCCGATCAAACTTTCTTGAAAGCAGTGTATCAGCAGCTTGTCTTCATCTTCATGACCAGCCATTTTTCGGCAAAACATGGTGAGATGCGCCTTTGGACACCTTGTCCCATCATATTTTTCAAAGTCTGGTGCTTTAAATTTTGGAGGCAAGACCAGACCGGGAACCAAACTAAGCTTTTTGGCACTCATTGCGGAAGAGACTCTAGTTCCTTCTATCGCCCTGAGTCTTTCTTCCAAATCTTTGTACTTGTCCTGAGCATCCCGTTCCTTCATTCTTAACTTGGCTAGTTCTATAGGGTCATCCAAATCCGGGACAATAGGGTCAGCTGGGTTAGTTCCATGACTTGGTGCGAATACTCCTTGCCCTAGATGGGCAGGTGGAGGTACAGGTGGGTGTTCTAGGCCTGTAAATTCCTTTTGAGGCCAGACTCCATGGGGTGGAGTAAATCCTGGGGGATGGTCTTCGTTTTCTTCCCCGGTACTAGTTGTAGGGTCTTTTCCTTTGTTTGTTATCCCCTTCATTATTTGAGTCATTTGGGCCATCATATCCCGTTGAGCCTCTATCATCTGGTCTTTCAATTCTTGCTGAAACTTCTTCATCTGGTCTTGTATATCTTTCTAGAATTGTTCGTATCTTTGGTTCATTGCTTTTGCCTTACGACGAGTGTTGTAGTAATGTATGATAGGTTGATTCTCGCGGTTTCCAGGGTAACCTCTGTTACGATTTTAACCGATTAGGCTCCTTTTTGATACAAATGGTGTGATGTATGCGAATGGATGGAATGCAATGCAAATGCGTGGAATGAATGCAAGAAGAAAAAGCTGTTGATTTGATTTAATCCCATTAGATAAACTTTACTAGAAAACGAATTTCCTTTCATAGAACGGACGATTACATATACGACTTTGCCCTAATGCCTAAATCCTTAACTTTCCTAAGAAGCCAAGCTAAACTTTGGCCTTGTTTCGATCTTGACTCGTATATCAGACTTAACGTGTCAGCCCGAACTGCCAAGGTTTGCAAATGATCGGCCGCCTCTCGGATTTGAGCCACGGCTTCGCCCATTACGTAGTCTCTGTTTTTGATCTGTTCCTGGGAACGGTGGAGCTACTCCTTCCAGTGTTCATTGTTCACTTCAAGGAGCTCAAATCGAATTTTGCTATCTTGTAATGCAGTCTCGAGCTCCTCTATCCTTCTTCTCATCTCCTCGATTTTGTTTTGACTAGCTTTTAATTCGACTACCGAGTTGCGACTACGGTGCAGAAGCAGTGACCTTTCTAATTCTGCTACTCGGGCGCGTAATACCTCCTTTTCGCTTTGGTTTTCTAACAGGCTCTTTTTCAAAGCATCCTCTCGTACTCGAGCATCTTGAAATTTTTTCTCCCACTGATCGGCTCTGGTCTTTTCTTCTTTAATTTCCTGTCACCATTGTTCCGATGTCTTTCCCAAACCGGCAGTTCTAATGGACAAGCGTAGCTTCTTATAGTCCGTCTTTAGGCTGTCCAAATCCTCTTCGGCCTTATTCTTTCCTTTTTTCAATTTTTCGGCCTCGAACTTGTGGAGGTCAACATCTAACCCCAACTGCATCTTTTCCTCTTCTAGCTGCTCTATTCTTTTACCCAGTTCCCGGCTCCTTCTTTCGAAATCTTGCTTGATAATCTCTAATTCAGATGGGATTACTTGCAGCTGCTCTTCTACTGGTCGAGCATTCCCTTGAGTTGGCCTTGGGTCGTTGTCATTGACTCTTTTGGCCCACCATCGATCGTATTCAGGCGTAATCATTGGCCTTATGGCGAGCCTCTTCATTTTCCGAGTTTGGGTCCATGCATCTGATATCTCACGAACTTTCTTCTTATAATTATCGTCCTTGTATGAAAATTCACACTGGGCTAATCCATGCGTCGCCGGTATAAATTGCCTCAATTGATACTGCCTCATTACTAGTAATGGGGCGTACCCAACGGCTCCCCATATCCGGAGTAAAGGGACCCAGTCGAACTCTCCGCATCGATACAAGATTTCGTCAGGGATCATCCACGGAGTCTTCCATTCTACATCTTCCACTTGCAAATTTTGGAGGATCGCTATCCATTTCTCTCCTGATAGGTCGTCCCGCCTTGGCGTATCCGCTAATTCCTTTAGAGGGGAGTAGTTTTCAAAAAAGATTTTGCATGAGACTTTTTCTATCTTCCAGAAACGGCAATGGAACCATGATAGCAACAGTTGTGCACACCCTATAAACCTCTCTTCGCCCACTCTTCGGCAAGCGTTCAACGATCTGAAGGTTTCGGCCAAAATTGCGGGGACAGGTGTGACTCCCTTGTCAAGTTTATCAAATAGGTCCGAAACCGCATCCTCTATGTGTCCTAATGCTTTGGGGAAGATGACCAAACCGTAGATGCTTAGAGCGAAAACGTCGACCCTCTTTTTCTTATCAGGATGTGCCAAGATCAAGTCCCTCAAGTGTTTCCATGGAATGCACTTACAATCCCCTTTTTGTTTGATCCGGGCCGTAATCCATTGCTCACTCATTCCTGTGATGTTCATTAGCCTTTTTGAGAATGCCGGCACGTTAGCAAACCTTGAATATGCCTTATCAGTTTGAATTCTCGGACATCGAAACAAAGCTGTGTACTCCTCTATAGTTGGCACCAAATCCACCTTTCCAAAAGTGAAGCAACTATAAGCGGGGTTCCAAAACTGGGTAATAGCTCGGAGTAGGTACTCGTCTACCTTGATATCCAGCAGATAGTGTAGATCACCGTAATTATGGTAAAACAGTTGCTTGTCCTTATCGCCCCAGGAATCCCATATTTCCTTTAATTCCCGCAGGTCATTTTGAGCCACGCTGATGCGGGTGAAATCCCACAATTCTGACTCATACCCCACTGTCAAGCTATCTCCTTTTTCTCGCTGTATTCTTTCGGACCACACCTGAACGGCCGCATTATCCTCCACTCTATCGAGAAACCCCTTTTCCATGTTAAGCTTTTCTATCTAGTAACCGAATGTGGATCAACACCTTTCATAATGAAATGCCATGCAATAAAAGCAAAACACAGCGAGTTAATACCAGGTACAAGAACTTGAAATAAACAGGAAATGATCAAACTCCTATTCAAGGTAATACCTAGGGTTTATGCGGCTCTATCTACGACGGGCTCTTAGGTCTCTCTATATGCGGTTTGGTTCTAAAACAAGGGTACCTGAACCAGCGGATTCCTCGATCCTCACCCATTATAGGCTCATATGGACTGAGTTCAGTTCAGGGGGATACATTTCCCTATGGCTGCACGGAGATAAAAACCTCACGAAGACATAGGTACGGATGTATCCCGGAAGCGATCCACTATCTTGCACGGAGGTAAAAACCTCACGAAAGAGTAGCTTCTCACTCCCACTTAAGGGTGTGACCGCAATGGTCATACAATGCAATGCCAAAACATTTCACGAGACTCGACACTATAGCACAAGCAAATGCATTAAAGAGAAACATGATTTTACAAAACAATTTTCCAAATTTTCGATCAGTGGGACAAAATCAATCAATTTACGGCCTGACTCTCGGTGAAGTCCCCAGCGGAGTCGCCAAGCTGTCGTAACCATTTTTTTAACAAAAACGGGTATCGACTTTGGGTTTTAAAAATGAATAAAACGGGAGTCGCCACCGACCTTTTATTAGGTGTGAACGGATCACCTTTGTTTTAATAAAACATTTGATTTACTAAAATGGTGTTTTTAGGTCTACAAATATTCGAGAAAATTGGTTCGGGAGTCGGTTACGTGCAAGGAAGGATTAGCACCCTCGCAACGCCCAAAATTGGTACCAAATTGATTAATTGATGTCCCAATGTCGAAAGTTTAAAAATTTAGAAACGAATTTTGAAACTTGGGTCTTTTTGGAAATGTTCGAGTCTTCTTAAAATTGACTATTAGGATTTCCTTGTTTCGAAGGGACCAAATATCACATCCAATACGTAGGACACGATAATTTCAATCCTCAAATCCAAGGTCGTCTCTTAATCCCTAAGACTCATTTATTAAAATAACAAAAGGTTATTCGATTATTTGGTCAAGCGAGAGAACCGAAACCCAACACATAGGGCACGGTCCCTCGAATTTCCAAACACGGAATATTGCCTTATTTTTGAAAAATTTTTATGTTTTTAAGGTGAAATTGATGAAAAACTATGTTTTAAAGAAACGTTATTTGAAAACGGGAATAGGGTCATGCGATGAATAATGATGATGCAACACAAATTATGTACAAAATACTATTATAGATATAATAACGATAAAAATAATAAAGCTAGTATATACAAATAATAATGCAACAACGATAATAATAGTAATTAGTAGTAATAGAAAATATATAATAGTAATAATAATAATAATAATAATAATAATAATAATAATAATAATGGTAATAATAACAATAATAATAATACGCGATGTATATATATAAATAATATAAGTATAGTAGTAATAATGATAATAATTATAGTACTAATAATATTTAATGATAATAGTAATGATATGGAGTATGCACAATGGAATAATATAAATATAATAAATATAATAACAATAATAATAGTAGGTATAAAATATGTAAAAAAAATAATATAAGTATAGCAATAATATACAATATATGTACAAAGTAATAATAAAAATATGGTAGTCATAATAATAATGCACAACATATAAAAATAATAATAATTACAAAAATACTAAAAAGGGGTCGAATTGAATCTAAAATGAAAGTTTGGGGTTAATTTAAAATAAAATGAAAGGGGAGAAGGGTTTATTCGCGAAGCACGTGTAACCTGGAGGGTTTTAAACAGAAATAATCCATCTTACTGAAACGGTGCGCATGAAGGGGGGGCTCAAATTGAAATCATGGAAGATATTCGGGCCAAAATTGAAATAAAAAGAAACTCGATTGCGCAGACATGGAAAAGAGGAGGGGCCTGCGGCGCAATTAGCCCCTCAAAAGGGGGGACGCGCGGATCCTGAGTCGGATCCGGGTCAACGTGCAGACCCCCTCCCTTTGAAACGACGTCGTTTTAATTTTAATATAAAATAAAATTTCATCTCCTTTTTTTTTTTATTTTGTGCAGTTTGTTTTTTTTAAAAAAATTTACCCTCTCCTCTCTCTCTGTTTCTCTGCAGGGGAGGGCCTTCGATGGGGTTCCGTCTGGCGCCGTTTCGTCGGCCACCGCACGCGGTGGTCGGAACTCGCAAAAGGTTCGTTTCTCTCTCTTTTTTTTATACTCTAAATATTTATATATATATATATGGGTATATATTTGCAAATAAACTAAGAAAAAAGGAAAAAGAAAGAAAATCAAAACAAAACAAATATACCTTTGAAGATTCTGTAACGATTTGTTGTGTTGTTGGATTTTTTTTATTTTCGTTTATGATTTGAGATAAAAAAAAAAGACGAAGATTCTTGAGATTTTTTTTGCTTGATCTTTCGATCTCTTCTCTTGTTCTTGTTTTTGATTTCAAAAAAAAAGATCCTTTTTACAGTGCCATCGTCGACTTTATATAGCCGAAATATAATAAGAAAATACACTCTTTTTTCGTGGTATTTGCTGTCTTTGCTTGTTTTCTAGCAGATCGTGGGAAACAAAGAGGCGAACAATCGGCAGTGGAGAGTGGCGATAGTGCGCGCGTGGGTGCTGCGAGTTGCGGCGCACCAAGGGACCTGTGGAAGCATGCGGCGCAAAAGGGGCTAGGGTTTCAGAAACCCTAGCCAAAAAATTTTAAAAGTTTGGGCCTATTGGGCTCCCGTTATTTTGGGTTTGGGTTTGGGTTGTAAAATGGGTCAAATGTAAATGTTTTGGGTTTAATATGGTTTGTAAGGGTTTTGTAAGTGGATCTAATTTGTAAATAAACTGGACTGTTTAAAGTTTATTTTGGATTTCTGTTTTGGCTAATAGGCCTTAATTTGATTTTGGGCCTGGGTTAATGAACCCGGGCCAAAATTGGTGATTACATAGCTAAATTAAATTACAACCATTTAAAAAATATAAAAATTATTAAAAACGAAAAGCTTATATGCAAGGGGACTGAAAGCTTCAATTCAAAACAATCGCTTCTTCCTTTATGTTTGTGTATTCGGTCAAGACAACTAAAAATGGGAAAGAAGATAACCAAGTTTATGTTTTAACTTTATTATATTTTTAACATTAAAATAACATGTAAAATATAACAAAATATGCACCAACCGTCCCACTATAATAAAATATGGTATTATTGCCATATTAAACTTCAGTCATTTCTTAATTAATCAATTTAACTAATAAAATTAGTAGGGATTAACTTTTAAGATTTTTTACGATTTAGTCCTTATACCTTAATTAGTCATATAATTACTAAAATTTTGGGACCAAATTTTAATTTATCTATATGACAGCTCCGTAAACATTTAATGGAAATATTTATAGGTTCATTTTCCTGACACATTATTTTCTAAAACTATTGACTTAAGGATTAAACCACTTGTACTTTAATTAACAGTTCAATTAGCAAAATTTATCAAATCAAAATTCACCATAACACTGTATTTGACTCGTAAATATTATTTAATATTTATGGATTCATTCGTCGAAATTGTGGTCCCGAAATCACTGTTTCTGACACTACTGAAAAACAGGCTATTACAGTTCAAGCATGAGCTCGATCCATATTTTAAATGAGCCTAATATTTTTACCTAAATCCTCTAAAATTTTAGGTAACTCAACTCATGAACAAGTTTGAGTGATACCAACTCCGTAAAGCGATTAAATAATAATATAGATTTATAACAAAATTGTGAATACTCTGTGTTAATTAAATTGTGGATAATATTTTTATCCGAAATTCAAGTATAAAAATATCATAAATTAAGGGTAAATCACGTATATTTAAAAATTTTGTTAAATACTTGTAATAAAAGTCAAAATTTTTAAATGTGTAATTAATATCCAAATCTTCTGTTTAAAGTTAAAACAATATTATGAAAATAGATAAATGTAAAAAAGATGGCACGCTATTCCAAGAAACAGCTTTTAACGTAATATAATATATAAAAATATCTCAATTCTCAACTGCTTTGGTATATTCGATTCGAATCGCCTAAAAGTTTCTTTTAGTTTATTTATTCATTTTTAATATTTAATTTATTTATTTTATGAAAATAGTATTTTAGTTTTTAAAAAGAAAATTTGACTTAATTTAAGAATAAATTTATTTATTGATGATGTAATGATTATAGCAATAATTATAAGCAAAATCCCGGTAGCTACTGCATGGCCTAAAAAGAGGCCTATTGCAGTTGGCCTTTTTCCAATGGCGGAAATGGTTTATGGATAACAAAATCTGTGAAGATGATGAATCCTTATATATCTGATTCTTTGGCGATAGATTTTTCAAAATTTTTCCCTTTGAATTCTCTTGTATTTTAGCCCACACGGGCATTTAAGCCCTCCCAAAAGTTCCGCGTTATTTGTTGTCAACTTGCTTCACTTACTCGAAAAAAAAAATCAATGTCAATTTCATCCCAAGAGATCTGCATTTTGCCTAACAATAACAATCTGGTGATTTCAAAGGAACCCTTTTTTTCTTCCTTTGTAATTTACTCCTTTTTTTTCTGTTTTTGATTTTCTCATTGTTTTTTTTCTTGCTTTTTTGTTTTTAGGCTTTGTTGCAAACTAATGGTATGCCAGGGAACTTATATAATAACTGTAGTAATCTCCCTGCTACACCAACAAGATTGGAAAGGCGTCTTAGAGACAGGGAGTTGAGGAAGTACTCCAAGTGTTTGAATGATTGTGAAGCTGAGTTACCATTATCAACCCAAGATTGTTTTTCACCTGATCTTGAGACTTCAACCTGTTGGTTCAACGATGAAGAACTTTTAGAAACTGTTTCAGCTTCAAGGTCTTTGAATGATGATGGCGAAAGACTGGATTTTCGAACTTCGAAACAACGGCTTTTGGTGGTTGCTAATAGGTTGCCAGTCTCTGCAGTTAGGCATGGGGAAGATTCTTGGCAACTTGAGATGAGTGTTGGTGGCTTAGTCACTGCACTTCTTGGTAAACTCATCACTTCAATAATTCAATTATGTTTTCTTTTTTCGGGTTTTTTGGTTTTCAGTATAGTGCTTGCAGTGTTTATTGTAATTTTGTTATGAAGGTGTGAAGGAATTTGATACCAGATGGATTGGTTGGGCTGGTGTGAATGTCCCTGATGAAATTGGACAAAAGGCATTAGCTAAAGCTTTAGATGAAAAGGTCATATTAGAAAAGAAAAATGAAGTTCATAATTGTTGTTAAAGAAATGCAAATCCATAATCTTGGAAAAATTTTAGTAGGATTTATATGCTTAATTTTGTGCTTTAGTTAATGCAGAGGTGCATACCGGTATTTCTTGATGAAGAAGTTGTTCATCAATATTATAATGGATATTGTAACAACATATTGTGGCCACTGTTCCACTATATCGGACTTCCGCAAGAAGACCACCTTGCGACTACTCGGAGCTTTCAATCTCAGTTTGATGCTTATAAGAAAGCGAATCAGTTGTTTGCTGATGTGGTTAATGAACATTATGAGGAAGGGGATGTTGTTTGGTGCCATGATTACCACCTAATGTTCCTTCCAAAATGTCTAAAAGAACGGAACAGTAAAATGAAAGTCGGTTGGTTCCTTCATACTCCATTTCCTTCTTCAGAAATCCATAGGATGCTGCCATCTCGGTTGGAGCTGCTGAGGTCGGTTCTTGCTGCTGATTTAGTAGGGTAAGTTAATTTTGCTTCTGGCATTGTTTATGCAGATTCAGTTATCTTGTTTTTCATTCAGTGTTTATGTAAGGTAGGCTGCTTGGATATATGAATTTTGCTTAGATTGCGTGCCGGATGAATGTATTTGAATTTCCACTAAATCTAGTATTAGAAATGTACTTTGGGTTTGATTCTATATGGAGCTTAAACATTCCTCAGGTTTTATTACCGCCCTTAATGAAAGCTAACATTAAATCACATGTCTTCCGGTTGCAAATCTTTCAATTGTCTTCCATTCTATTTCCTTGCAGCCAATGTGATACAAACTGTTATATTCGTTCTACCTGAACACTGGCAGTTACCTATAGGCCAGTTTGATTTTTATGCTAGTCTGGTACCTAACAGATAAAATGCACTCCACGTTTTGGAGTGATTATGCCGATTCTTGATTTGATAGGTTGATTCAATTTAACGTTTTGACATGCTTGTGAGTTGGGCAATGTCAAGATTTTTTTGTTTGAACTGCTGCAAAACTGCATTGTTGATTTTAACAGACTCCAGTATTACTCTGTGCATGTTAAAGTTCTCAAGTTCATTACTGTGGCAATATTTTCAATTTTTGGTTTGTTGATTTTCTAGCTTCCATACATACGACTATGCAAGGCATTTTGTTAGTGCTTGTACTCGTATTCTCGAGCTGGAGGGCACACCTGAAGGAGTAGAGGATCAAGGAAAGCTGACTCGCATTGCTGCAGTATGTCTTAGTTGTTCTCATTCTCTGTTTATTATCTAAAAAACTTCTAGTGCACAGGTCTTTTAGCATTTAAAAACATTTATTCCTCATCACATCTACTACTTTTGTTGGATGGGATCTTGAAATTACAGTTTCCAGTAGGGATTGATTCTGAACGATTCATTAAAGCTCTTGAACTCCCTGACGTACAATATCACATGAAAGTACTGAAACAGAGGTTTGCAGGTCGAAAGGTAGGAATTGGTCAATTGGATTCTTTGCTTTTCTCCCTTAGTTATCAGTTATGTTTGTGTAACATTCATTAGGCATTTTAAAATCTTTTCTTTTGTTTCAAGGAAGCTACATTCAATCTGTTTTTTGAGTTACTTACAATTAATGTTTAATAATTGAAAGGTAATGTTAGGCGTTGATCGGCTTGATATGATCAAGGGAATACCACAGAAGCTTTTGGCATTTGAAAAATTCCTCGAGGAAAATCCCAATTGGCGTAATAAGGTGGTTCTCCTTCAAATTGCTGTCCCTACCAGGACCGATGTTCCTGAGTGTATGTTCCTCTGCATATATGTTTCTTCTTCCCATTTGGTTACCTGAAATATTGCCTTACTTTTTCAATGAGAACCACCACAGCAAATTGATTAACTAGCATCTCAAGATACTCTCATGTTGATTTGCCCTCTTATTGTGCCATGCTGTCTTTTATAACAATAGACTGTTGCATGTTTTATGTAAATAGAAGATGCAGTGCCAATCTTTATATTCAGCAGATATTTTTTAATAACGAATCGGTTTTGCATGAGTCAGTTATTGCATTTTTTACCAGAATGTCGTCTCATTTAATTTAGCTTTCTGATAATCGAAGGCTTTCTTAGGCCATTTTCGCCCCTCTCCCTCTATCCCATTCTCAAAACCTTACATGTCTTACTTTCTTGATATAGATCAAAAGCTTACAAGCCAGGTTCATGAGATTGTGGGGCGCATTAATGGAAGATTTGGAAGTCTTACTGCTGTACCAATACATCATCTGGTTTGTCTATACCTTATTATCCGTTTCCATATATGATATGACTAAAGAATGAACTAAAGGTTACTGCTGGATTGGAAAGATTCAGACCAAGAAAGAAAGACATCTAAGCTTAATCTTATTTACTTTCTTCAGCATATGTCACTTTCCAGAAATTCTAGAGGAAACTATGAAAATTTGAAGTGTGAAGTGGTTAAAAATTCTTATTGATAAATTATCACAGATTGTGCAAGGTACAGATATAGGACATTGGCTTGTGTTTCTAAAACTATAACTTATGCAAGGATGCACATGCAATTTGTGTGTGTTTCAATATTGCTGCATATATAGGTGAATAAATGCAATTTTAAGAATATGATTAATCAACAATGACCTAGCTAGAACGCAATTCAAAATTCAGTAAAAGTACCATGAAGGCCCCTGTACTAGGAGTCAGATTTCATTTTGTCTCCTGGATTTTAGATCAAAGAATAAATTGATCTTTCTGTTAAAAATTTCATCCACTTTTATGGTTAAAAATTGGTCCTTGTACCTTATGGAGGTACACGTGGTACACCATGTGTTATTGTTTACTTATGCCATTAGCTATGTCAGTTTTTAATAGTATAAGTGGATGAAATTTTTAACAAAAATGACCATTCTGCTCTTTGATCTAAAGTCGAAGGACTAATTTGCCCATTTTTTTAGTAGAGGGGGCAAAATGCAATCTGACTCCTAGTACAGGGGCCTCCATGGTACTTTTGCCTTCAAAATTCATATGGGATATTCCTTTTTAAAGGATAAATAAAGCCTTTGTTTGCTTATATGAGCACTGTTTCATGCCAGTATGGCATACTGGATGCTTGTTTAATCAAGTAGAACCGTGAGGCTATACGGTCTTGGGAAGATTTTAGAATACTCATATGAATATTGACTTCAAAATATGTGTTGGGAAGATATGCATATAATTTTAGTATGTGCCAAATGAATGTGAAATTTTATCAGGTTATATCATTGAATACACTACATGAATTTGTGAATACTGTAGATTTTGTTGCCAAGACAGACTTAAAGGAGGAGTACTAAACTTAAATAAACTCCATTCTTGCAGCCATTGAATATGAAACATTTGCACCCTTTACTATATAACTCTAATATGCCTCAATTTCTAAAGTGTTTTCCTTACTGTTTTGCAGGATCGTTCTCTTGATTTTCATGAATTATGTGCACTGTACGCTGTGACAGGTACCGACCTTTGTGCTTTAATACCAACTGGAATCACTATTTTTGTTTGAAATGATAACTTGATTTTTATTCATGTCTGAACTTTTGGCAATTAACAAATCATGCAGATGTAGCTCTTGTGACATCTTTGAGGGATGGAATGAACCTCGTCAGCTATGAGTACGTTGCCTGCCAAGAGTCCAAGAAAGGGGTCCTTATACTAAGCGAGGTACTTAGATTGGATTTGGATTATACATATGTAAGGGCTTTTCTGGATGTGTAATTTTCTTAAGAACGTCCCTGCATATATTCTAGTTTGCTGGGGCTGCTCAGTCTCTTGGTGCCGGAGCCATTTTGGTTAATCCATGGAATGTCACTGAAGTTGCTTCTTCTATTGGTTATGCTTTGAATATGCCAGCTGATGAAAGAGAAAAACGACACCACCATAACTTCAAGCATGTGATTTCACATACAGCTCAAGAATGGGCTGCAACTTTTGTAAGGTGGTGATCATAGCTTAGCGCTCATATTTTCTTTGATGAGAACTTGAGGGAGGGAGTGATTGGTGCTTATAATGTGAGATGAAGATTGAAATAAGACCTTTCAGTTTTATGGTAAACTCTGAAGCTTTGTTTGTGCAGTGAACTTAATGTTACCATTGTTGAAGCTCAACTGAGGACAAGACAAATTCCCCCACCACTCCCAATTGAAGTTGCGGTTGATCGCTATTCATGTTCAAATAACCGATTGCTCATATTGGTATGCTAATTTTCGTAGTCTCATCTTTCTTTATTTGACAATGTCGAAAGGGGCGCTGCTTCTCTCGCTCTGTATCTCCAAACATTATAGGAAAGGAGAAAAACCACTTCTAATTTTCATTTTTGTAATCTCTCTTCCATGTTACAGGGATTTAATGCAACTTTAACTGAACCAGTGGATACCCTTGGCAGGAAGGACAGTCAAATTAATGAATGGGAGCCCAAGTTACGTCCAGATTTACGAGAACCTTTGAGAAAACTTTGTGATGATCCAAAGACAACAGTTCTTGTCCTCAGTGGAAGCCCTAGAAATGTCCTGGATGATGTATTAAATCCTTTGTTTTGACTTGTTGCATTTTTTTTCTTTAAAATGAAATCTCTGAACTCGTAATTTGCACTGCAGAACTTCAGTGATTACAACTTGTGGTTGGCAGCCGAAAATGGGATGTTTTTACGAGTTACAACTGGAGATTGGATGACGACAATGCCTGAAAACTTAAGTATGGAATGGGTGGATAGTGTTAAGGTACTTAACATTAGCTCGATAAAGCTCATAATATGTATGAAGTTCTGTGTCTTGACTTTCTGATGCTTACTCTGATTTCAGAATGTATTTGAATACTTTACCGATAGAACTCCTCGATCTCAGTTCGAGGTCCGAGAGACTTCACTCATATGGAACTATAAATATTCAGGTCCTCATCTGAGCCTCTTTTTAGCACAGATAATCACCTGATTTTATGTTGGTTTCTGGCGTTTATTAATTTTTCTTCTGAACAACTTAATGAAAAAAATGTCTAGATGTCGAGTTTGGAAGACTTCAAGCGAGAGATCTGTTGCAGCATCTTTGGACTGGTCCGATCTCTAACGCATCTCTCGATGTTGTCCAAGGTAGACGGTCTGTTGAGGTTAGACCAGTCGCTGTTACAAAGGTATGCTTTAGTGGTATTATTCACTCTTGGATCACAAGTTTTCTCATTTCATGCTTTAATGTATATATAGGGTGCCGCAATCGATCGAATCCTCGGAGAAATAGTTCATAACAAAGGCATGAAAGTACCTATTGATTACGTCCTATGTATAGGTCACTTTCTCACTAAGGTGCGTTTTCGATCACCGACTTTTAGCTGTTTTCCTTTCTTCCAAAGTTTTCCTATATAAGGGAATATGAACTTGGAGAACCAACTCTCGATAAGATCATGCAATGAAAAACCAATGCGGATAGGATTTAGCCTCAAACTAATGAAAATTTGGTTGCATTGATTGATAAACTTCGAAAACTGAAACTATATGATGATCTGCAATTGGTTCAGGATGAAGACATTTATACATTTTTCGAGCCAGAGCTTCCCTCAGAAGTCCCGGCTTCGGTAAGACCCCAAGTACCAACACAAGTTAGGACATCCATCGTTGGGTCGAGGGCAGCTCTCCTTATGAAACAAAATTCTATGTCGGCTGTAGAACAGAACAAGAGCTATTCCATAGATGGAGATACGTTGCACTCGATGGTGACCGATCGAATATCGTTTCAAGAGGGTTCTTCAATGCTTGATCTTCAGGCCAACGATTACTTTTCTTGCTCCGTTGCAAGGAAAAGAGCAAACTCGCGCTACCGCCTTCAATCATCTGATGAAGTTGTGACACTCTTGAGAGAACTAGCAGATCATCGTTGATGGTAAAAACCCGAGATTTAAAGCATATTCTTCGATCGTATCATATTTGTTGTTATTGCAGACATAGTAGTTGTTATCGGTCATCTACAGTATATCATGGGATATATACCTAGATGGATTTTACATTAGATTAGTTTTATATATTTAGTAGTAAAAGTTCTTTTTGAAAATAATAAATTTCCTTTTTTTTCATAATAAAATTTTATTCTTTTGCAATAATATATACATATATAATAACCAATTAAAACTTTGAATTTGATTCGATAACACTCAATTAAATTTGTTAAATATAAATAGTTGAATTTAAATATTTAAATTTTACTCGAATTGAAATTCTTTTATTATTTTTTAAAAGCAATATGTATGCTTAAAATAAAGAATGCTCAATTAAATTCACTGGCCATTATAATAAATATTAAAAGCTAAATTTTGCTGTTAGTCCCTAAACTTGTATAGAATTTGAGAATTGGTCTCTGTACTTTAAAAATTAAATTCTCTTAATTTTTCAATTTTAAAAATCTTAGTCTAATAATTATTATTGCCAGTATTTTTTGTCAAAATTTATTAAGTTAACATATATTTTTTTCAATCATATGACACAAGTTGACAAACTTATCTTCTCTATCTTATGAATGGGGAGTTCGCTTTGAAATCATTTGCCCTGCACCCACCCCGAATATATGTTTCAACGGGAATCACACACACAAGGGTAGATTGATACAATATAAACCTCTGGTAAAATGGTCCCCATAACCCAGTAGATAAAGTACATTACATTATTTGTTTTAGGCATGACAACTTACCAATTTCATGACTTTGGCACTAGACATTCTAAAAATGGGTGCTATTGGGTTGGGTGAATTCAATGATAGATGCCTAGTGGCATTCTAGCTTTGCTTCTCCTTCCAAGACCTATCTGAAAGAGAATTCAGTTCTTCTCAATCATGAATACTTGAATAGGGCGAATCACCTAGTAGATATATTTGCTTCGGAACAAAACAATTAGAATAGACTTAGGCTGGGTCAATTGGAATGTGTATTATCCATATATTATCCACTATTTTAATAATTGGATTGGGATTTTTAAATAAAAAAATAAGACTATTTTAAACTTTTTTTTATATATGGACTAAATCTCAAAATTTGTCAAAGTCTAGGGGCTAATAGCAAATTTTAACCAATATTAAAATACTTGCTTGAATTTTTAAAAGTAATCGAACGGAACGGAATGGAATTAATTTTTATTTATAATTGCTCTCTCCCATTGCGGAGTACCACTTGAAAATTGTTTGCTTTGTTCTTCGGTTTTAGTGACAGTTCTTATGAACAAAAGTACTTTCAAAATCTCGCGCGCTTTTTTTCAAAAACCCAAACAATCAAATACCCTTTTTCAGTATCTCAATCTTCCTTCGGAATCTTTCACTACAATTTCTTGTAATGCAAATTCTCATTCCCCCAAATATAATTTTTTACTCTCCGATCACCTAAAGAACCGAAGATTGGATGAAGCTCGTGAGGTTTTAAACAAAATCCCATTCCCTGGGGTGCATTTATACACCATGATGATCGACGGGTATGCGTTGAGTCATCGGCTTGACGATGCAATTCAACTGTTCGAGAAAATGCCGGTGAGAGATACCGTTTCGTGGAATTCAATGATTAAAGGGTGTTTGAATGGCGGGGATTTAATTACGGCCAAGAAGCTTTTCGATGAAATGCCTGGACGGAATGTTGTTTCTTGGACGACAATGGTAAATGGGTATTTGCAGTTTGGGAAAATCGAGGTGGCTGAGAGGTTGTTTTTTGAGATGCCTGTGAAGGATGTTGCGGCGTGGAATTCAATGATTTATGGGTATTTGAAGTCTGGGAGAGTTGATGAGGCGGTTAATTTGTTTAGAAAGATGCCATCTAGGAATGTAATTTCATGGACTTCAATGATTGATGGGTTGGATTATAATGGAAGAAATGATGAAGCTTTAATTTTTTATAAAAAGATGGTGGGTTTTGGTGTTAAGCTGAGTTCAAACACGCTTTCTTGCGTGTTGAAAGCTTGTGCAAATGTCATGGCTTTGCATTTGGGTGTTCAAACTCATTGCCAAGTAGTTAAATTGGGGTTTTCTTTTGGTGAATTTATATGTACTTCGCTTTTAACTTTTTATGCAAACTGCAAGCAAATGGAAAATGCTTGCAAGGTTTTCAATGAGAAACTGCATGGGAATGTGGTAATATGGACAGCTCTCTTGACTGGTTATGGCTTGAACCATAAGCATGAATCTGCATTGATGGTTTTTGGAGACATGATACGAATGGCTGTCCTCCCAAATCAATCATCTTTCACTAGTGCTTTGAATTCGTGCAGTGGATTAGAGGCTCTAGACAAGGGTAAAGAGATCCATGCCGTGTCTGTCAAGCTAGGTCTGGACTCTGATGTATTTGTTGGTAATTCTCTAATTGTAATGTATACTGTATGTGGGAGTATTAATGATGCTGTAGCTGCATTTAGTAATATTGGTGAGAAAAATGTCGTCTCATGGAACTCCATTATTGTTGGGTCTGCAAAGCATGGTCAAGGTAAGTTGGTTCTCACACTCTTTAGCCGGATGATACGTGATGAAGTTGATCCGGATGAGATTTCATTCACGGGGTTGCTCTCTGCTTGCAGCCATTCTGGGATGTTGCAAAAAGCTAGATGCTTTTTCGAGTATATTAGTCAATATAAATCCACTGCGATAAAGCTTCAGCACTATGTTTGTATGGTTGATGTCCTGGGTAGATGTGGTAAATTGGAAGAAGCAGAGGAGCTAATTAAAAATATGCAGGTAAAACCGAATTCTATAGTATGGCTAGCTTTGCTTAGTGCTTGTAGGATGCATTCTAACTTAGGAGTGGCTGAAAGGGCTGCAAAATCGATCCTTGATCTTGAACCGAATTGCAGTGCTGCTTATGTTTTGTTGTCAAATATATATGCTTCTGCCGGTAAATGGAGTGATGTCTCAAGAATGAGAGTAAGGATGAAACAAGCAGGGATCGTGAAACAACTAGGTTGCAGCTGGGTTAATTTGAGGGGAGTGCGACATGAGTTTGTTTGTGCAGATAGGTCTCACCCTCTTAGTGAAAAAATATATCAAAAGCTGGAATGGTTGGGAGGGAAGTTGAAGGAGTTTGGGTATGTTCCAGATGAGAGTTTTGCCCTGCATGATGTGGAGGATGAACAGAAGCAAGAGATGTTGTTGTATCACAGTGAGAAGCTTGCTGTTGCATTCGGATTGGTGACTACCGCAGAGGGCAGCACAATAACAGTGATGAAGAATCTTCGTGCATGTGGCGATTGTCACAGTGCCATTAAGCTCATAGCTAAGATCGTTGGGCGTGAAATCATTGTAAGAGATTCTACACGCTTTCATCACTTCCGGAATGGGATGTGCTCTTGTGGGGATTATTGGTAGCAAATTACAAGGGTTGCCTTGCTAATAACATTTTGATCGTTCACTGAAGCTAAAGCTGTTTTCTTTTCACTTCCAACCCCTTTGGATTTACCTTTCAGTCTACAAAGAAGCAAATCAAGCCAAAAATCCATGTAGAAAGAACTGGAGTGTGAAGGGCTAGAAGTGCAAGGAATTGAAGGTTTGGGTCACAAAAGAGGAGAGATGAGTTGTGATGGACATGAAGTGGTGAATACAAGGAAGCTCGATTGGGGTTCAAATATTGCCTTGGTTGAAGTTGTTGCTATCTATGTTACTCGGAATCAAATGTGAGTGTCCAATACGAGTATATTTAATTGTTTCAAAATTTTCATGTATTCCAAAAATCCTTGGAAGATCATATCCTCGTACACAAATGTCAAACATTGTCAGATTACAGTTTCCTAAGTTAGGTTCACTATGTAGTGTAATTCCTTGTGAAAAAATATAATAGAAAAAACCTATTTCTAACATGGTATCAAATTAGCCCGATTTCTGGGAATTTTTTCTTTTGTTTGGCATTTTTTTTTTACTCCCTCTCAACCCTCAAGCCTGTATATTTTGTTCAAAAGAAATATGGCTGAAATTGTCCAAACCAATACCAATAGGGATATTTCAGAAGTCTCTATGAACAACTCCAACCCAACAAGTGAGTTGCAGAATATCCAAGTAGCCTAGAGGTTAAATGGGAAGAATTACTTGAAGTGGTCTCAGCTGGTTCGCACGTTCTTGAAGGGAAGAAGAAAGCTGAGTCACTTACTCAGAACGAGACCTAAAGAAGGAGATCCAAAGTTTGATGCTTGGGATGAACAAGACTCTATGGTAATGTCTTGCTTATGGAACTCTATGATGCCAGAAATCAGTGATACATGCATGTTTCTTAACACATCCAAAGATATATGAGAGGCTGTGAAGCAGACTTATTCCAAAGTTCGAGATGCTGCTCAAATCTATGACATCAAGACTAAGATTTCATCTACCAAGCAAGGAAGTCGGTCAATCACGGAGTATTCCAATCTGTTGCAAAGCTTATGGCAAGAGATGGATAATTACCAGTGCATTCAGATGAAGTGCAGTGCAGATGCAGCACTCCTGAAAAGGTTCGTTGAAAAGGATTGAATTTATGATTTTCTTGCTGGACTAAACGTTGAGTTTGATGCAGTAAGAGTCCAAATACTTGGAAAAGAGGAGCTACAGTCACTAAATGAGACAATCGCGATTGTTCGTGCTAAAGAAGGAAGAAGAGGAGTTATGATTGAGAATAGTCAAGTGGATAGTTCCGCCTTAGCTAGAAAAGTTGTACATGAGAGGAGATTTGGCCTGGAGCAGCCAACTAGCGAAGATAGTAGGCAGACAGAACTTACAAGGCCTATTAAAAGGGAGTCTGTATGGTGCACCTACTGTAAAAAATCCCGTCACACTAAAGAAAAATGCTGGAAGCTCCATGGGAAGCCACAAACAATTAAAAAAATTCAGAAACCGGTGGACAACCAAAGGAACAAGGGCGAGCACATATAACAAGACAGCTGGATGGAGAAAAGAATTCTCAAGAATTGCCTGTTGCATTTAATAAAGACGAAATTGAGAAGTTGAAGAATTTGCTGGGATCATTGGAAAAATTTTCTTCAACAGGTACTTGTAGTTCGATTTTTTCAGGTATATCCTCTTCTCACGATTCTAAAGCCTCGGATACAGTCACCAACAGGTCTTGGGTCATTGACTCAGGAGGTACAGACTACATGACCCACTCCTCACAAAAAATTGTTTCATATACACATTGTCCTAGTAATAGAAAGATAACAATAGCCGATGGTTCTGTGATCACAGTGGCTGGTCAGGGTGGTATTGTTATAAACAAGACTCTTACTCTTAAAAATGTCCTTCACGTTCCAAAACTATTTACCAATCTTCTCTCCATCTAAAAAAATTACTAAAGACTCTAACTGTAGTGTGGTTTTTTATCCCAATCGATGTTTTTATTTTTCAGGAACAGAATACGATAAGGATGATTGGACATGCTAAGAAAGTAAATGGCCTATACTATCTTGAAGAATCCAGTGGAGAAGTTAGTGCTCTGAATTCCTCACCATTATCTTTCATATCCAAATTTGTTAAAACCAATAAAGACCAAATTTGGCTCCATCACCTTCGCCTTGGTCATCCATCATTTAGAGTCCTTAAAATTATGTTTCCTTCATTTTTCAAAGGGATAACTGTTGAAAAATTCCATTGTGATGTTTGTGAACTTGCCAAACATAAACATACCTCTTTTCTAGTAAACAATAAAAGAACATTCGCTCTTTTTACTCTTATTCATAGTGATATTTAGGGACCACCCACTATTTCAAACATCTCTGGGCTCGGTGGTTTGTATCTTTTATTTATAATTGTACCCATGTGTCTTGGATATTTCTTTTAAAACAGAAATCTGATGTAAGTTCTATCTTTTCAACCTTTTACAACATGATCAAAACACAATTTGGAGTTGAAATAAAAAGGTTTAGGTCAAACAATGCCAAGGACTATTTCAATCAATTTCTCTCCCCATATTTTCAAAAAAAGGCATTATACATGAGTCATCTTGTGTTAGCACACCCCAACAAAATGGTGTTACCAAAAGAAAGAATGGTCACATTTTAGCTATTACCAGAGCTCTCTTGTTTCAAAGAAATGTCCCTAAACAATACTGGGGGGAGACTGTTTTAACTACTACTCATATGATAAATAGATTGCCTACAAAAGTCCTTGAATCTCAAAGTCCGATGCAAGTTCTAGCAAAATTCTTTCCTGATTTCAATACCTCAAACCTTACTCCCAAAATATTCGGATGTGTTGCCTTTGTACATGTACATTCTCAAATTAGGGGAAAACTCGATCCACGAGCTGTCAAATGTGTCTTTCTCGGTTATTCTTCCACACAAAAAAGGTACAAATGCTATCATCCAACCACCAAAAAATTTTATGTTTCAGCGGATGTTACTTTTGCAGAACAAGAGAATTTCTTTACTCGTCCTTATCTTCAGGGGGAGACCTTATTCATAGAAGATAAAGAGAATTCTTCTTCTTGATTTTCCAGCTCCTGTCCAGCAGCCAAACACTCAATCATTGCCTACCAACCAGCCTGCCCAACTTGAACCTATGCAACCCGAAATAGAGCCTAATACACCCAAATCACAAAAAGGGATTCAGGGCACTACTCGTCCTTTACTGGTTTACTCAAGGAAGAAGGCACCGGTGCAAGTTCAATCATCTTCTTCGGATATATAACCTGCTACTCTACAACCCGAGGTAATTGCTGAACCTACTTTGAATACTACTGAAAATTCAGATCAGAGAGACTATGATTTTCCCATTGCTATTAGAAAAGGAACTAGAGCCTATACAAAACGTCCCTTGTACTTATTCATGTCTTACAAAAATTTGTCCCATAACCACAAAGCTTTTCTTACTAGCCTAAATTCTATCTCCATTCCCAAAACTGTATCCGAGGTATTAAATGATGAGAATTGGAAAAATGCCATGAAGGTTGAAATGGAAGCCCTTGAAAAAAATAAGACATGGGATTTGGTAAAATTACCAAGAGGAAAGAAACCAGTTGGATGTCGTTGGGTGTACACAGTAAAATATAAGTCAAATGGTTCTTTGGAGAGGTACAAAGCAAGATTGGTTGCTAAAGGGTACACTCAAATGTATGGAATAGACTACCTTGAGACATTTGCCCCTGCTGAAAAGATGAACACTGTGAGAATGTTGTTGTCACTCGTTGCCAACCTAGGTTGGAAATTACAGCAATTTGACATCAAAAACGCCTTTTTACATGGTGGTCTTGAGGAGGAAGTCTATATAGATGTTCCACCAGGATTCGGTCCAAATACAGGATAGGTAGTTTGCAAACTAAAAAAAGCTTTGTACAGACTAAAACAATCCCCGAGAGCTTTGTTTGGAAGATTTACCAAAGTAATGCTCAAGTTGGGGTATAAACAGAGTCAAGGAGATCACACTCTATTTGTAAAGCACTCATATTCAGAGGGAATGATCGCTTTATTAGTCTATGTAGATGACATTATAGTGACTGGTGATGATCTGGAAGGAATGGAAAATTTAAAGAAATGCCTAGTAAAAGAATTTGAAGTCAAAGAGCTTGGTAAGTTAAAATATTTCCTTGGTATTGAAGTAACACACTCTCGGGAAGGAATCTTCATATCTCAGCAAAAATACATAATTAATTTGTTGACAGAGACGGGCAAGTTGGGATGTAAACCAGCAGAGACACCCATAGAGGTGAACCACAGATTTGGAGATGCACTAGAAGATGCAGCAGTTGATAAAGCTTCATATCAAAGACTTGTAGGGAAGCTCATTTACTTGTCACATACTAGACCGGATATTGCCTATGCAGTTAGTGTTGTAAGTCAGTTCATGCACAACCCCAAAGAGTGTTGTAAGTCAGTTCATACACAACCCCAAAGAATCACATCTTCGAGCTGTGTATCAGATTCTACAGTACTTAAAAGGCACTCCAGGCAAAGGAATCCTCTTTAAGAAAGGGGAGAATTTAACCCTTAAAGCCTATACTGATGCAGATTATGCAGGGTCTATGGTTGATAGAAGATCAACCTCAGGCTATTGCACTTTTCTAGGAGGCAACCTTGTGAATTGCACTTTTCTAGAAGGCAACCTTGTGACTTGGAGGAGTAAAAACCAGAATGTTGTGGCTAGATCTAGTGTAGAAGCTGAATTTGGGGTGATGGCTCTTGGAATTTGTGAAGATTTGAAGATCAAGTGGGAATGTCCAATGAAGTTGTATTGTGATAATAAGTCTGCTATCAATATTGCAAATAATCCAGTTCAACATGATCGTACAAAGCACTTGAGGTTGACAGACATTTTATAAAGGAGAAACTTGACAGTGGCTTAATTTGCACTCCATTTGTGTCCACTGATGGTCAACTGGCAGACATACTTACCAAAGGATTATCTGGGAAGATCTTTCAGAAACTAGTAAGCAAGCTGAGAATGGATGATATCCACTTCCCAGCTTGAGGGGAGTGTCAGATTACAGTTTCCTAATAAGGAATTTTGAGTGTATTAGATAAGATTCTGTAAATATTTTATTAATTGCTATCCCTAACTTTAAAGATGTTTTTAAAGGACAGCATCCCTAGAATTGGTCTGTTTCCTAGTATAAAGTTTCCTAAGTTAGGCTCACTATGTATATAAATATTAGTGTAATTCCTTCTGAAAAAATATAATAGAAAAAGCCTATTTCTAACAAACATGAATACTTCAAGAAAAATGAGAAGGCAAAACAATATCGATTACCAATGCTACTGTGGTTTTCATGGGAAGCAACATGGGTTCAAGGTTGCAGCAGTAAGGGGCAAAACTGGTCAGTCTCTCTATTAGCATTGTAATCACCAATTTTGGCCCGGGTCATTAACCCCGGGCCCATTACAAGCAAATTAAACCTAAAACCCCAAATTCGGCCCGGGCCCATTAAATCGAGCCCAAAGCCTAGCAAATTCACAGCCCAAATTTGAAGGCTCTGCCTCAGAAAATTTAGGGTTTTTGAAACCCAAAAGTTTCATGCGCCGCAAACCCTAGTCCCCGTCTAGCGCCGCGCGCGTGCTTCTACGCGCACCACTATGTGCGCCCATACTGGCCATTGTCGGCCACCACGCTGTTGGCTACCCACTCCGCATGCGCCTGCAAATAAACGACAGATCTACAATAAAAAAAAAACAATCAAAGTGGAAAACAGACTATATTGTGATTTCCTTTTATTTTACTCTTCGACTATAAAGAATAGAGGAGAGGACTGTAACAAGGGGGTATTTTTTTGTTTTTGAGCATTAAAAATCAAAAAAAAAACAAGCAATCAAAGGAACTCTTTTTTATTTTTTTTTTTCGCAATAATACAAAAAGACGGATTCAAGAACAGAAAAAAAGCAAAAAAATCAGGAACCCCGAAGGTATTTCGTCCTTTTTTTTTTTCTTTCTTTCTTTTTATTTTCTTTTTTTTATTTTTCGAAAATATATATAATAAAGTGTAAAAAATATATATAAAAAATAAAAAAATATAACAATTTACCTTTCCGGCCACTGCAAGCGGTGGCCGGCACGGCGGCACGGTGACGGAATCTTCGCCGGAAATCGCACCTGCAGAGGAGAGAAAGAGGAACATCAGTTTTTTTTTTAGAAGAATGGAAGAATGAAAGAAAAATAAAAATTTTTGCCTTATATACTAGGGCAAAACGGTGCGTTTTAGCACCCTTCATACAGCGCCTAAAACGGCGCCGTTTGGGAGTGAACCGGCCCGACCCGACCCACCCGCAAAGAGTCCGCGTGTTTCTTCAGCGGAGGGGTTAATTGCGGTTTTAGTCCCTCCGCTCTTTCATATCCTTATAATTAAATTTTCTTTATTTTGGATTTTCCCTTTTAATTTCAATCCGGTTTCGTTTTGGTCCCGAATGAAGTGTTGCGTGTTGAGAATGCGGGAAAATTCCCCTTTAGCCCCCTTGGCTCTTGCGCGCGTTGCAAATGACCCCTTTTTCTTTTGTTTTATTTCAAGTCAACCCCAGACTTTCATCATCAGATTCAATTAGATCCTTTTTTAGTTATTTTGCAACCTTTTATTATTATTACTATTCATTATTATTATTATTATTATTATTATTACTATTACATTTTTATGTATGTATTTTATTATTAAACATTAACTCTATTATTATTACTATGCATCATTATGTTGAATATATTTTATATTGTTTTATTATTTTATTATTATTATTATTATTATTATTATTATTATTATTATTATTATTATTATTATTATTATTTGTTATGTTATTATTATTATTATTATATACTATTATTATTCGTTATTACTACGTATTATTATTGCACATATTATATATTATATTATTTATATTATATTCGTTTATATTAACATATTGTATATTATTTTATTATATTTATTTATATTATTTTGTATATATTTATTATTTATTATTATTATTATTATTATTTTATTATTATTATTATTATTATTATTATATTATTATTATTATTTTGGCGCTATTATTACTATTATCATTATTGACATTTTTTTTTGTTTCTTTATGTGTCTTGTTTTATTTTTAACATTTTTATTTTGTTTCTTTACTCTTGCTTCAATATTTTCACGATTATGTTCATTAGCGTTATTTGTTTGTAAATAGATATCTTCGAGATGATCTTGATTTCAAAGATTTAAATTATCGTGTCCTACGTATTGGATGTGATACTTTATTCCCTCGGAACAAGAAAATCTTGATATCAAATTCGAGAAAAACTAAAAATTTTTCAAAATAAGGCAATATTCCGTGTTTGGAAATTCGAGGGACCATGCCCTATGTATTGGGTTTTGGTTCTCTTGCTTGACCAAGTAATCGAATAACCTTTTGTTATTTTAATAAATGAGTCTTAGGGATCAAGAGACGACCTTTGGATTTGAGGATTGAAACTATCGTGTCCTACGTATTGGATGTGATGTTTGGTCCCTTCGAAACAAGGAAATCTTAATCTTCGATTCTAAAGAAGACTCAAACATTTCCAAAAAAGACCCAAATTTCTAAATTTGTTTTTTCTAAATTTTTTCTTTTAAACTTTCAACATTGGGACATCAATTAATCAATTTGGTACCGATTTCCGGGCGTTGCGAGGGTGCTAATCCTTCCTCGCACGTAACCGACTCCCGAACCTATTTTCTCAGATGTTCGTAGACCATAAACCCCGTTTTAGTAAACCGAAATGTTTTATTAAAACAAAGCTGATCCAATCACACCTAATAAAAGGTCGGTGGCGACTCCCATTTTACTCATTTTCAAAACCCAAGTTCGATTTCCGTTTTGTCAAAAAATGGTTACGACAGCTTGGCGACTCCGCTGGGGACCCTTGAGAGTCAGGCCGTAAATTGATTGATTTTTGTCCCTTTGATTGAAAATTTGGAAAATTGTTTTGAAAGATCGTGTTTCTCTTTGATGCATTTGCTTGTGCTATAGTGTCGAGTCTCGTAAAATACCTTGGCATTGCATTGCATGACCATTGCGGTCACACCCTTAAGTGGGAGTGAGAAACTACTCTTTCGTGAGGTCTTTACCTCCGTGCAAGATAGTGGATCGCTTTCGGGATACATCCGTACCTATGTCTTCGTGAGATTTTTATCTCCGTGCAGCCATAGGGAAATGTATTCCCCTGAACTGAACTCGGTCCATATGAGCCTATAATGGGTGAGGATCGAGGAATCTGCTGGTTCAGGTACCTTTACTCTAGAACCGAACCACATGTAGAGAGACCTAAGAGCGCGTCGTAGATAGAGCCGTGCAAACTCTAGTTGTTACCCCAAATACGAGTTTGATTACCTCCTGTTTGTTTTAAGTTCCTTTTGTACCTGGTACTAACTTGTGGTGTTTCATTTTCATTGCATGGCATTTCATTATAGAAAGGGTGTTGATCCACATTCGATTGCTAGATAGAAAAGCTTGACATGGAAAAGGGGTTTCTTAATAGAGTGGAGGATAATGCGGCCGTTCAGGTGTGGTCCGAAAGAATACAGCGAGAAAAAGGAGATAGCTTGACAGTGGGGTATGAGTCAGAGTTGTGGGATTTCACCCGCGTCAGTGTGGCTCAAAATGACCTGCGAGAACTAAAGGAGATATGGGATTCCTGGGGCAATGAGGACAAACAACTATTCTACCATAACTACGGTGATCTGCACTATCTACTGGATATCAAGGTAGACGAGTACCTACTTCGAGCCATTACCCAGTTTTGGAACCCCGCCTATAGTTGCTTCACTTTTGGAAATGTAGATTTGGTTCCAACTATAGAAGAGTACACAGCTTTGTTTCGATGCCCGAGAATTCAAACTGATAAGGCATATTCAAGGTTTGCTAATGTGTCGGCATTCTCAAAAAGGCTAATGAACATCACAGGAATGAGTGAGCAATGGATTACGGCCCGGATCAAACAAAAGGGGGATTGTAAGTGCATTCCGTGGAAACACTTGAAGGACTTGATCATGGCACATCCTGATAAGAAAAAGAGGGTCGACGTCTTCGCTCTAAGCATCTATGGTTTGGTCATCTTCCCCAAAGCATTAGGGCACATAGAGGATGCGGTTTTGGACCTATTTGATAAACTCGACAAGGGAGTCACACCTATCCCCGCAATTTTGGCTGAAACCTTCAGATCATTGAACGCCTGCCGAAGAGCGGGCAAAGGAAGGTTCATAGGATGTGCACAACTGTTGCTTTCATGGTTTCATTGCCGCTTCTGGAAGATGGAAAAAGTCTCATGCGAAATTTTTTTTGAAAACTACTCCCCTCTGAAAGAATTAGCGGATACTCCAAGGCGGGACGACCTATCAGGAGAGAAATGGATAGCGATCCTCCAAAATTTGCAAGTGGAAGATGTAGAATGGAAGACTCCGTGGATGATCCCTGACGAAATTTTGTATCGATGCGGAGAGTTCGACTGGGTCCCTTTACTCGGAATATGGGGAGCTGTTGGGTACGCCCCATTGCTAGTAATGAGACAGTATCAATCGAGGCAATTTATACCGGCGACATATGGATTAGCCCAGTGTGAGTTTTCGTACAAGGACGATAATTATAAGAAGAAAGTTCGTGAAATATCAGATGCATGGACTCAAACTCGAAAAATGAAGAGACTCGCCATAAGGCCGATGATTACGCCTGAATACGATCGATGGTGGGCCAAAAGAGTCAATGACAACATCCCAAGGCCTACCCAAGGGAATGCTCGACCAGTAGAAGAACAACTGCAAGTAATCCCGTCTGAATTGGAGATTATCAAGCAAGATTTCGAGAGAAGGAGCCGAGAATTGGGTAAAAAGATAGAGCAGCTAGAAGAGGAAAAGATGCGGTTAGGGTTAGATGTTGACCTCCACAAATTTGAGGCCGAAAAATTGAAAAAAGGAAAGAACAAGGCTGAAGAGGATTTGGATAGTCTAAAGACGGACTATAAGAAGCTATGCATGTCCATCAGAACTGCTGGTTTGGGCAAAACGTCGGAACAATGGCGACAGGAAATTAAAGAAGAAAAGTCTAGAGCCGATCAGTGGGAGAGGAAATTCCAAGATGCTCGAGTACGAGAGGACGCTTTGAAAAAGAGCCTGTTGGAAAGCCAAAGCGAAAAGGAGAGGTTACGCGCTCAAGTAGTAGAATTAGAAAGGTCACTACTTTTGCACCGTAGTCGCAACTCGGTAGTTGAATTAAAAGCTAGTCAAAACAAAATTGAGGAGATGAGAGGAAAGATAGAGGAGCTCGAGACTGCATTACAAGATAGCAAAATTCGATGTGAGATCCTTGAAGCGGGCAATGGACACTGGAAGGAGCAGTTCCACCGTTCCCAAGAACAGATCAGAAACAGAGACTACTTAATGGGCGAAGCCGTGGCTCAAATCCGAGAGGCGGCCGATCATTTGCAAATCCTGGGAGTTCGGGCCGACACGTTAAGTCTGATGTATGAGTCAGGATCGAAGCGAGGCCAAAGTTTAGCTTGGCTTCTTAGGAAAATTAAGGATTTAGGCATTAGGGCAAGGTCGTATATATAATCATCCGTTCTATGAAAGGAAATTCGTTTTCTAGTAAAGTTTATCTAATGGGATTGAATCAAATCAACACCTTTTTTTCTTCTTGCATTCATTCCATGCATTGCATTCCATCCACTCGCATACATCACACCATTTGCATCAAAAAGGAGCCTAATTGGTTAAAAACGTGACAGAAGTTACCCTGGAAACCGACGAGGATCAACCTATCATACATTACTACAACACTCGTCGTAAGGCAAAAGCAATGGACCAAAGATACGAACAGTTCCAGAAGGACATGGAAGACCAAATAAAGAAGTTTCAGAAAGAATTGAAAGACCAGATGGAAAAGGCTCAAAAGGATATGGTGGCCCAAATACCCAATTAATGAGTGGGATAACAAACAAAGGAAAAGACCCTACAACTAGTACCGGGAAAGAAAGCGAAGGCCATCCTCTAGGATTTACTCCACCCCATGGGGTCTGGCCTCAAAGGAATTTACAGGCCTGGAACACCCACCTGTATTTCCACCTGCCCATCTAGGACAAGGAGTACTTGCATCAAGTCACGGAACTAACCCAGCTGACCCTATTGTCCCAGATTTGGATGATCCTGTGGAACTAGCTAAGTTAAGAATGAAGGATCAGGGCGCTCAAGACAAGTTTAAAGATCTGGAAGAAGACTCAGGGCAGTAGAGGGAACTAGAGCCTCTTCCGCAATGAGCGTCAAAAAGCTCAGTTTGGTTCCTGGTCTGGTCTTGCCCCCAAAATTTAAAGCACCAGACTTTGAGAAATACGATGGAACAAGGTGCCCAAAGGCGCATCTCATCATGTTTTGTCGGAAAATGGCCGGTTATGAGGACGAAGACAAGTTGCTGATACACTGCTTTCAAGAAAGCTTGATAGGGTCAGCTCTCCGATGGTACAATCAACTAGGAAGAGAAAAGATCCAATCATGGGATGACTTAGCTGCAGCATTCTGTGAACAATATAAACACGTCTCCGACATAGCGCCTGATCGCCTAACATTGCAGATGATGGAAAAGAAGCCATCTGAGACCTTTAGGCAATATGCTCAAAGGTGGAGAGACGTCTCGGTTCAAGTGGAACCTCCACTAACCAAGCGGAGATCACAGTCCTTTTTATTAACACTTTAAGAGCGCCATTCTATGACAAACTGGTGGGGAATGCCACAAAGGATTTCGCAGATGTCGTAATATCTGGAGAGCTTATCGAAAACGGCATCAGGAACGGGAGAATGGAAGGGTCTGAAAGCTCTAAAAGGCCATTTAAGAAGAAGGAGCCAGAAACCCATATGGTAGGGACCGAGAATCACTACACTCCTAATCCATACCCTATCCAACCTCGACCTCAATTCCGCCCAACTCCAAACCTCTACTTTCCTCCTCAGAACCTCTATTATCAAACCCCTCCCCTTTATCCCGTCTATACCGCTGATGCCCAAAGACCACTCACCATCTTCTCACCAAATACCACAACCGCTCCGAGCCAACCCAGAAATGAACCGAGGCCAACGAGACCCAACCCCGAAAAACCTCAGTTTGCCCCTATTCCCATGACATACGGGGAACTGTGCCCAAAGTTGCTAGAGAAACAACTAATAACACCGCATTACATAGCACCTTTGAAACCTCCCTATCCTAAATGGTACGATCCTAATGCTAGCTGCATGTACCATGCTGGAAACCGGGGGCATTCCACGGATAATTGCATAGCCTTTAAAAGAAAGGTTCAGAGTCTAATTGATGCGGGCATTCTACGTTTTGATGGGATCAGTACGGTGGCCAGAAATCCGCTCCCTAACCATACTGAAGGGAACGTGAACGTGGTGACAAATGAAGATGGCCGGCGAGCTAAAAGTCGTGTCTCTGAAATAAAGACGCCATTGGGGAAAATATGGGAAATAATGATGAAAAAGGGTTTGCTTGGTCCGCTTGACAAAAGTTCCAAGGAGGAAGATACAGAAGGTCAAAGTTTTTGTGTCTTTCATGGCATAGAAGGGCACCGCATCCAATCTTGTGAGAAATTTAAAGAATTGCTCCAAGATATGATGAACAATAAGGAGTTTGAGGTCTATGATAAAAAGGAAGAGATCATCGAAAAGATGTATGTGCATCCGAAGATCGATCATCAGGACCCCCTTATAGTGCCGACCGACCTTTGATAATCTACTACGAGGCAAAAAGGGAGGAGCCGAAACCAAAGATGATAATTAAGATGCCAACTCCGTTCCCTTACAAGGAGGACAAAGCAGTGCCTTGGGAATATGATGTCAACATTACCCTGCCAGAAGCTACGAAGGGAAGCGTTAGCGAAGTAGGGCATTTCACCCGTAGCGGAAGGTGTTATTCTCCCAAGATGGTCGAACCGGAAAAGAAAGTCGTAAGCACGAGTCAAAAGGGGAAAGCGCCGATGCATGAAACCGAGGCTGAGGTTGAAGTACAATCTGGACAAAATCTAAAAGGCCCGTGAGTGAGGACGAAGCACACGAATTTTTGAGGTTCATCAAGCACAGCGAGTATAACATTGTGGAGCAATTGAACAAGCAACCAGCAAAGATCTCAGTGTTATCTCTACTGTTAAACTCAGAACCACACCGAAACGCTCTATTAAGTGTGTTAAACCAAGCATATGTACCGAGTAATGTACCCGTGGAAAAACTTGATAGGTGGGCAAATAACCTAAACGCAGATAATTTCATCTCCTTCAGCGATGATGAAATACCACCAAATGGAAGGGGCTCCGTCAAGGCACTACATATCACGGCCTATTGCAAAGGATACATAGTACCAAGTGTACTCATTGATAACGGGTCTGCGCTTAACGTCATGCCTTTAGCGACACTGTCCAGAATGCCGGTGGATATGTCTTATTTGAGACCTTGTCATTCCACGGTAAGAGCGTTTGATGGGACGCGACGGGAGGTCATGGGAAAGTAGAGATCCCTCTAGAAGTGGGCCCATGCACATACAATATTGAATTCCAGGTCATGGACATTGCACCTTCATACAATTGCCTCTTAGGGAGACCTTGGATCCATTCAGCTGGGGCAGTCCCTTCATCTCTCCACCAGAAAGTAAAGTTTGTCATGGATAATCGCTTGATCACCGTGCTGGTGAGGAAGACATCATTGCGGCCATCTCTACCGATGCACCCTACATCGAGGTGAACAAAGACGCAGTAGAGTGTTCCTTCCGTTCCTTTGAATTCATCAATGCTACTTTCATTGCTGAAGGAAGCAAAGCCCCCACACCCAAGTTGTCAAAGAATACCAGGATGGGAATCAAACTAACGGTTGGAAAAGGAGCCCGAGCAAGGAAAGGCTTGGGAAATACCAGCAAGGGATGGCTAGAGCGCTAAAACCGGTACCCCACAAGGCTCGATACGGCTTAGGATTTAAGCCCGACATGCAACAAAGAAGGAAACAATTGCAAAGGGAGCAAGAAAGAAGGATCGCAAGAGTCACAGGTCGAGAATTAGAGTGGGAACCCATAACATATCCGCCTTTGTCGAAAACATTTACCTCGGCCGGAATTATATTCCCGAGAGAAGAGGACCCGCGGAGTATGGTGTCATGGGTAGAAAAGGGTCTACAGGACTTCAGCATAAATGTCATTGGCAAAGGGAATAATGCGATTGAAACTCTTCGATGATACGCCCTTGTCCTCCAGGATTCACTTTGAACAATTGGACTGCTGTGGATCTCCTTGTAGTTTCCAAATCCCCTCCGGAGTAATGCTCAGTATTAACTTTTTGTATACCCCTAAGCTGTAGGGGAATATGTTGTGAGAGTTTATTTTGTCTATCTAGCTTTTAAAATGAAACATGAATAAAGATGCATTTTGTCGCGTTCTTTCATTCTCATTGGTTTCCACATTCATTTCTTTCTTTACCTGTCCCTAATATCCCATATCATCATGTCACGATGTCCCTCTATAGTCTTTTCTTTTTTACTTTTCAGGTGCTCGGATATCAACGACATGAACAATCCTGTTATGAGTCCTAAAATCGAATTCGAGAAGGCTATTTGTGTAGGAGAATTCGAGGCTGAAGAAGACGCCGAAGATTATGCCTCTTCCCCAGACCTACTGAAAATGGTAGAACAAGAGGATAAAAGATTTTGCCCTATCAAGAATCGGTCGAGACAGTGAATTTAGGAAGTGAAGAAAGAAGCAAGAGGTAAAAGTCGGGACCTCCATATCTGAAGACACCAAACATGATCTAATCACCTTGCTTCATGAATACAAAGACGTGTTCGCATGGTCGTATCAAGATATGCCAGGTTTGAACGAAGATATAGCGGTCCATAGACTCCCACTGAAACCTGAATGCAAGCCTATCCAACAGAAGTTAAGGCGGATGAGGCCAGAAATGCTCTTAAAGATAAAGGAAGAAGTAAAGAAACAATTTGATGCTGGATTCCTGCAAGTCTCTAGATATCCAGAATGGGTAGCTAATATAGTCCCAGTACCGAAGAAAGATGGCAAAGTACGAATGTGTGTGGATTACCGTGATTTGAATCGAGCCAGCCCTAAAGATAATTTCCCGCTGCCACACATTGATACATTGGTAGATAACACGGCGAGAATTCGTTGTTCTCCTTCATGGATGGATTTTCGGGCTACAACCAAATCAAGATGGCTCCCGAGGATGGAGAAAACTACGTTCACGACGATGTGGGGGACATTCTGCTACAAAGTGATGCCGTTCGGTTTAAAGAATGCCGGGGCAACATATCAAAGAGCCATGGTGACACTGTTCCACGACATGATGCATAAGGAAATAGAAGTCTATGTCGACGATATGATCGCCAAATCTCAAGGAGAAAGAGAGCATGTTGAGAACCTCCGAAGCTGTTCGAAAGACTGAGAAAATTCCAACTAAAGCTTAACCCTGCCAAATGTACCTTTGGGGCTACCTCGGGAAAATTATTGGGATTCATCGTCAGCGAGAAAGGTATCGAGGTTGATCCGGATAAAATAAAGGCCATACAAGAACTACCGCCGCCGCGCACACAAAAGGAAGTCAGAGGATTTCTAGGGAGACTGAATTACATTGCTCGGTTCATTGCTCAACTCACCAAGCAGTGTGATCCAATTTTCGACTCCTTCGAAAACACAATTCTGGAGAATGGACAAGGAATGCCAAGAGGCTTTTGACAAGATAAAGCAGTATTATCTAGTCCTCCGGTGCTAGTACCGCCAACCCCCGGAAGGCCACTAATACTATCTGACTGTGTCCGAAAACTCAATGGGTTGCGTCTTGGGGCAACATGATGAGTCTGGAAAAAGAGAACAGGCGATCTATTATCTCAGTAAGAAATTCACGGAGTGTGAGACAAGGTATCCGACAATCGAAAAGTTCTGTTGTGCTCTGGGTCTGGGCAACTCGGAGGCTTAGGCAATATGTGCTGTATCATACGACGTGGCTGATTTCGAAGCTAGACCCAATAAAGTACATGATGGAGTCGCCTGCACTCTCAGGAAGAATGGCACGATGGCAGATCCTACTATCAGAGTATGACATCGTATACGTAAGCCAGAAATCGATTAAAGGGAGCGCAATAGCTGATTTCTTAGCAACTCGGACACAGAGGAGTACGAGCCATTGAGATTTGACTTCCCAGACGAAGACTTGATATGCGTTACGAAAAAGAATGTGAATCGTCAAAAGAGAAATCATGGAAGATGAGTTTTGATGGCGCATCAAATGCATTGGGGCACGGAATTGGAGCAAT